>JAGDYQ010000060.1:1126334-1301750 GCA_021962125.1 Bulinus truncatus
GTATGCACCGTGTATGGAATTTGTCAAGAATCGCATGAAGTATAATAGTATACTAACAAATATTAGTGAAAAACTGTTAATAGTCATGCAGAAATTTGTTCAAAAATATGTGTAATAGTGTTATAGAAGAAAACATTTTCATTTGAAAAACTAATTATGTCTAATTCATTAATTAATTAATATGTTAATTGTCTATGGTAATGCATTAGCAAATCGCTGTTTGCTCGACTTCCTTTTGCATGTGTCGTTGGTGATATTGCGCCGAAGGCTCCAACAGTAGTCAGCCATCATATGTATGTCCCATCTTCCTTGATATCTCTCCTCCATCACCCTCA
This sequence comes from Bulinus truncatus, assembly GCA_021962125.1. Classification (NCBI taxonomy): domain Eukaryota; kingdom Metazoa; phylum Mollusca; class Gastropoda; family Planorbidae; genus Bulinus; species Bulinus truncatus. The sequence continues at coordinate 1,126,670 of JAGDYQ010000060.1, forward strand.
TATCCTGATGGAACCTCTCGCCTTGTTCCTCACTGAAGTCCCCAAGGTTACCTGGAAATTTGTCTAAATGACAAAATGTGCAGGTAATGTACCTTGATGCTCATATATTTGTTCCACTGTTTCTGAAGTTAGCGAGCAAATATTGCACCAGTTCTTCGTAATTCTCTGCTCTGTTATTACCTAAAGAAGTTCCTGACAACTGAAACAAAACTGTTCCATGAAGAAGCTTCAAGGTGATTTCGATCATTGATGAGTTTCCGAATCTGAGGACCGTCAAAAATCCCAGCTTTCAGCTTCTCCATGCTCAATCCGGGAATGATCTGCAAATATACTTGAAGCAATTGCCAGATTTGTCCAAAGCCTTAACAAATTGTTTCATTAAACCTAATTTGATATGAAGCGGTGGGAGAATGATCTTATTTTTGTCAACCAGTGGCTTGTTGATGATATTTTCTTTTACCTACAGTCATGCGTTTCCCTTGCAGGCCATGTCACCTCTTGCCCAATGATCTTGCCTTGCCCTGCTATCCCAAAGGGCACATGAAGCATGGGTATTTCAGTGCATCCTGACTGCTACCCAAGCAAGAAGTTTACCATTTTTAGATCAATACAAATTGACCACTGATGCTCATAATATCAGACTTTCTGCAATACTGTTTTGATATTCTCATACTCTTCTTTAAGTGTTGTTGAGTGAGCAATGGGAAGAGATGCATAACGGTTACCATTGTGTAACAGAACGCATTTCAAGCTTCTGATGGAACTGTCTATAAAAAAACGCCAGTCTTCGGAATGGTAGTCTTGTAGTCCCATTTGGAGCAGAAGTCCAGGGATGCCATTACAGTAAACAAGATCTTCCTCTTGGCTAAAATATCGAAGAAGAAACTCTTCTCTTTTCCTATAAAATGTTATTTTAACTTCTGGTTTGAGGAAAATTTCTTTCATTAAGCCTTGACGCTAAAAAAGCTCAGATGCTTCGCTTGGACAGATTTAGGTCTCGTATTAGGTCATTGAATCATTTTTGGCTGAATGGTTGAGGTGTTGAAGAACTTCCTTCATAATCGCTTCCACTGTTTTCACCTGCCAAAAACTCCAGATCTTGCCCCTCGTCCTAGTCTGATGGTGAAAGCTCTAATAATCCAGTAAACACTGGTATATGAACTTCACTGCTACGTGGAATTGGTCTCCTTGCAGATTCAATATCAGGATAATCCCACATAGATTTCTTGTGGCGATTGAAGCCTTTCACACTCACAATACAAAAATAACAATCACCAAAATGGTCTTTCGGCTCTCGCCATACCATTGGTACACCGAAACTTAGACTTTTCTTCTCACCATTTGTCCAATGCCGTAGGCTCTCCACACAGTTTTTGCAGACCTTATGGGGAACCCAAGACATGTCTTGGTCTCCCAGCTTCACACCGAAATAAGCCACATATGCCTGCTGCACACACACACAAAGTCGGTTATATTTCTTCTTTGCTTTTCAATCATGTGTTGTCCAGAGATGTAACAGAATACATTCTGATTATTTTTGCAGCATCTTCGTGATGAACTCATGATGTCTTTAGAAAGCAGAGAAAAAATAGAAAAAAAAAACGAAGTTATAACTTGGTATAGTTTAATTAAACAACAGACACCAAACGTATTGCATTTGTTTTACACAAAGGGTACAATCATATTTTCAAGGGTGTCCAATATCTCAGAAACTAGAGCCAATTCAGCAAAAGCAGTGGCAGTTTTGAAATCAGCTATAAATTCATTCAAACATTCTTGGCAATTCGAAAATAATTTTTTTTTGTTGAGCTGTGTTATCAAACGCATAATGTATCATTAATAACAATAGCTAGAACATCTGTCACCGCGCATTAAAATTCCCCATCACCTAAACCGCTCAGACTGCCTGCAGCGGAAACGGCCCATAACCTCGCCTCATATTTCACCCAGAACTTTAATCATCCGTTTGATGAACCGTCGAAAGTGAATGGGAACTTGGGTCACTGGTCGAGGTGCAATTAAAAATGGGTCAATATAAAAATGTATGATACGCCGGACCATCAAATTTCCCCGCGGCCTTACATTGAGGCGGGGTTTTTGCCGCACCCTACAAAAACAACTAAGTGGATAACAAAAACAAAAAAAAAAGACTCATAAACATAGAAACAATTACAGAATTGAGTACGCTGGTCGTTATAGTTCGGTCAAGGACACTTTGATGCACCAAGGAGCGTCGTTACTCAGAACAGGAAAGCCAAATTACCAGGAAACGCAATTCCAAATAAAATATGCTCGGTTTATTTTTTCCCCCTTTTAACCACGAAAACTAAGTGTGTGGGCGTGGGATATTGTTTTTGTTGTTGTTATTTTTATTTTATTCCTCGAAGTGTGGGATGTTGCGGATGTGAAGCAATCGCGGATGCTATGCACTGAAATGTAAAAAAAAAAAAATCTGAGATTCTGAGAAACGCGAATATTGCGACGTTTTGGACATTCAGTCAGCTCACTTGTACTACTAGAGAGTGTGGGTAGAGTGGCGATACCAAGAATCAACTTGGAGGATGATGTTTGCACCATAGATTTATTCATGACTCAACGGACGTGCTTAAAATACACATTTGACCCTTCACCTCTATTCCACCCACCCCCAAACAAAAAAACATTTCGGTAGGTTTGAATACAATGTTTGGAATTGAAATGCAGCTTTTTATTTTTTATCTTTTCAAATAGAGCAAAGTGTGAGACGCACTGGACTTCATGCCCCCCCCCCCATGAGGGTCAACGTACCGGCTGCGGCCCGACAGGTCGAGACTGTGACATAAAGTCTAAATAATTCCTGTCGGCGGGTTTATTTAGCCCAGTTTTATTAGTCTTTTAGGATAGAAACACCATACATTAAAAAAAAGGGAATGAGGTAACTTCATAAGAACTTTAAAAAACAAGATCATAACGAATATAGATCTAGATCAAGAATATAGATCTAGATAGTCAACTGGCGCCACTTAATAATGATAATAAGAAGAAGAAAGAAAGAAAAAAGTCGAATGTCACAGCTTACAAGACTGTGACGAATGACATGACGTGGAACCATTTGCTGCTGAGAGGTGTGATTCATTTCTGGGGAAAAAAGTATGCCACCCAGTAAGCAAACAGGGTGTGTAACCATGGGCGTATTCATGGGTGGGGCTACATTTTGAAAAAATGTCATATAAGAGGGGGGCATTTGCTCCCCCCCCTTACATTAAAAAAAAATGTCATAAAGTTGTTATTTGCCCCCCCCCCCGGAAAATTTTTGCCCCCCCTCATGGAAAAATTCCTAGCGACGCCCATGTGTGTAACATTATAAATAAAAAGACAAAAATATAACCCCGCACAAAGGGATGGGTGAAGAAAAATCAGAAATGAGTGTAACCTTTCAATCAATGCAATAAGTGGGCCCTCAATTGATGCGCATGTATAGACCAAAACGGTTCCAGTATCAACATGTCTCCCCGCTACAGTGATCAACAACAACAACCATTGTAAAGTGACGCGGTCTAATCATTTACGTATGGTGGAAAGGGGTGTGCGGGAAAGGGGGGGGAGGGGTGTTAAGTGGCTAGGCGGTGCTTAGGCAGTAACCCGGATCTGCATGCAGGTGCCAGACTACTCAAACACGGTCATTCACTCACTAGCTCAGGGATGTAAAATAAAAAGTACAGCCCGACCAGCCACCAAAACATTTTTTTTCTTCCTATTGCGGCATTTGAGTTCAATGAATGTCGGCCCCGTGCACACAACATTTTGGCCCGAGTCACCGCGACCCACGATTTAAAATGTTTGTACACCCCCGCGTCACTTGCTGCTAATGGCACAAACATCATAAAAAAAAAAATACCGAACAAGATTCTCAAACTGGGAGAAGTAAAGAAATGGGGGGGGGGCCCACATAGAAACAGGGAAAAGTCGTGGGTGAGAGGGAAAAAATAACGAATCACCAAGGGGTTCCTGTAAATTAGAATCACCCAGGGGTTCCTGTAAACAGGATGGAGAGACGCGGATCTCGTTCTTATGTATTCTGCGTTGTACATATTGCTGTACGTTACTGCCTGGAGAATTCCATAACATTCACGGCTCACCCATTGGAAGAGAACGGGTGTGGTGCGCGCGAGTGAAAACGTCACGTTACGGTGATGAGGACAGTCATACAGGTCGTCGATCTAGAATCTAGACCTATGGCACGTGAGCCACAGTTGGCACACAGAGCCTCACCAGTCGGCACGCGGCTAAAATACCATTTCCTTTCATTTGAATGAAGTATAGGTTTTAAAAATGTGGGGGGGGGGGGAGGGGAATAATGTCAGGGGGAAACTGACATGAATAATGATAAAAAAAGACGGCCACCCACATTGATACAAATACAAAAAAAAATGTCACATCTTTCGTGGCACTCTAACTAAATGAAATCCGAAAGTGACACTCGCTACTATAATGAGTTGTCAATGCAAAGCAGACTTCCCATAATACAAACGGATAAAACGATGTTAGTTGGTTAAATCATATCACTGCAACATTTAGCGCAGACAAGACAAAAAAAAAAATTCGACCGTGTGACATTTTTTCAGTCCCCCATATGGTGTTGACATAGGTCAGGGTTGGGAGGAGGGAACACAAATCCAGCAGACGAGACTAGCAATAAGGGTAAACACGGTAATTTGTTGTCTTAAAAGCAGCGCACATGGGATAAATAGGGCATGTCTTTTTTTTTTATTTACAGTGCTGCCAAATGAAATGGCTAATTGCGGCAGAGTTGATCAATAATATCTACTGATAACCGTTCTTAGGTTGAAAGGGGGTGGGGGGGAACAGGGCTGTCAGATATTCACATAGATGTTAAAGGGAGTCCTAGGCTGAACTATCTGTAGGGAGCCCTCTTAGCTACATATTTTAAAAGAATCAATGCTTGGATGGGCCCCCTTTAGCATTGGGGGGGGGGATATGTGTTACCCGGTGGCCTAGTTTTAATATCCTTATTTAAAGAAGGACCCCGTGATTGCAGATGTAAGGCTACTTTCAAACATAACAATAGGCCAATGCAGTAAATTACTTGATAACAACGAAAAAAACAAATAAAGTACTTTAGAAAAAGTTCATTAAAAATAGTAACAATTTTTCTTATTCATTATGTAAACATTCGGAAGTGAACTTTTAAAAATGGACCACTTTAAAAAAAAAAAGCTTGAGGTTAAGTTGACTTTTTATTCGCAGCAGACGGGATTAAAATTTTAAATCAAGGTCAAGGTACTCTTAGAACTAAATATAAAATCTCTAGCTATTAAAAAAAAAACAATTGTACACTTCAATGGGGTAAAAAACAAATGGTCTGAAAATTCAGAATGGTAAAAAATGTTGAAAAAAAAATGCAGCTAAAAATGTATTTAAAAACTGAAGAGGACAAATTCTAAATGTAACCAAAAACCACAGCAAACAATATCAAAAACAATCAAAACACAGCACAATAGTTTACCCCCATGAGCCAGTGAACTGTGGACCTAAAGTTAAAAATAGCCTTGGTCGATTAGTACTTTTAGAAGATATCAATTTAAAAAAATATCTTATCTTTACTGATAAACAGATGAATTCAAAATGTGAGTACAGAAGACTAGATTAAAAAAAAAAAAAGAGAAAATTATAAGTGATCTGGTGATTAGATAAAGAAAATGAAATGTAAAAAAAAAATTAAAAATCAAATTATCAAAGATTAAATTTAGTAGATAGAAATATACAAAAAGAAAAAAATAATGAAAGGTTGAAAAGGTGACACTGAACATGTTAGTGGTCATACATAATATGTCAATGTATGTTGAAAGTCGTGAGTTCAAGTCCCATGGAAAGGTCATTTTTTTTTTTGGCCCCATATCATGCCCTGAAAATCAGAGAGTCGACCAACAAGAATCAAACCCTGGACCTTCAGGTTGACAATCAGTTGCTAAGACTGTGCGACCATCCCATACCCCCAATTATATTAGAAACAGTTCATTTCATGCACCCCCCCCTCCCCAACCAGATATTTCTTCAAATTTATTTTCTTGTGAAAATAAATAATGAAAATATGTAAATATTTATATACAGTGGATTCCGCTTAATTGGGACAAATCTCAACGAAACCAAACCAAGAAGCCAATGGTAAATTTGTATGTTTAATTGGGACAGCCGCTTAATTGGGACAAAAAGCCTCGGTCCCGATGTGTCCCAATTAAGCGGAATCGACTGTATATATATATATAAACAGTAATTTTCTTTATTTAATCAGTCCATGTGAATTTAATAACAAAGGAAAAATTTACCAAAATGTGCAGGGAAAAAAATATGACCATAACCAGTGTAGGAAATAATTGTGTTATTTGCACCAATTAAATTATAATAAAGGTCCAAACATACTCACTTAAACATAGTGCTGCCAAAAGAGAAACCGCTACCTCGGGAGTTTTACAGCTGGGAAATAGTGGCTGGATTATATAGTTTGCAAAAGTCAGTGCAGTTATTGCATTTCCAGTAGGTATAATAACGACAAGACACACCCAAAGGTATAAAAATGCTGGTAAACCTCCAAAAGCATGCCCTATATAGCTGTAATCAGCCCCGGACGCAGTTATGCAAGTTCCAAGTTCCGCATAACACATGGCACCAATACCACACATAACTCCAGCAATAGCCCATACTAGCAAACATGAGCCGACTGATCCAGCTTCCAGGAGAACACCTTTGGGTGAAACGAAAATTCCGCTGCCAACAATAATACCAACAATCATAGCAACTCCATTCAAAAGTCCTAACTGTTTTCGTAACTGCACAGCAGATGAATGACTCTCTATTGAAACTTTTTCTCCTTTTTCGGCCATGATTAGGTCTTAATTGACGTCTGATTTGTTATAAACAGTAAATAGTCTGTTACAAAAATGAGCTAAAATATATTTTCATACCTTGCAGATAGCTGTGACAAAAATAACATTCGATAAGAATGAATTTTAATAAAAACTAATAAGTAAATTTTGTGTATATGTTTAACTAAATCTATTATTGATAGCAAATACTATTTATTACATTTTATATTATTTTAAGTATCTAAAATATATTACACATTTATTAATGCTTTTTATATCAGGCATTATTGTACATTGTATCTCCATACTCTCTATGGTAACTTAATGCAGAAAAGCAAGCTTTTAAAAATTTTAAATTAGTCAAAATTCATTGACATTATAATCATATAATGTAATGATCAAATTATTCAAAAGCAATATTAAAAAAATGTTGCATTAATTTAATCTGGAGTAGTGATATAACATGACTTTGTATTCTGCAGAAATTAGTGATAAATTAAAATTAATAGGCCTACTGAGTCTACTGCTTCAAGTAGAATGCTTACTAAATATTTTGAATTTGGAATAGTCAATATGCCATATTATGGCGATGCCAATATAACCCAATCAAGTTATTTTCTGGCTATAATATGATTCATTAAAATATAGATATTATTACATTATAGTTAATCTATCTGTAGCCCAGTGTAGGCGTAGGCTATCTATCCAATAAAATAAAAATGTTCGACAAAAAACAACTTGCATATTTTTTTAAAATAAAAAATAAGATTTTATTTGCATTATAATTTATCTCTAACCAGTAACCATATATATATATATATATATATATATATATATATATATATATATATATATATATCCATGTCTATACGGTATACCTATCCTGTGTACTGATTGTGGCAAGTGATTGCATCAACATTTACACTGAGGCCTTTATAAGTCTATTCCGAAAACGCTTCAATCAGAATCTAACATACCTCTTATTTTCCGATTATCGGCCTATGTCACGCACGTAGAAAACAATGAATAAAAACTTTTCATCATTTAGTAAAGCTAAATATCACAAAGTAAGCGTATGTTGTTTAGCAGAATCTCCGTTGTTCAAATTCTGAACACAACCGCGTGGAATATGGCAAGTGTGTGTTGTTGTTATGCCGCTATGAAAACAGTGTGAAGGCTGCCAACTCTTTTCCAGGAAAAAAATCTAGAAATAGTCGAAAAAATATCTAGAATTATCGAGACATCAAGAAAATAAACTTCATTTTTATATAGGAAAATATGAAAAAAACTCAAAAATTATCTAAAAAAATATTTCTATATGTCATTTTCTTATTTCTAGATGACTAGATAAAATATCTAGATCTGAATAAAACTTTTCCAAGTTGGCAGCCCTGCACAGTGCTTAGACCGAATGTCACTGACCTACACTTGATGCCGTTCGGTACTGGCCACTCAGTAAACGCATTTTTCCTAATACCACAAAAAATTCTAACCAAATGGTGCCATAAAGAAAAAAAAAACAACAAGTGAATCCTATGTAGAAATAGCCTCTATTATAACACATTGAAAATACAAGAACACATTAAAATCACTATATATGTGTGTTGTGTGTGTTTAGTAGAATGTCGCTATGGTCTGTGTTTAATTTTAAGTTCAGAAAGGCTGAATAATTAGACAATATATACTAAATATTGAGCCAATGCTAAATAATTAGCCGGTATTGGCATTTAAAAACACATAGAAAACATGTAGAGAGTAATTATAATTTGGTGACATATTTTTTTTTAATGCGATGTTGCGGATTTTGCCAAGGAATGGGGTGGCGTTTCTGTATCCCGCCCAGTGAGCCGATTGCGCTAGTCATCCAACTGTGTGTGTGTGTGTGCGTTTGTGTGTTTGTGTGTGTGTGTGTGTTTGTGTGTGTGTGTGTGTGTGTCTGTGTTACAAACTGTATTAAGACATCTTCCCGCGTTCAACACCCACCCCCTTTCTTCCCGCGTTGTATTACCCCCCCCCCTTTCCCCGGTCTGATATGGCGCGCCCGTATTTTGACCAAACCCAATGGCTCGTGACGACCCGTCTTCGGCGGAGCCGTCCATCTTTCACCTTCCCCCTCCCATGAGATTAATTCTTCGGACCAGGCTAGATGATAACTGAGCGGCCGTGCCTTATCATATGGCACCGTTGGTCGGGACACCTGGACCTGAAACCAATGACTCGTGACTGTGGACACGTCTCCGCCGCACATCCATCTCCCCCCCCCCCCTCATGAGATTAATTCCTCGGACCAGGCTAAATGATAACAGAACGTTGCGCCTTATCATATGGCACGACGTTGACGTATGTTTTCAGAGTATGTTCCTATGATATAAAAGGAGATGAGTTTTAGTGAACGGGAACAGTACACCCCCTTGCGGGGGACGAAGGCAGTACACCCCCTTGCGGGGACGAGCAGTCCATCCCCCTCTACGGACAGGACTGGGCGCATTTCCCCACTCCGAGGGGTCCACGTCATAAGAGTCTGTTTTAGACTCCCGACTCTAAACTTCTTTTAGAGTTATTTGTATACTTATGATTTGCATATTGTCACTTAGCGGCCCAGCTAAGAGTTCTTTTTAGAACTATATGTTTATATGCTTTGAATAAAGTCTAAGTGTTGTTAATCGCACCCGACTTGAGTCTCTGTACTTATTCGTCACGTGGTTGTATGCAAATATAAATTATTGACCTCACGTATTCAGTTCAGAACTAGATTACCCACAGACAAACGAGCCATCACAACAGCCCTACAAAGGCTAGGTTGTGACAGTCTGTCTGTTTCTGTTTCTCTCAATGTCTATAAGTTCCTCTCAGGTTTCTTTCTGTTTCTCTAATGTTTATTTCTGTTTCTCGATGCCGCTTGATTGTTGCCAGCGCATTCAAAATGTTTCCATGAGTTATATTTCTGGGTTGAATTACAAGTGTTAGCTAACGAGACTACACTACCAATTGATTTCAATCTCTTTTTTTTTTTTGGCATTTAGGCACTGGCCTTTTGGATAAAACAAATCTGGTTATTTTAAGAGATGGTTGTAATCGGCATGAACCCGTTAAAAGGTTAGAATCTCAGAAATGTCAGTCAACTACTTAGATATATAGTTAAGTTGATACATAGGTACGTATGTGGTTAAGAAGGTATATTGGCAGGTTGATGGCTAGCCTCATGAATCAACAAGATAACAAGAATAATTATCTAGCTGGACACGTTGCTTGTAATTGTATCAAATTTCTAAGTTTATGTTCATCACAACCAATTCATGCAAACAATTTTTTTTTTTTTTAATTTATGAACTCATATACACAGGTGAATTAAGTTTATTTGGGGACCAGGAACGAAGAAAATAGCCCTAATTAAAGGTGTTACCAAACAAATGTCATTAAGTTGGGCCCTGCGGAGCCCCGTCTCATTACGGGAAGGGGGTGAGGTTGGGGGACGATTGTGATTGGCTAGGATGATCTTGATGGGGACCGAGTCGGTCCAACAGAGTTCTCGACCTTTTAAAAGTGAAGAATCCCGGAAGAGGATTGAAGACATAAGCATGCATACATACACACACACACACATACACACACATACACAGAGAGACACACACACGATACACACATACACACACACTGACACACATATACACACACACTGACACACATATTCAAACACATACACACAGACACACACACATACACACGCATACACATACACTGACACACATACATACACATATACACACATACACACACACTGACACACATACACACATATACACACACTAACACACACATACACACGCATACACATACACTGACACACATACATACACATATACACACACACTGACACACATACACACATATACACACACTAACACACACATACACACACACATACACACTGACACACATACATACACAGACACACACACTGACACACATACATACACAGACACACACACACTGACACACATACATACACACATACACACTGACACACATACATACACACACACTCACACACATACATACACAGACACACACACTGACACACATACATACACACATACACATACATACACAGACACACACACTGACACACATACATACACACACACTCACACACATACACACACATACACACTGACACACATATATACACACTGACACACATACATACACACACACACACTGACAAACATACACACATACACACTGACACACATACACACATACACACACATACACACTGACACACATACACACACTGACACACACACTGACACACATACACACACACATACACACTGACACACTGACACACATACATACACATACACTCACACACATACACACACATACACACACACTGACACACATATACACACATGCACACACACAGACACATACACACACAGACACTTACACATATACACACACACATACACACACATACATACACACTATTACACACCCACATACACACACATACATAAACACACATACATACATACACACACATACACACACACTGATACACATATACACACTATTACACACGCACATACACACACATACATACACACACATACATACACACACATACATACACACACATACATACACACACATACACACACACTGATACACATATACACATAAAAACATACACATATACACACTATTACACACGCACATACACACACATACATACACACACATACATACACACACATACACACACATGCACACGCATACACACACACTGATACACATATACACATAAAAACATACACATATACACACTATTACACACGCACACAGCAATGAAGGAAAACAATATAAATTCTAAAGGCGACCCAAGTAAAAAAAAAAGTAAACAATGAAAGTATCTACTAAAGTTGTAAACACCAAAGTAAAGTTTTCTGTTTACACCATTTAGGACAGGTGAGGTAAAGAATCCACATGTTTCTGTTGTAACGGCTTATTGAAAGATTTGGGCGGCTAGCACAATGTCCGGCAGCCTTTAACCCCCCCCCCCGACCCCGCAACAATTTAAACCATCTAGAAGCTGGGTGGATTAGGGAACTTGACTAAGACCTGATAAAAATCCCGGGTCACTTCTTGGGACTCGAACCTAAAACCTTCAGGTCGAAAGTCTGTATATTATTGTAAACACTTACATCCGAGTTCATGACTCAAACAGTACTCACCCAAACAGGATGCAGATGTCAAACTGATATGTCTAACGGTATTGACACAAGCAGAATGTAGCGGTCATACTGATAAAGCAAACTGTACTCACTCAAGCAGGAAGTAATGGTCACACTGATAAAACAAACTGTACTCACTCGAGTAGGAAGTAACGGTCATACTGATAAATCAAACTGTACTCACTCAAGCAGGAAGTAATGGTCACACTAATAAAACAAACTGTACTCACTCGAGTAGGAAGTAACGGTCATACTGATAAATCAAACTGTACTCACTCAAGTAGGAAGTAACGGTCATACTGATAAATCAAACTGTACTCACTCGAGTAGGAAGAAACGGTCATACTGATAAATCAAACTGTACTCACTCAAGTATGAAGTAACGGTCATACTGATAAATCAAACTGTACTCACTCAAGCAGGAAGCAGCTGTCAAGCTGATCAGGTAGCCGGGTGGTCCACAGGCCTGGAAAAATGGCTGAAGGACGTAGTTGGCAAAAGTCAGGGATGAAATTGCGTTTCCGGTGGGCAGTATGATGACCACAGCCACCCACAGGTACAGGAATGCCGGGAAGTTGCCGAAAGCTTCATTGATGTAGGCGTAGTCAGCCCCGGATCTGAAAGGAAGAACAAAATAAAAGCTCAAGGATCTAATATAAACAGAGCTGTAACCTAGCCTAACGAGACAGATATACAGACAGACAAACAAAGACAGATGGGCGGATGGACAGGGGAGCAGATAGATAGATAGATTGATAGATATAGGCAGATAGATAGATAGAGATAGACAGATAGATAGATAGAGATAGATAGATAGATAGATAGATAGATAGATAGATAGATAGATAGATAGATAGATAGATAGATTTCATACCTATTGTAAAGCCCCCCCTCCCCCCGACTAAAAAAAAAACAACCCGAAATAACATGCACCGGTATTTGATCATTATTACAATCACTCAACTGACTTCAAAATGGCCGTCCCCAGCTCAGCGTAGCACATGGCTCCCAGCAAGCAGACGATGCCGCAGAGCCCCCAGATGATCAAAGATGGGCCGATGGCGCCCGCCTCCTGCAGGACGCCCTTCGGGGAGACGAAGATCCCGCTGCCCACGATGATGCCCACAATGATGGCCACCCCGTTGCTGAGCCCGAGGTGCTGACGTAGGCGTATCTCTTCGACAATGCTGACGGTTGTGGAGGAAGCGGACGACGCAGATGACGTCACAGAGCGCGCGGACACGGAAGACATTTTTCTGGATTTATTTTCATCCTGCGTGGAAGCCATGTTCCTGTTTAATCTTCTTTATGGAAAGTCCCCAACCTGAGACAAAAATGTATTTTAAAAAATGTATAAACTTTTTTAAAAATAGATTTGTATTAAAATATAACAAAAATTAAAAATATATTTCTTTAACCGCCTTAGGTCTAAATTCTAAATCATACAAATATTTACAGACATTATAGAACTTAAGCGCCAATGTGGAATTATTATTTCTTTCCTTTCTGGTTCTGACACTTTCATTAAGTTACTATAATTTATAAAAGTATTAGAATATGCCTAAGGAGATATATATTTTGTTTTACTTTTTAGTACATTTTAACAAAAGTAATTTTACAAGATTCTTTCTTTTTTTTTTTAGTTTTGGTGTCAGAAGGTATTTCTCTTGTGTGAAATCAAAAGATTAAAAAAAGAAATCGATTCTTTTATATTTGTTATATTGTTTAAAGTGCTTCACTACCTTTAGTTGGTAAAGTTTGTTTATAATTTTAAAATTAGCATGTCAGACCAGCCCCGTAGCGTGAAAATTTTACAGGAGGGGCCAGGCATTCTACAGCAGGGGGCCAGGCAATAGCAGGGGGATCAGGTAATACATTTTACTAAGTAGAACAAATAAGCAGGGGGTGCAGACTAAATGCAGGGGGGCCGACCCTCTGCCTTCCCCCCCCCCCCCGCAAACTACGGGCCTGAGTCAGACTTAAAAAAAAGCAAGTTTAGAAAATGTTAACAGTACGCTCCTATCGCAGGGTTTCCCAATAGGCGTGGGGTATAAGGCGGTTGGTCTGTCTAGTCGCCACTACTCGCCCCCCTCCCGGGGCACTGCTACTGTTAACAGGCAGACGCAAAACAAAGCCAGTTGTCGAAAGCAAACCGTAATTCATTCATTAAAACTTCACCTTTCCTTACCCTTTAACCTTTTTAAATTGATAGTTCATTCATTTTAAAAAAAAACAACATTGTTCTGGTTTTTTTTTCTGGTCACAATTTTATCTCCCAATAAAAGAAAACAAGAACTAGATTAGTGTTACAGGGTCAATTATGTTTATAGTTCAAGGTCAGAACTGAATCAGCTGTAATGTGTTTATGTCGAACTCAGCATATATTCCTGCTATCTACGTATTCCATGAGGTCAGTGGCCCAGTGAGGAGGGAGCAAAGGGGGGAGGGCATCATGCAACGGGCGCTAATCACAAAGGGACGCCAAAGGGTATATTTTGCATATAATATTATATGGTTTTCGAAGGGGGGGCGATAAAAAGGTATACTGCCCCGGGCGCAAGTTGTGCTCGCTACGTCACTGCATGAGGTACAGACCGTTACCGTCTTGTTGCATGGGCACGCCCTATCACTTAATCGGGGGCCGCTAAAAATATAAATTATACACATTGTCAATTTAAAAATGTACATTCCCTGAAAAGCCGCCATAATTAAGCTATTTGTATATAGTGTGTCAAAATGTAGATGCCATACTATTACAAATTAAATGTAGCACAAATAGACTCGTTATAGGCAGTGGCGTCACTAGGGGGTGCGAAGTGCACCGGGTGACACCAAAATGTATAAATCAAATTTCATAATAGAAAAAAACTCGGACCGGACTAGTTGGATCTTATAACCGATCATAGTTAAAAACATGCGTAATAGCACAGGGTGCCACCGTGCAGAGCAGTAGCACAGGATGCCACCATGCAGAGCAGTAGCACAGGATGCCACCATGTAGAGCAGTAGCACAGGGTGCCACCGTGCAGAGCAGTAGCGCAGGATGCCACCATGCAGAGCAGCAACACAGGGTGCCACCATGCAGAGCAGCAGAACAGGGTGCCACCATGCAGAGCAGCAACACAGGGTGCCACCATGCAGAGCAGCAGAACAGGGTGCCACCATGCAGAGCAGCAACACAGGGTGCCACCATGCAGAGCAGCAGAACATGGTGCCACCATGCAGTGCATATGGTGCTTAGGTAAATAAAAAGAATTCTTGAGATGGTTGAGATGCTTTCGAATACGACTCAGTGTTAAGAGCATCTAATAAGATTAAAGAGGACAATCTACATGTAAAAATAAAGGCATCCGTATCTTGTCTATCACCTGTAACTCAAAATGAGTTTATAAATGTCCTGGCACATCATTTGAAGGAGATCACTATAGGTTTTTAAGGATGCAAAGCATTTTGGAATTATGCCCGACAGCACACCTGACATATCACACACTGACCAGATGTTTGATAATGATTTATCCGGAGTTAAGCTTTTAAAAGAGATACGAAGGCTGAGAATACATCTGAATGTAGATGATAATGATCTTGACAACGCCAAAGAGTGGTCAGTAGCCTATTTGATGTTTTGAAATTCTTTGCTAACTGGGGGATTCCTAGAATCTCTGTCAACAGAAGGGAGGGGAGGGGGGGTCTTATATTTTTTCATGTTCCGTTAATTTTTCTGGTCATCAGAAATCCACTGGTGCTAATGTTTACATTTATCTCAATAACTAAGCTCACCAGCAGATGAGGTCCTTTGGGGAGGCGGCGAATGGGCTTTGGACAGCTGTTCTCCCTGTGGTCGTTAACAACAGAATACCTACTTTTTCCCAAAGAGTGACCAAATGTTACCCATTTCTGTTCACTAAATCTTGATATATTGACTCTACGAATCTGCTCTTTGAAGTTTTGTGTACTATATAAAAACTGGGATGCGGTTTTTGTTAAACTCAAAATGTGGCCACCTTTTTTGTTTTTACACACAAATAAGAATAAATGAAACCCTATACAAAACTGAGCAGGGAAAAACCGGGCCAAAGTACGTCTTCAGCAGGACATGTGTTACAAATATGTGTGGACTTGCTATAACATAAGATATCACAGCACACATCATATACCCACATATGAATGTTTTTTTGTGTCTTCAATGTACTCTCTAGCAATCCATAAAACTAAATCTGTAGCAGTCTCTGACGAGTAGCCTTGAGGACACAAAGGGCTAGAACTGAATATTTTCTTTCGAAGATTTCTGAAAATGTGAGTTACCGTTCTTGAACTTGTTGTTTTATTTCCGTCAATTATAAAAGAGTTGGATAAACATCCACCCACGCTGATAAGGTTTGTATGTTTTTTAAAGCTTGCATTTCTAATCTTAATTTACTAACAAACATATAAACATAAACGAAAATGACCACAAACACAGGCACACATAAAAATATGTTATTTTCATTTTGTGTGTATATCTTAGCCTTTTTTTGTTATTAATTAAGATGTTTTTGACTAAACGATCATAATAGAACAGTTGCTGTTGATTTTTTATTTACATTAGAGAGTACAGAGAGATTGGGGGGGGGGCGGGGGGATCAGGGGCATAACTAGCATCATTGACGCCCCAAAAAGGTGGTAAACAAGTGGCGCCCAGGTAGGATCGTCCCCCATCTGCTACGTCACACCGTGGGGGGGGGGGGGAAGGGGGGGGGCTATTAGCTATTTAATCATGGGTGAATAATGAATGAAGTTAAAACGCCTGAGGCATCATTGCAAGTGATGATTGTAATAAGTACACAATCGAATAAATAAAGTGTGTGGTAACTTAATCTGTTTCCCCTCGTTATAGACATTTAACTTTTTTATGTCTTGGCGAAGGCTTCCACTTAATACAACCGCCCTCCACAGAATTGGTCTTTTCTTCTTATGTTTCTTCTATGTTTACGTTGGTGTGATCAAACGATGATATTACTAGTCTGCTAAAAATTCCACCATATGAGTATTAGCCATAGAGGCCGCAACGATGTGGCTTATAGCCTGACCATTGGACAGTAATGGGCTGGTAGTACCAACAAGTGACTCAACACGAAAGTCGGTATTTTTAATTAACATTAAAGACTGGGCATGCTCAAATGTAGCACCCCTACAGGCGACCGTACGACAAAGAATACCCCCCACCCTCAATCATCCGTCCCGCCCCAGCGTGCGGGGGAGCCTGGGGGGGGGGGCGGGCGTTTGTCTTGCCCCGTTCTGCTTTTTTTTGCTTTACTCAATAACGTTGGATCTAGAACTGAGAGTTCAATATTAAAGATTTCAGAAACGGTTGAGAAACCTGTCGTGCAAATCACTATTGCATGGTGCATAAATGACAAATCACACTTTTAAAAAAGTGTAATCGTCGCAGCTATATATGATGTAAAGATAAGTTCCCTTAGCCCTAACGGGCCATCGGGGCAGATGAAGTGTACAATTCATCTGTTTCTATAACCTCGGCATATAAAGGCTTTGTGTGGTTAGCACAACGCCCAGCCGCCTTTACTTCCCCAACTTAAAGTCAGGTACCGATTTAAAGTTGGGTGGACTTGTGGGACGACTTTGAAACACATTTCACCTGGGAAAATTCCCATGGTTCTCTCCGAGGGTCGAACCCAGGACTCTCAGGTCGACAGTCGAGTGTCTAAACCACTCGGCCACCCGTCCCACTATATATGATGGGGACAAATCGAAACGTCTGTTAGTGTAATGGTGGACAGGTCATCTACTGACTACACGAACAATTTAAAACAATTATGAGTCGGTTATTTATCTTTTAAATCATTGCTCCAAATCTCTTTTAAGATTTACGGCAAACTTGGTTTCCTCAATATTTGACCCTATTTGAAAGTCCAAACTTGGTTTCCTCAATATTTGACTCTATTTGAAAGTCCAAACTTGGTTTCCTCAATATTTGACTCTATTTGAAAGTCCAAACTTGGTTTCCTCAATATTTGACTCTATTTGAAAGTCCAAACTTGGTTTCCTCAATATTTGACTCTATTTGAAAGTCCAAACTTGGTTTCCTCAATATTGACTCTATTTGAAAGTCCAAACTTGGTTTCCTCAATATGTGACTCTATTTGAAAGTCCAAACTTGGTTTCCTCAATATTGACTCTATTTGAAAGTCCAAACTTGGTTTCCTCAATATTTGACTCTATTTGAAAGTCCAAACTTGGTTTCCTCAATGTTGACTCTGTTTGAAAGTCCAAACTTGGTTTCCTCAATATTTGACTCTATTTGAAAGTCCAAACTTGGTTTCCTCAATGTTGACTCTGTTTGAAAGTCCAAACTTGGTTTCCTCAATATTTGACTCTATTTGAAAGTCCAAACGATCTATTACAGTCCAAGTCAATGAATTTACTGAGTGCCAGTGCACAGATTGATTCGGTTCTAGAGTCAGTTAATAAATTACAAATTGATGAATAGTTTAAGAAATTATAAGACACCTACTTCTTAGAATACAAAATATACTAGAACAGCTAGTCTGCAAGTCTAGATTCTAGTACTAGCTAGTTGTAGGACTCGTTAAGTGAGAATGTAAGTAGGTGTAGCTAGTTCCACACGTTACTGCTGACGTCAATTCTGATTGAAAAACGAGATATTTATTTATTAGTATCGATACCATTTATCCGCTAAGCACTACTATAACATTTCTTTTTTTTTATTACAAAAGTAACCAGTAATCGGATTCTCTGGAAAATCGATACTCCTAATGCGGCTAAACGATACTCTTGACCCGTAAATGTCCATTCTACATCTTTTTATTACAAGTAGCCAGAGAAAAGTCAATTCTTTGTCATATACCAGTTCAAATCAAGGGAGACAAAAATGCGGTCAAATGCTCATCAATATTCTGATATCTTCATTCTTCACAGTGTCTTCCCCTGAAATAGCATCTGTTCGGATTGAGAGGATTGCACCGCCACAATGGGCCATTGATCTACCAATGTGAAGTGGACCGAGTACGGTGGCCGATGTATTTTTGTAGGAGGGATCACTTAACTTGGGCTGCTAGATGGGATAAACGAGGTTAATGGGTTCACCTTTTACTTTAGTTGTTGTAACATTTCACCCCAGCCCTGTTTATGTATTCATTTTTATCAAAGCTGATATGCTGATCTATTTTTAGAGTTGTGTATAGAATACAACAAAAAAGATAGACTCAGGAAATGGGGGGGGGGAGGGGGGAAGCCCCAATGTATACGGTATTCATAGCCTATTTGATGCCAGACTTTTGTCAAGGGCCCAATATTTTCTTCTACACCCAGGGCCTCAACTGACCCAAGTCCGGCGATGCATATATAGATTTATCTCTGGGCAAAAAACAGCTGTAGCTTGTTATTTGAACCAACCTATACTTTGAGTTTATTTAATTTTATTATACATTGTATATTATATATATATATATTTGATGAGAGAATGCACGATGGGGTTGGGCCTAAAATATTGCTACTTAAGAGACTAAATATCAGCATTTAAAAAAAATTACAAAAACTAACTACTTATCAATCAGCACTAAATAATCGATAAGTTTTATTGACAGCATTGCAACCAAACAAAACAAAAACAACGTTCATTCGACTATGAAGAGAAAGAGAATTTTGTATCAATACATTGTAAGTACAATCAAATAAATAAAGTGTTTTATAAAGAAATGAGTTCCTCGTACAAATCAAACATTTGCTTGGGGGAGGGTGTGTGTGTGTGTGTTAAAAATTAGGACAGACGCATTATTATGTTTAGGCACACAAGCAATGTATCAATAAGCCATTGTAATATTATGAATAAAGTCATATAAATATTTTAAAAAAAACAACATAGACACCAGCAAATCTGGTTTTTCTAAGGTGGGGGGGGGGGGAACTTTGACTTACATCAGTTATAATACGCTCCAGTTTACCAGGGACACGTCCCAGATTTCGAATTCAACATCCCCCCTCCCCCCCCCCACACCCCAACCCCAGGCGTCAGCCAATGTCCCACACTGTGACGTTCAAATATCACACTAAAAAAAAAAGTGTCATTTCAAATTTGGCACAAAACAGTTTTTTTTTTCCATTTACCACAACGACCTTAATATGGGGGCATATAATACCTACTAATGAAATGGACCTTTGATCTGCAATACAGCGTGTCTGTCACAGATTGTTGTTTCCCTTCCATCCAACCACACGCCCCCCCCCCCCCCGGATCCCATGTTACCCATAAAAAATCTGGTCACCGTAGCTAGAGGTATCAACATGACACTAGTTTTATATTGGTAAATAACAACAAACAAAGATATGTATATTATAGTATATTATTAAAGTAAAACTTTGATTGTTTACCTATATGGATGGTACTTTTAGTAATGTTTTTGTTGGTTTTTGGTTTTTTTAAATAAAAAGCTTAATTGTCATTCTAATAAATACTTATATTCACTATCCTACAATAAGGTCAAGATTATGTACATACAGACAGGGCCGTTCTTGTGGGTCTTTTGTTTTTCGGGGAAGGGCCTAAGCAAAGATACATTTGGGGGCCAAAAGGTACATTTTGGGGGCTCTATGCCAGGCCCGTAGCGTGCAGGAGGACCAGGGGGGCCGGCCCTCCCTGCGTTTTGTCTGGCCCCCTCTGCTTGTTTGCTCGACTTAGTAAAATTTATTTTCTGCCCCCCCTATTGCTTGGCCCCTGCTGTAGAATTTTTTCACGCTACGGGGCTGCCCTATGCTAAAACTCTTTAAATGCCACCGCTATAAAACATTACTGGGCACTAATAACCTTTGATAACTGGGGGCTACATCTAATGTCTCAACTGTTAAGTCACTTTAGCACACCCCCCCCCGACAAGTGCTCTGGTTGTTCATCCTTGTGTACAAAGTTCGTATGCCAGACAATCACAGTTGCTATATAAGGTTTCAAACAGTAAACACCCCTGGATGTTGATTAAGACGGTTTTGAAAGGGGGAGCAGGCCCGTAGCGTGCGGGGGCCTGGGAGCCGGGCCCCCCTGAGTTTGTTCTGGCTCTCCCTGCTTGTTTTCTCTACTTAGTAACATTTATTTCCTGCCTCCCCCCCTTCTATTGGCCTGGTTCTGCTGTAGAAAGCCTGGCCCCTGCTGTAGAATGCCTGGCCCCTGCTGTAGAATGTTCACGCTATGGGGCTGATGGGGAATCGACAAAAACAGAAGAAAATTTTTAAAAATTCATTTGGGATACAGTGAAATAAAGCCTTTGATAAATGGTGGTCATAGGGCTAGTTATCCACTCATAAGAACGGAGCTAAATACAAAATACGAACAAACTAATGGAAACCCACATTGTGTTGCGCTGAGGTGAAGTTTGATATTCTCGTTACATCAATAAGTCTCAATTGATTACAACTCTATAATCGATACTACCCTAACTAAACAATTCATTTGATTTGAATTTACGAATACTTACAAAAAAAGGCGTGTGTTGTTAGAATCTGCAGACACTGTCTGTGTAGCTCGTTCGGTCACTTCTGGATGATTCTGGTACACTATCGTTTGCTGATTCTCATCATCAGGTAAAAAGGGTGAGCAACCTGCGAGATTTCCCACTCTCTATGGTAGTCATCTTTAGTACCTATGATTTTTTAGCAATCATAACTCAACGACCAATCGAAGCTCTTTGGGGTGTTCCAACTCGTCCAATGGAATCGCTCCAGGGTGTTTCCGCCAACCAATCAAATGGCTTCGGGGTGTCCCCGCCAAGTCCGATTATACTATAATTCAATACTCAGCGAGAGCTTTGCCCAGGTCGTGTTACACACTCGACTATGCAAATGAGGTGGCATTTGAATAAATCCAGGGCACACAGGTAGCCTGTTGACCACTCTGTAGTAACTTAACTGTCTAGTTGTCATCGGATCAAGTGACCTTTGACTTCACAGCCAAGGTAAAAGAAAGCCTAAAAATAATAATAAAAAATCAATATTCCGTTTTCTTCGGTATCCCAAACTTTTTTTTTTATACCGTCGAAGGATTTCAGTGACAAATTCAGGTGAACGAAAAATAGAGGATCCACAGTAAACAGTTGCTGGTCTTTGTTCTGGTCATGTTAATTTAATTACCCGGTATATACAAAGTCAATTAGCATAGTGTTTCTAAGTTTCTAGCAGTGCTCCGCAACCTTTTTTTTTACGCGCTGCACACTAAGGCTCTATTTAAAAAAAAAAAGTAAATTAGGTTTTTTTTTTTGACAGTGAAAGGGATGAATGTTCAGAATATTCTTATCGATTTTGATAATTAACAATGATGGGAAAAAAATTCACGTTTAGGCAGCCCCGTAGTGTGAAAATTCTACAGCAGGGGGCAGGCATTCTATAGCAGGGGCCATGCCAATAGCAGAGGGGGGCAGGAAATAAATGTTACTAAGTAGAGCAAACAAGCAGAGGGGGGCCAGACAAAACGCGGGGGGGGGGGGGCGGCCTACGTTTAGGACGAGCCAACTTGAATCATATTTTGAATAGATAACTGAGAAATTGGTTTAAATTCATACCTGATAGAAATCCCAAAACTCATTAAATGAAACCTAGTTAGGTTTCAAACTGACCAGCTCTGTTATTTGTTTACTATGGTGTGGGGGGGTGGACTGTGGGACACCACTGATTTAGACCAAACATGGGTAAATAGCTATTTGTACAAACACAGTAGATGGATAAAAAAGCCTCATCAATGACAGACGCATACATAGGGTGGGAGTCCAAATTCGAAAGTCCTCCCACCCCGGGCCACAGCTTGAGGAGGGCCCCCAAAAACATTTTCTTACATTAAATATTAAGTACATTATCTCATGTCTTGTTGTCGAATGTCAAAATGACGAGTCCCCCCAAAAAGGGCCAAGCCCCCCCCCCCTTCCCAAATCCCTAGGTTCGGAACTGAGAAGAAAGTGTTATTCCATCCCAGTTGCTTCTGTCTCATCTCACCTGAACAAGAACTATCGCACGCTAATCTTTCAACTATAGGTCAGTTTAAGCTATGGGTGAGGATGAAATGTTTATCTCCTGATCCTATAAACCAATTGATGGGGGCAGTAACTGAAGTGGCCCTTCTAACAGCCCCACCATAGCTGAGTGTGCAATGGCTATGGAGGGACCACGGAGGACAGATAATGGAATGGACGCGGGATTCAAACCCACATATTACAGCAAATCAGGCTCACAACCAAAAGTGACACCAAGCCCTAAATGTTTACTAAAAGTAATTGTTTAGAAATGTTTACTAAAAGTAATTGTTTAGAATAATTGACTAAAAGTAACTGCTTGGAAACGCTTACTACAAGTAATTGTTCAGAAATATTGACTAAAAGTAATTGTTTAGACATGTTTACAAAAACAATGGTCTCCAGAGAAACAGAAACGAGTGAATAGTACACAGGAACAACAACAACAAAAAAAAAACAAACACGGGCTATTTAATGACGAAAAAGAAAAAAGATAACTACTGAACAAAAGCCACTGTGTATAATATAAGAATTGAGTTTATTAAAACTTTGTATTTGGCTAAACAGTAAACTAGGTTATGAGCATGTGTATATATTACTTGTAGCACAAGTTGTGTCATGTACAGAAACATTCAACTAAAGTCATTAATATTTGGTGGAGTGCTAGAGCACAGATAAATGGATACACAGCGCCCTCATTACATTCTTTTAGGGGCCCCTAGGGCAAATAACATTGGAGGGGAGGGGGGCTTCATGGGAAAGATCACCTTGGGGTGGGAAGAGGGGGGGCGACGTAATTTTACACTGAGGAGCACTACATAAAGGAACTTTGGGGGTGGGGGGCGCTGGGTAAAGATAAATTTGGGAGCACTACATAAGGAAACTAGGGGGGGGAGGGCATTAAGGAAAATCTACATTTGGGTACCCTAGGCCAACATGACTAAAAATCGCATGTATCTGGGGGCACTAATAATCTTAGCAGGGGGCTCTTCTTACCCCTTTTGCTTCCATTAAGTTATGTCACGCTGAACAATTTTGTTGACTTGAAAAAATTTCCAAGGGGGTGGGGGGGGCATTCAGTAGTGGGGGAACTGGACAGTCACATAGTCTACCTATCTATAAGAAAGTCTCTGTGGATACATTTGTACATGCACAGAACAGAACATGTAGGAATACATATATATATACTGACAACGGACATGATGGCTAAACATGTAAAAATGAGAGCAGTAACTCCGAAATAATCACTCTATAGGATTACTTGATTAAAACCAAAATATCGACAGTAACAGTTTTTAATTTGATTTCAGACACACAAGTCTATATCATGAATTATATTCTATTAAAACATGGGTCTTTTTTTTCCGATTAGAGGGTAAACTGTCAGCTCATTAACCAATCACAAAACACCAAAAAAAAAAAATGACAAATAGACACATTAATTATTCAAAGTCTCCCCCCCCCCCTCTCTCTCGATCCAATTCATATCATTCATTAAAATACAATAGAAATAAAGAAACAATATTTAATAAGCCGTTGTGTAAAGTTTGAAAAAAAAAAAAAACTCTCCGAAAAAAATATTAAAAAATTCATTTCACAATCTTATTAGATGTGGTGTTGGCAAGTAAAGCAACTATCATAGCGATTCGATTCGATATCAATGCTTTACTTTTTTTTTTTAAATTGAACAAGATAAAAGTATATACAGGTGTGTAATCTCAGAAAATAAAGTAATATGATGGCTTAAAAAAAATTAATACAATTTAATATGCTTGGTTAGTTAGTTAAAAATATTATTACAACCCAGATAGAAAGATTCCATTGACAGTTATGCAACGAGGAGATTTACAAAAAAAAAAAACCCAGAAAAGTAGAGCTATAAAAAAAGAAAAAAAATGAGATTGCCTCATTTCCATAAAGTTCCTGTTGCCAGTTAAGCCCACCAGAAATACAGATCTTACAAATGCATAGCTTAAGTGGAGTGTACATTTTTTTTTTAAAATTTGTCATGGGACGCTGACAGTAAGTCATGTGAGTTTACTGCCAGCATCGAAATAGACCTAGAAGTATAAATGGGTATTGACGAACATGAACATCAGGTTTATGATCAAAATCATAAGTTGCACACAAAAGTGCTAACAAATACGTGTGTAGTCTGCATTTACATCTACACTTTTTATAAAGTCCCGAAGTACATGAGGAAAGAAATTGACAGTACTGAAGTGTTTATGTATGCACTTTGATTCCACAACATCAACTCTCTAGCATTGGAAATTACATTATTTAATAGCTCTAACGATGACTAGGGTTTACATAATTCTAAAGCTGAATCTTCCATGCTGGTGATCATTAAAGCAAACTATTTAAAAAAAAATTGAAGCTCCTCTGGCCCTATAGGATTATCTGTTTCTGTAATCTGGAAATATGAAGGGATTGTGGTGAAAGCACAAACAATAAGCCACATTTACTTATCCAACTAAAGTCAGGTGCCCATTTAAAGCTGAATGAACATGAGGGACATTCTGCCAACTTTCACCAGCACCTGGAAAAATCCCATTGGTTCCCACAAGGGATTGATCAGGACTCTCAGATCCGCAGTCAAGATCTCTACACCATTCTGCCTCAATACAAACTATATATTCTATATAATGTAATTGTGAGCTATTAATGAAAACAAGCAACACTCAGACCAGTGCGATAATGCATAATTCTTTGGTGAAACATGAAACTAGTAAACTGTAGTTTCTGGAAATATCCCACAACAATTACCGACTAAAACAACACACACTACCCCCCAGTAATGTCCAAAGCTGTAAATAAATAAAAGGATAAAAAAAAAATGTCACAACAACTCATTTGAAAAAGTAAACAATCACCATTTACCAAGTCTGGGGAATGGGCTCTAGCCCTTCCGAAGGCAATGGCCATTTAGAAAAAAATAAAATAAAAAAATAAGTAGTGCATTACATAAACAAAAAAAAAAGTTAACAAATACACTTCATATGTGAGATTGTAAATTAACATTACATATGGCTAGTTGTTAGATAAATTGTTTTAAATTGAGAATTCATGCTGCTGGTTTGAACAGCATAGTCTGCTGAGGGTCATGCTTCTGAATTGATTGTAACAGTGATGTTTTATTACTTAACCGAATTATAAGTGTATGACATATACTAGTACAGGGGTGGCCACAAATGAGGTCGGTGAAAGCCATTTTTTTTAATAACAGAAAAAACTGGCTCATTGGGTGCCACACACAGCTCAACAAAAACTGGCTCATTGGGTGCCACACACAGCCAGGGGCGTACCTAGGGTCGGGGGAAGGGGGGGTCCAAATTCGAAAGTCCCCCGGGCCCCATCTTGAGGAGGCCCCCAAATTTTTTTTACATTAAATATTAAGTACTTTATCTCATGTCATGATGTGGAATGTCAAAAAGCAGCCCCCCCCTCTAGGTCCGGCACTGCACACAGCTCAACAAAAACTGGCTCATTGGGTGCCACACATAGCCAGAGGCGTACCTAGGGTCGGGGGAAGGGGGGTCCAAATTCGAAAGTCCCCCGGGCCCCATCTTGAGGAGGCCCCCAAATTTTTTTTACATTAAATATTAAGTACTTTATCTCATGTCATGATGTGGAATGTCAAAAAGCAGGCCCCCCCCTCTAGGTCCGGCACTGCACACAGCTCAACAAAAACTGGCTCATTGGGTGCCACACACAACTCAATAAAAACTGGCTCATTGGGTGCCACACTCAGCTCAACAAAAACTGGCTCATTTGGTGCCACACACAGCTCAACAAAAAGACACATTCAGCAACCAAGGATAATAGCATTACTGTCAAGCTACCTGGTCTACAGTCACATCAGTAGCAAAGTTAACTGCTATGAAGGCTATGCATACATATTGAAGTGCAAAAATAATCAGATAATCAAAATATAAGATGAGAATAATATTATGCTGCTGCACACAGAGAATGAATAGCTAACAATAAATGTAAGTTTATAAGTGGATTAAAAAATGCAATGTATAAAAACAATCTCTTGAGTGTTAAATGACAGTAGACTGGTGTAGACAGCCATAATATTTATAAAACCATAAAAAACAAAGTAAAATAAGAACAGGGTGTTTTTTTTTTTTCAAACATAGGTAAAACTATAAATTACGTTTATGTAACTCAGTATCTGCTAATGTACCAATATTTCAGTTGCCAAAATTACCAAACTTCAGCAACTGAAAAATATTTGGTTTAAGAAAAAACGAATGTTTTCTTCGTTCAGAGAGCGTAATCATTCAAAATATACTTAATGTGATTCTTAAATGCCCAGGAATGTACAGTAAATCATATACACACAATTTTTATTTTTAAAATTTACAATCCAACATTAATTGCTGATGTAGTGAAATATACTACAAACGCATTCCATAGTGACTCCCATAATTAACGCCTGTAGCATTATGCCCATGTTTATGAATAAGGTCACCTTGCTGCCATCTAAAAATCAAACAAAAAATTCATGCAGCATGCAAACGAGTCACAGGAACAACATTCAAATACAATATTTAATTAGCTTTGTAAACGGTTAGAAAAATAATATAATAATACAACATCTATTGCCGATTATATCTTAAGGATAAAAAAAACAACAACAAGAAATCTATGAATCAGGAAAAAAAAAAGAGTGAAAACATGAACATGGCATAGAACTGGTTTGTTTCCAAATTATTTTGAAACATACATAACAACATATATGTATGCAAGAAAGGGTTCTCATATTTCTCGTAACAAACATACAGAATGGAGAACTGGGACATATAATTTAATAGATTACATCATACAAAACAAACAGCAACAAAACATATTACACCTTATTTCATGTTGTGTTGACAATAAATACAATTTGTAGTAGATTACCGGTATAAAAATAATAAAAAAAAATAGTAACATAACTTTTACTCTTGTTACTAATTTAGAATCATAAAACAAATGATTTTTTTTTACAGAAAGACAGGCAAAAATGAAGCAGTTTGTTTAAATTCATTAAATGAAAATTTGGCCAACACTTGTTATCCTCTGATAATTATAAACAATATATTCTACTTAGTCCATGAAAGCAGAAGGAAATGATGTACCAATCTCTAAACACTTCATAGTAAAATATATTTAAAGGCTGGGATAAATTCACTTGGCTTTTTTTTTCCCATGCTCCGTGGGGCAAACGATTGAGTGCAAAAAGATTTTCAGAGGAAAATATATACAAAAACTTGATAAAAAAACCAGTGCTTTTTTTTGTGTCGGTACGCAATAGTACGGCATACCGGCAACTTTTTCAGTCTGGGGCAAAAAAATATCACTTTTCTTGTATTCTAACGTTTATTTTTAATTTTTTTAAATTTTATTATTTTAAAATTGCGCGCAATAAGAATTAAAATATAAAATGCGAAACTGCGAACTGGTAGTTAAAAGTTAGGCAATCCATAACTGAGTACCGGCACCTATTTTTTTTTTTAACAAAAAAAAGCACTGTCAAAAACTATTATTGAATTTAATTCCTATTAAGTAAAATTTTTAATTAACACTAAAAAAAAAACCCCACTCATATTAAAGTGGTGCATGGGAATAAATATGACAAAAATTTGTGTTTCATAGGAATAAACTCAAGAATTTAGCCATCCTTGAGAACAAAGCTAAATGTGAATGTATTGGCCCTTGAAGTCTGAAAGGTTGCCTAACGCTGATAGGGGGGGCCCTGTATATTTACCCACCAAATCCAAGGAAGAAATAATAATGGATGTACCACAACATATGATCCTCTTTTGTTACCTTCATGGCTGACTCTCCCTACAAAAAATGGTAACAAAAGCAGTGGAAATCTGGCTTACAAAAGTGGTTTGAGGTGTATTAGAAATAACCAATCAGAGATCTCATATGTTAGGAGGATGCTGAAGGGCATTAATTTATATGGATTGATGAAAAGATAAAGTTGCAGGATATCTTCTTAACATTATCCTCAATCTATATGTCATGCGAAGGTTAGGTGTTTGTGTATTTTTTTTATGTTTTGTTTGTTTTTGGAGGCTTGAATGAATTATATTATATGCATTAATTTTAATGATATGGAGCAAACTTGATTCATGAACCTAGTTTCACTGTAATTTTTACAACACTGCAAAGTATTGAGCTACATATTGTAAAGATCGCTTTTGCATCAAAAAATATTTATTATTATTATAAAAGAAGGATTAAATTGTAGAAATAAAAAACAAATTAAAAGTATAATCTTATGCAAAAATTCTTAGGAAATAAAAAGCAAACATGATGTGTATTTAAGACTTAAAGAGTAGAAAAAAAAAAAGTAACCAGTCTTACAAATGAAACTTTTTATAAAAGGTATACTAAACAAGTAACGCGTTTACTAAAATACTGTTACAACCACGTATTTAGTCAATGGGTCAAAAAGTTGTAAAATGCTGTGGTGATAACATAATAAATGCACTGCATACAAATAGTAATCAATGTAGTTTCAACAGGAATGTTAAGGCATGATTTGGCTTTTTATATATTTAAAAAAAAAATTAAAATATACTAAGATGGATGGAAATTATTTTGCTAACAGATTATAATGAATAGAGTATTTGAAACAAAAAGGAGGGGAAAAAATCAACAAAATAATTTTACATGTAAAATTTTGGCAGTAAAAAGAAAAACAGATTTACATACCAAAAGAATGATAATGATATGCTATGAGGACAAGTTAATTAAGGCTCTGGGTCACAATTAATTATGTTAATCATGATAGCTAATAATGTGGATCATACAGTCGATTCCATACCATAAGCAGCTTCAGTGGGATGACTGTAGAGAGATGGTTGCGATGAATACAAACTGTCCTTCTGTTTCAACGGTTCCGCCTCTCCCATTGCAAGCTCATCCTCATCTGTAGTCTCTATTTCCTCTGGATCCGTGACCAGGTGGTCGAAGTAGTGACGGAAGACGAAATTGTGATCGGAATGGGTGAGAGAGTTTCTGTCACAGTTTGCCAAAGGTGGAACTTTGGAATCCTCATCAATGACATGGGAGCTCTCCGCCTCCGATGGAACGCATATCCTCTTCAATTTGCTACCAGTCTGACCTTTCTTCCACAAGAATATAGCAAATAGTAATAAAATTATTGAAAAGCCCATGCAGGATGCTACAATGGCACCTTGAGTGCCTGCCGCCAATGTCGAAGAGTGTTCTGAATGACATTCTGACAGTTCAGAATCCAACAGCAATGAAATCTGTTTGCTCTCTCCTGATTTCAATAGCAGACAAGACAACTTGGAGCATTCTGTGTCGTTTTTACCACCACTCAAGCAATGGAGCTTAGAAGACCTATCCTGTGATCTAATCCAATCCCTGAGCGGTTTAACTTTACAATCACATTCCCAAGCATTCTGTTCCAAACTTATGGAAGAGATTTTGTTGAAAAAAGTGAAAATACTTTCTGGTAAAAAATGAAAATTATTGTAAGATAGGTCCAAGTTTTTTAAAGCAGCCAAACCTTCAAAGGCATTCACATTCAATTCCTCCAGAGAACATTTTGAAATGTTTAAATTTTCAATCGACTTCAGATCTGAGAACAAGCCTGGTGGTAACTTCCTTAAAGGATTGCTGGCTAAATTTAAATGAATGACGGAGTCTGATAATTCTTTAAAAACAGATGAATCCAGTGAAATGATGGAGTTGTGAGATAGATCCAGACTGGTGATACCAGAGCCCCTGAAGGCAAGCTGGTCAATTTTATTAATCCTATTGGATGAAAGGTCCAGGGTGTGCAGCCCATGACTGTTGAAATTATCTGTGAGTAAAACCTCGATGACATTATGATACAAAATGAGATTTTTTAGAGATTTGTGCTCTGAGAAAACTCCTGGCCGAGGTGCTGATTTGAGCCGGTTTAGACTCAAGTCTATCAGGGTCAGTGTTGGCATCTGGGGGAATACATCATCATGTATTTCAGTCAGACTGCATTCCTTGGCCCTGAACTCTTTTAAATTATACAGATTTCTGAAAGTTGATCCAAAAAGAGTTTTTAGCGGATTACCATCCAGTTTTAATGATGTTAGAATATCTTGTTTGACGAATGCTTCAGATGTCAAATTCTAAATGAAAAAAAGGGAAAACAGAATTCAAAAATACTATTAATAAGGGCAAAATTTACAGGTTTAAAGTAAAAGCTAAAAGATTTGAAGAGGAAAGTGAATTTCAGCACCACAATATTTATCTGTGAATATCATATATTTATTTATTTACAATTATCAAATTCTATATTGTGTTTTCTCTCAGGGTGCATTTAGTTTTTGATGTATTGATGAAAAGATCCCCACTTGAGGATATAAAGCTTTGATAATGAGATAATCATACCCGTGTCAAGAGAGGAAAAAACAACTTTCAGTATTGAGTTTAGGATAGTGTTTAAAATGGGCCAAAAATGTTTTCTAACTAGTTTATATCCCTACCACCAATGAATATTTGAAAAAGTTCAAAATCTACTTTTGCATATTTTGTAAACACTAATTTTAGCATTGTTGCTAAAGATGGATCTGAAATTATACTTTAAAAAAAAAAAAGGGCTTAAGAATAGGAGTTTATAGCAATGAAAGAGGACCATGCTTTGTAAATGAACTAGAAATCATATCCTATCTACAAATTTGAGAAATTGATGCTAGAAAAATGCTCATGTCTTGGAAGAATAAATTGGTAAGAATCTTTGTACTCAGCAATTAAATTAAAATACTGTTTGCAGTTGTACAATCATCATCAAACAGAATTACAGCGAACAGCTTTAACATATTTCAGATTTGAAAAGTCTCAATTAAATGTAATATCTTTTTAAGACACATTTTCCCTTAAATGTTAGGGTTCTCATTCAACTAGTGCATTGCCATTTCTGATCAATTACTATGACATATGTTGTGGGCAAATTTGGAGAAAAACCCTATTTAATATGTTGTAACCTTTTACGAATACAAAATCCGGAATGCTGCTCATTATACCCTAGAATTCAATACTTTCAAAAGACATTCTAAGCTAATTAGCTTGATATATTTATCCAATAAAAAATAAACTACTTTTTGATAAAATTAAAAAAAAACCCCACTTAAAATAGCAATAAATATAATATATGTATAAACAAAAGGATAAAATAAAAAAAACAATAAAGGTCTTTTAGATGGGGGGGATTAGGTGCAACAAATATGCTGCATAAAAAAATACTATATTTGTTTCCTTTTTAAATGCAGCAAAATTTTCTTAACTTGCATAATTTCCAATAAAAGCATTAAAAATAAATTCCTCATCAATTCCTTTCAAGTTTCAAATAAAAGCTATCAACACAGTAATATTAGGCCATTATCTCTTAAAATTTAAAACAATTTGAGACTAACAGTTGAGATATAATGACTTGTCATTGTTTATTATCAATGCTCATTAAGAATTGGGAACGATGAACTAATCTAGAACTGCTACTTCTTTAACCGTAGCTGATAAAGTATTAATTTCAATAACCTGCTAAAAAGTGCAATCTCCCCCCCCCGCCCCAATGTTCTCTTTAAACCCAAACGATATAACCTCAAATTCTAAATTTCTAAAACTAAAAAACCATCTCTTACCTTAATAAAGTTCCAACTAATATCCAAAGTTTTTAACTTCGATAATGAGCTGAATATGCCAGCAATATTAGATAGTCGATTATGTGACAAATTTAAATACATGAGATTATTTAAACCAGAGAAGGCATCAGCTCTGATCACTGTGATTTCATTCAAACTTAAATCAAGCTCTTTCAGATTGGGAAATTTTTCAAGTGTATGAGCTTCTATATCCTGAAAAAAAAAATGAAATTTTTTCTTTTCTAGCTTAACATGATCAGTGAATAGCTTTATTTGATTTTGCATGACATTTACTGAAGTGAATATAATATTCATCAACAGATCATAATAATCATTATATTCATCAAAGTTTTCAACTGCCTAAAATATAATGAGGGAGCTTTTGGTGATAAGGAGAAGAATGATCTACTGTAAATCTGAGGGGGGGGGGGTCCTTGGTTCAAGCCCCGAGTGTACTCAGGATTTTTATCAGGTTATGAAATAGTTCCTAAGTTCCCCCAGCTTAAAAATTGGGTACCTGACATTATAATCCAGTATACTGCATCTATAGAAACATGAATTCTACACTC
Organism: Bulinus truncatus; assembly: GCA_021962125.1. Classification (NCBI taxonomy): domain Eukaryota; kingdom Metazoa; phylum Mollusca; class Gastropoda; family Planorbidae; genus Bulinus; species Bulinus truncatus. Next base: position 1,159,998 of record JAGDYQ010000060.1, read on the forward strand.
TGTAACAATGGTCTTCAAGAAAAACTACCATTACTTTTCCAAATATAATATTTGTATACATACAATTTTAAAACTTCATAGTTCTTATTCAAAGTGAGAAAAAGTACATACCTGGACGTAGCTTGAAACTATCCTAATTCTAATTAGCAAGCTACCATTGATTGATAGCTCTCTCATGCGAGATGGGTTTATAATCTGCAGTCCTCTGATGTTATCCAGTGTCAAATTTACTGTGTCCGGTGGCATTAAAGTGAAGATATCCAAGAGAGGACCTTTTTTGCAAATTATATCTCCTAGGACACAGGAACAAGATGGTGCACATCCTTGCACAAACGTTATGCATATATTTATGAAAATAAGAAATATAACACTCAGCTCTTTTTCAAGGGACCAACTTGATGGTAAAGAGCAAGAACGAAAATTGCTTTGGAATGTTTGGCTAATAATTAGAAGCATTGAATCTTTTGGCTATCATTCAATAAACTTAGTAATTTAAAAATTGTCATACATTCACCAGTTGCTTAGGACTCTGAAAATCAGAGCACTATTGTTCAATATTTGATAACTTTCATCCTAGAGTTTAGCTAGAGAGAGAGAGAGAGAGAAATAAAATATGTTTTAATATTAATGGCTTATATTATATAATAAATATGTTAAAATTCAACTTACTAAATAAGTAGGAAGTTTCTGTTGTCTTTGCAATATCACAATTAGAACTATTTCATCAGCCCACTTGGGCCCCCACTGAGAATGGGCCCCTTCACACTAATGTACAGTAGAAGCTCCATTAAATATTGACTATATGGGTCATTAGGGGCTCCCAAGAGTACTTTGGGTTTTGGTTAGGTCCCGCAAAGACCTGTTCACAAAGTTAAAATTAAGGAACTTGGGCTAAACTAAAGTTACAGCAGAACATTCTGGTAATGGACTAAATGATTATTTAAAACTATTGCTTATCATGTCATATATTTATTATCACATTATTATGGAGCACAAAGAAATGAAAATAAGGAAGTTCATAAAGTTAATTTACAAACTTATATAGCAAGGCAATAGTTTTGGATAGTAAGAAAAGAAGGAAAGGTGTGATTTAAAAATAATTCACTTAGCTAAGCCTAATGTCTAAGCCTATTATCGCTAAGAGAAAATGCCAAAATTATAATGCCAATGCTAAATATTCGGCAAGTCCTGTCCTTGGTCCTCAAGATGATGAATAGCGATGCCAATATTCAACATAATTTGTAAAACAATATTGTCGTTTTTTATTGTCAATATACAATATAATAAAATACATATAATAGAAAAAAGGTAAGACTAGTTGGAGCATTATTACTCATGATCGTCTTATCATAAAACTTATGACTGTTCAAGCAACATTACTTATTAGTAAATATTAGGTTAAATTACACTTACACTACAGTTGAAAACAATAAAACATTATTTATATTTTAAACCAGTAACTTGAATGATGCATCCCTATTAGTCTTACACACAAAAATGTAAATAATCATTTACACTACACTAATACTAATTAGATTTATACTAAATGTGACTAATTAAACTAAGACGTCTAAAGTTTAGCTAAGACCAAAAAAACAGTATTCAAACAGTATTGTTACACTTACACTAACTTACAGATACGTACTCGATAATACTATAGCTTTAGTTCTTTACATATTCATGTCTGTATTTCACTTCGCTGAATAACATAAGCGTTGGATGACTCTTATTATACAAAGTAAATAATTAAAATCCAAATATCTAACCCGAGAAACAAGGATGAGCTAGATAAATAAATGTAAACCAGGTCACATACTTTCACAAAATCCAGTGTTGCCAGATGTTTTGAACAAAAAATGCCAGCCCTAATTAGACATTCTCCAGACCATTTTATTTAACGCATTTTATAAAAAGCATACCCGCTAAAAAAACAAACTCGAAACTCATCTAAGTATCATCTTTGCCTATTATTAACTTTTGCAATTATAGCATATCAATGAAAGTTAGCATTAAAGGGGTGATTGCAAAATAATATAAAACTAGTACGTACGGTTCAAAATGGTTTTCTCAATATGGTTTCATTATTGTGAGATTTGATGTGCTCACTGAGCAAACACACAAATTGCATAAAGATAAAAGTGTACTGTTAATATTCGGACCTCTGTGTGATATTTTGACAACATATAAAAAAAAACATATTTCTATACTTGTGCGCCACAGATTAAAATAGATTTTTTGACCTACATCATGTGACCCTCTCTAATCACTGTAAATTTCGAAGTTTAGCAGTAATGAGTAAATGTTTGTACTTTTATCCTCTTGAGTGTTTGTGGTGATCATCTGGCTATATGAGTGCTGCATATTTGATTAAGGATGTTATTTTTCATTTTCCTTTATAGCTGTTTTATTTTATGTATTTTAATATAGGCTACTTGTAAAGACCAAAATCCTGCAGCATCCAAAGCCTAAACTGGCTTGAAAAAAAAATCTCCTATCTGGCAACATAAATTCATAAAGCCAAGCTTTTTTTAGACCAAAACAAAAGTCTTTTTTATTTTATTTTAATGTAAATGATAAAGGAAACAAAACAAGCTTATACAATTTTTAATACGATATGTTTAACAAAGTCTATTTTTTAAATCTCATTAGTTATATCTATGTTGATTTTCATTTGTGGTGAGGCTTTAAATTAATAAATAATAGTTTAAATCCATCTACATCTCAGACTCCAAGTAAAAAATTGCTAGCCTAGGTACGAACAATCCATCATCATTTTTTTTAAAATTAATGCTACTATAATAAATATTTTAAATATAGAAAAAAGCTTGGTTTCATTTTTATATGGAGTGGGGTTGATTTTTGACTCACCTATCAATTGCTCCAGTCATCATTTTAGTTTTGAAAAATGTAACAAATTTGTTTTGTTGATGAAAGGAAAATAAAAGTACCAGATTTTCCCATTGGTTGCAATTTTACCTTCATTATGAGTATGACTCCTTTTATTGAATTGTATAACGTTATCTTCACTTTGTACTGTAATCATTTGTGGTTTTTGTCAAGAATGGCCTGTCAATGCTAACTTGGTAATTGAAAAAAAAAATCTACATTTTCATCTTTTGACATATAAGTTATACATAATATTATATTAATTGATTCTAGAAGTTAATTGCAGTGATGTACACATGCGTTACTTATTTAGTTTTTGTTAAAGTTAATTTGTTGAGTAATTTGACTCCGACTGCTACGTGGTCGCGAAAAGTGTGTAAGTTACTAAGTATAACTTGTAACATTTAATTGAACACAATTACAATGATTCTTAAATGATTTACTATGACTCACAATTTGTGCATGCATACTCAGTGTGCATGCATACTCAGTATGCAGCATAGAAGTTAATTAATTGAAATTGAAACACGATTTTGGTATTTTGGTTTCGCTATGTTACAGACCATTTTACTTTTAGATTGTCAATTTAAGATCTTAATACAACACCATTCAGCTTCAACTTAACTTTCCTCTAGTCACTTCAGACTATTCAGAGGTCATAATCATTATTATTATTATATACTTTAAGGTACATATCCAGTTCACAATTTATTTTGTTAAATATTCTGCTTAGTAGACTGAGATGTTAAAGCTAGCACAAGCATAATATATATATAAAAGCCATTTGGGCTCTGCATTAAATCGAAAGTACAGAATTAATATAAAAGTATTCCAGTTTAAAATCGTCAAACAAAAACAATAGTTATAAAAATCATGAAAAAATCGGATTTGTCCGAAACCAAAAGTAGCCTAGCCTAGGCCTACTGATCAAACCTAAGGGGATATAACTCTATGCAAAGGTTTTGCAGAGTACAGCTAGTAAACAAATATTTCAAAATGCTTAAGAAGTAAGAGGAATTTTTTTTCACTCTTTAGATCCTTCATGAAAAGGTTGATAAGCCATGTCAGTTGGTAGCAGTGTATCAGCTCCATCTGTTTCCAGTAAAGTAAGTATTGATGACTTTTCTGACTACACCAAGAGGATGAATTACAAACGTAAAGCCGCTGATGATGACATCTTCCAGAATCTTGAGTTTGAGCCTCTCGTTATTATGGAGTTTAACTCAGATGTTAAACAGGCTGCTTTAGAATGGCTGATTGCAAAGATGCAAGCTCCAAGGATTGATTTAGGAGCAGAATTGTTAGTTTACTCAGATCATAGGGAACATAGTAAGGTATATGCTAGATTAACGTAGCTATAAGCCATTTTTTTCTGACCTCTCAAAGCTACTTCAATACTTATTTTATTTTTGCTTTCTTTCTAGTCATTATTCTAGTAAAGAAATAATTATAGCTGTTTGTTTACTTTCATCTGCATATTAAAATATAAGATAAGACGTCACAGTAATAAAATTGTTCTTAAATTTCTTTAAATCCACAGGAAACTATTCTTTATATTGGCGCAACATTGGACAGACTTCTAATAGGAGCCGAAGAAATGAAGATTCCCAAGATTTATAGAGATGGCTCACTAAGAGAATTGTGTCTTTCTGACATCACTCAGTTTGAGAAATCTGGTCTGTAATATTTTATTAACTTAACTCATTTAAAGCAACAGGCCAGTGGAGCCAACTGACGATTCATTCATTTTTTGCCAATATGCTGCTGACGATGGCAGGTGCTAATTAGTAACAAAACTATTTTATAAATTAGCAAAATAGTTATTTTAAAATGCAAAACTATCAATCGGTTTTATTTTAATTAAATGAAACTTTTGTGCCTTATTTGCTTTAAGCAATACAGATTTTGTATATTGTTTACTATAATTACAATCAGTTAATATTACCTCTGACTAAATCAAGAGCATAAACGACGATAGAAATTAAAAGCATTTATGTAACTTTTTAAACTGAGGAATTAATACTATATTGAAAATTGAAGCTTTAATTCAATGTATTCAAAATAATTCGTCATATGAAAGTGAAAGTATCTCTGATAACTGAATCAACCATTTGTAGACCATAAATGCCTGCATCAGCACCCCTTCGAAAACGGGACACATTGATATATACAAATAATTTTATATACAAGTAACTACTATAGATCATCTAGAATAATAGACTGAGCTGGCGACAGAAAAATACCATTACATTTCTAAAGAAACACTTCACATAATAATTGTTTTTGCTCCTCGGGTCAGCCTAGTCATAAGCTTTGGGCCAGTGATTATTTTTTAAATTTGACATTTTATTCAATTGTTTGTGGATTAGCATTTAGTAGTTTATAAAATATTTTTTCTTTCGGTGTCAATAAAGAATTTGGCTTTTTATTTTTATGTACTAACACATAACTTAAAAAAGACAATACTTATAAAGTTTACTATAAAATATTTCATTCACATTCAATTTTTTTCAAATCAATTAAACACTCCAGCCCTTCTGTCAAAGTTAAGAACCCAATGTGAAATGCATTTAGAAATTTTGCCCACCACAGGGCTGGTACAATGCCCAGTAGCCTTTATTTCCCCAACTAATGTCACGTACAGATTAAAAGCATGGTGGACTTAGGAACTTTATCAGGTCCCAATCCAATCCCAGATTACTAATCAAGGATAGAAACCAGCATTCTCAGGTCGACAGTAAACCATTCATCCATCTATTAACTAATTATACTAACTGTGATATTTTTTAAAGTGTATTCATTGTAGTTCTTTTATTTTCAATGTTTACTTTATGCACTATCTCCCATTTGTTGATCTCTTACAGATAACCTGTTAGATTTCCTCACCAGCGCTGAGAAACAGAAAGTTGTCATCAAAGGCATTGAAAACATCAGAGCTACAGAAGACGATCACTGCATCCCAGGGTATCCAAAGCATACACTTTATCCAGGGAAAAGTATAAGTTAGTCATAAAAGATTTTTAAATTTTTACATGTATGTTAATCATTCTCTAATACTGTACCACTAGTAATATATGATATACCAATGTTAAAATGAAAAATGTAGTCATTGGTTATGTGATAATAAACTTTAAAGTTAATATGTATATTAGTGGTTATATGTTCTGGAATAGTAAGCTTTAAAGGCAAAAGCTAATACAGTGAAATGTCATTATAACCAACTGTCAGTGTACTGAACAGCAAATTTTTTTTTTGACCCTTCCCCTTGGCTTATATAACATCTGTTAAAAAGTGTCGCTGTAACAATTTTGAATTTTGTGTTTTCAGTATTGCGAAAAAAATAGCCCATTTTGCAGATATTTAATTTTATCCCCTTACCAAAAAAAAAATTTAATTCGGCAAATTTCTATAACTCAAGTCAACTTGAACTCAAACGACATTCACATTTACTAAATAATGGGAGGGGGGAGTGTGAGAGGAGTAAGATGTTATGGGTAACCTTTAACACTTTAACCTCTACTGATGAGGATAGTAAACATAAATTCCACCATGTGCAGTACTGAGACAAGTATGTCTTGGAACGGCGGGGGGGGGGGGGAGGGGAGAGTGAGTGGCGGTGTCACAATTACGTAACAAACGGAGGGGGGGGGTAGATGAGAGTTTTAGCAAGGTCGGGAAGGGGAGAGGAAGAGAGTTAAGATGACACGATACAGCCAAGCGACGGCTGGCACAATTACGTAACAACGAACTGGGTGGGGGGGGGAGTGGAGCGGCAATGGATGTTATGAACGGGGATGGGTGAGAGGAGAAGCATTTTAGCAATAGTAGAAAGGGGAGGGGGTGGAGAGAGATAAGATGTTAGCCACCTGCACGTAGAGAACGTCACAAGTAGTGACGTACGTAGGATTAATTAAAAAATCAATAAACCAGTGTTATGTTTGTGTGCGGGGGAGGGTGCGGTAATGAGAAAGAAGCAAGACACTTTTTTGGGAGGTATGGGAAAGACATAATGGATTTGATGTGTATGGCGGTTATAAGCAAGTAATTAAGGGTAGCATTTCCCAACTACCCAGCCAGGCAATGTTCTTTCGAACATCAACCAGACTGCAGTTGATAAAATGATTAAAAAGTAACTTGACAGTTTTAGTAAAAAGCAACGTCATTGTTTTGGGTAGGGGCTTGATTAATGCTTAGGTTCGCATTTTGTGAATATGGCTATTAACAATATTGTTTAGAATAATGGTGACGTATAGTTTGGGGTAAAGACTTGATGGACAGAAGACTGCATTCTGGTTGTTGGGGAATATTTAGAACGATCTTTTATGCTTGGGAGTGTTCAGAAGAAAATTACAGACTTTTTCAGGTGACTTCTGTGTGTTTGTATTATTTGACATTTTCTTATTATAATAAAATTGAATCCAGTTAAAAATATTTAATTATTTAATAAATGAGACAATATGAGTAAGAGAGTCGTAATGGGCACATAGCACAGGTTTCTTATAAATCAAGGGAAGTAAGTCATGTTGAATAACTGTTGCACAAATAAATGAGTTACGTCCCTTAGTTCAATGCCGTTGGCGTTATGTATTAAAAACAGAAAATGTCGTGGGGGGGGGGGACACCCCCCCGCATTTCAGTGTAACAAATTTTCAGTATTACGAACGAATTTCGAGTCCCCGTGAATTTCGTTATAGCGACATTTCACTGTATGTACATTTTTCTAATAGTCCTTATACATGTAGTTATAGCGAAATCCCAACAAGGCTGTTATTTAAGAAATTATAAATTAATGAAAAATTTTCTGAAAAGGTTGATAGATTTTTATATAAAAAAAAAATAGGTAAAAATCATATCTTAAATCTTGGTGAAAATGTGGAATTTTAAAAATTACAGAATTCATTTCAGTTTTTTTCATAATTGCAAAAAAAAAAAAAAATTTTTTTTCAATCAACTTTTACAATCCAAAGTGACAGCTCAATTGCTGCTGTTTTGCCTAAATGAAGACAAGATCGCATATTTCATTCAGACATGTTTTTACAATCTTGCTTCAAATTCAAAATATTTCTTACTGAGCCTTAGCATGAAATAACATTTTAGAAGAAAATAAAGTGAGATTACTCTGTTTTTTTTTTATTTATTAAATTTTTGAACGAAAGTTAATGTCTCAGACATTCAATGTTTTTTTATGATTTGTTAAAATTAGAATTTAAAAAAATTTAATTCTAACAAAAATTCATATAATAATTACATTAAGAAACATTGCATTAAGAGACATTACAATAAGAAACATTTAATTTTTGTTTTAGTGTCTATGATCATGAAGCTCACTTAAATTTTTTCTGCTAATACATTTTTTTTTTTTACCTTTACTAAATATAATAAACAAGTTGTGTTCCTCTACTGACATGTTTTTGCCCTAAGGCTGTTGTATTGATATGAATTACAGCCACACACAGGTCAAGCTGACATGAATGACTTAAGACACAAATTATTTTTCTTCCTCTGCAGTAAAAAAATATTTGAGTCGACAAATTATTACAAATTTGTTTCCCTTACATGAGGAGGAAAAACTGAAACTTATTTCCAGGAACTGGTATACGCTGAAAAATTATTTCAAGCCACAGCCTATAGGTAATTTTTTTTTTTTTTACGTCTCTTTCTTGCTGCTCTTTTCTGGTTTAAGTGATTGATGATAGATAGCAAGTTTACTCCATGTTTTTGTAAATGTTATTTTTATTCAGTAATGACACTGTCTTTGAGTTTGTATTATTATTATATGGCAAAATAAATGAAATGACCAGTTAGTTAAAATTATTGCAAATTTAAGAGGTAATTAAATTTTTTTTTTTTTTTCAAAAACTTATTTATACTAAATTATGTGCACCATTTATTGCAAGCAACAAATTAAGATAGTGCTCAGCTTCTTAGAATGTTGACTACAGCTTGACTTATTGGTAAAAAAAATAAAACCATCTTGTGCGCATAAAGAAACATATTAAATAGAGGGGAGGGGTTTTAATATCTAGAGTCAGTAAGCCCCAAAAAAAATTTTTATTTTTTTTTTTTTTATAGTTAATAGTTATTTTTATTTATTTTTATTAATTAATTTTAATTATTATTTTATTATTAAAAAATAAAAAAAAAAAAAAAACTATATAATATTTTTTTGTATTTTTTAGGGGGACACCCCCCGGGCCCCCCCCCCCCACCCCCCTGTGCGCCCTGTCATTAATAATGTCCAGAAATGTTTCTACTGATATGATTATGAAATGAAATCTCGTTATTGTAAAAGAGTTTATGGGTACCCTGTATAGCTAAGTGATGAATTCAATCATTATTTAAAAAAAACATGTTTTATCGCCAGTAGTAGTGTTTCTCATAATTATTCCATTTTCAGACTTTATAGAAATAAAAACATGCCACATTCATTTCGAGAATTAAAACAAAAACAAAAAAAAATCACACAACTAACAAATGTTTGAATTATAACAAATCACACTACTGACAAATGTTTGAAAATTTTTTTTTTTTATAGATGCTATTCAAGAATACTTTGGAGTGAAGATAGGCTTGTATTTTTCATTTCTGGGTATGTACACAATGTCTCTAATACCTCCGGCACTGATAGGGATCGTTTATTTCTTTTTCCCGTGGCAAAGTGTTTACAGAGAAGCCACGTTTGCGCTCTTCAATGTCATCTGGTCGACAGTATTCTTGGAAGGATGGAAGCGCTATTGCAATACTCTATGTTTTAAGTGGGGAACCATTGAATCCTCCATGAGCTATTATAGGTACATTTTTTTTTACTAGTAGAAAAAATCCCTTAAATCATGTGTTTATCTATTATTTTAGTTTTATTTTGCATTGATATTTTAGACTTTACCTTACACTATATCAGCTCTCCCTAAACCTTTCCTTTATTCCTTTATTATTCTTTTAATAATATCCTTTTAAAAATACAATTTTTGTTTTATCCTGTGATGTATGTTTTGAACCGATTGTCTCTTGTTTGTTGTGCCTCACAATAGCCATTTTGTACTGACCATTAATGTGCCACATCTATGTAAGGCCATTGAGCAATGCTCCCTTTCATGATCCTATGGCTGTGTGAGACATGATATTGGGTGTGAGCAGCTTTGTAAGAAAAATATGGAATTTTTGTGCAAAACAAAGACTCACCTTGCAAAATGTTTTAGTGTGCTCCTTTGTAATGTGACATGCGCACAGCTAAAAGAAAGTGCTGTACTCGGATGTTCAAACCAATGACCTGCCTCATGCTGAGATGCCTGTCTCCGCTTGCACTTCACACTTTTTTTATCTTTTAAAAGGACCTCTTATGACTGACCTTCAACATACTTCTTGATAATTTTCTGCTTTGTCTCTTTCTTATACACAGTATTTATGTGAGAAAAAAAAATTCAGGTAATTTTTCTAAATGAAGGATCTCATGCTAATTAATTTGTATAATTTGTAAAAAAAAAAAACTTGTGTACATGAGAGTCAAGTATTCAAATCTCAGAATTTTCGTATTTTGTTTTATGTTTAAAACAGCTTTGAAGAGCCAAGGGCAGACTACTATGGTGTCATGAGCAAAAACCCAGTGACAGGTCAGCTTGAACCGTCATATCCCAAGTGGAAGAGGATTGTCAAATTTTACCTTGTGTCCATCCCCATCATCTCATTTTGCCTGACCATTGCTTTTATCCTCATGTTGGCTTACTTCTGGGGAGAATTTTGGATGAAGAAAAACGCACCCCAGAATCTAGGAATAATTAGTAGAATATATTCATTTATACCTGCCGTGCTCTATGCCATAGCTATTGGAGTACTGAATAGTATATATAGACAAGTCGCGGTCAAGCTCAATAAATTTGGTAATTTTTTTTCTTTTCGTTTTTCCTTGTTAAAGATTTTGACCAAAATCATTGATGTAAAATAAGATACATTTTAAAAATTTCTGCCGTCAAGTTTTTTATTAGTTTGTTGGCAATGTTTAAATGGAAAATGAGCAATGCTATTAGTAATACATCTGGTTGTATTATTTTAAAAATTAAGCACATGGTCTTAAGTCATGAAACCCAGAACTTCATGAAAACTTTTTTTTTTTTTTAAAACTCAGAAAATCACAGGTTGCCTTCCTCTTATGAAAATCACCTGATCCTGAAACACGTATTGGTAAGTTTTATGTTTGTTTTTTTGAAAACCATGTTTATAGATTTAGTGAAGCAATTAAATTATTGCATCTTTGGATTAAAATGTGACTGTAATTCATATTAATCAGGTCCGTAATTGGTAACATGTTTGTTGTTATTTTTTTAATTGTACATATTCCTTTACCCCTAAATGGCCATTGGGAAGACGAATTCATGTTTCTGTAACAGCATCTATAGGAATTGTGTGGTTAGCATTATGGCCTGCTGCCTTTACGTCCTCAACTAAAGTCAGGTGCCCATTTAGAGCTGGGGGGGGGGGGTCTTTTTCTAACTAACTTTTAACCAGGGCCTGGTAAAATTCCCTTGGTCCTCACTTAGGGTCGAACCTGAGGCTCAGTCGAGCACTCTACAACACTCAACCATCTGTCCCTCACATATTGTTGTTGACCAATTTAAGATGGTGTGGCATCAATTTATTTTCCAGGGTAATGCAGATATTTAAAAAGTTGAAACAGTTAAAAATTCAATAAAAAGTTTCTGAATATATATTTTTCAATTTCTAAATCCATCCCTCCTTGATTTAGAGGGCACCCAAAACTTTGTCTGGTATCTATATCAATATAAGGTCAAATCATATAGACATAAAATTAGTCAGCATGAATTATATGTCTGTAAGGTTTGAAAAAATTGCTCCATTGAGTAAAAAAAAAAATTAGAACCCAGGATAAAAAGAGATGCACTGCAGGGCATTAAATGGGATCTGTCTACTCCTTTTCAAAATGTAATCATATCAACATATCAGCTTAGTCTGCAGCTTCAATGTGATAATTTTGAACATAGTTTAGTTCAAGTGTTTTTTTGTATTCATACATGCTCACCTACAAATATACATGCTAATTTTTTTTTTTTCCAGTTTGATTTCGTCAACTGTTTCATTTGCCTGTTTTATGTAGCTTTTTATTTACAAGACAGAGAACTTTTGAAAACAGTTAAGTTCAGTTACTTTTATCGTGTATCAGCTTATAAATATTTATACTTATGTATTAGGGTTTATTTCTTTTGTACAGTTTTGACCTACACATTCACCTAGTTACGGATGGTTGTTTATTATCAGTTAAAAGTTTAATACACTGTACCAACATCCCTTTTAAAATATTTCTAAGCACATTTCTATGGAACACTGACGTTTGTTTATTTTTTTTTTTTCAAGACAGTAATTGAGATAATAAATGAATCTATGAAGTAAAATTTGATTGAATATTTTACCTGTGAGATGGAATTTTCCAATTAGAGAATGTCTGGATGTTTTGATAAGTTTCGTTGCACTGACTAAATCTTAATATTGTGAAATCTTAACTTTTTTTTATATTATTATTGAATATTATTTCCTTATTTTTTTCAGTTTTTAGGTACCATCCTTATCACACAACAAATTCTTGGACAGCTCAATGAGGCAATGGTGCCATTCTTTTTCATGCGACGAAGACAGAAACAAATGGATGAAGTTTTGAGGAAGTCTGTCGACTCACTGGAGGATTCTTTGGTCAAGAGTAGCATACCTGGGATTAATCTTGTCAGAAGGAAGTACAAGAAACAAGCTGCATTAGAAGGAATGATGGACAGGTTTAATGTGAGATTAAATTCACTCACTGAATATGAAAATGATTGTTTAGATTGTTATAAAAATGTTAAACTCTTCCTTGAAAAAGTGGTCATTCCACTTTGTAATTATCATCTTTACGCTTGCTGTATAAGTAATTGTGTAAACCTTTAATTACAAAAATATTTACCACAAGTATTTCACTGGTAATTTTTAATGGACCCAGCTTACTTCTACAACCTTTTTCATTACTTGGCCAAGTCCTGACTTGCAATAAGCTTACGCTACAGACTGTAGGAATCACTTTGCCATTGCTGTAGTTTAGATTTACCAACACATAATTATGCACACAATATTTTGTCTTAAATTTCTTCACTAAAACTTAAATGGCATTTTTGAAACTGTATTCCGTGTTTTTTATTTATACATTTCTTATAAGCAAAATTTTTTTTTAAATATTTTTTTCTCATGTACGTGAAATTAATTACTATTTAAATTTTTTTTTTACATCCCTTTATCAGGGCTCTAATGCAGACTACCTGGAGCTGTATATCCAGTTTGGATATGTTTATTTATTTTCATCTGCATTTCCTTTGGCTGCACTATGGGCCCTAATCAACAATTTTATCGAAATACGGACAGATGCTTTCAAACTTTGCCGTGTATTTCAGCGGCCATTCACAGAGAGCGCAAATAATATTGGAGCTTGGCAGGTAAAGGAATCAAACTTTTTATTTGATGAAAAAAATGTTAACTTTTTTTTTTGGGTTTATTTTAAACCTTTGATCAAGCCGTACATTGCATTCTAGAAAGAGTCTTCATCATTAATTTGTGATATTTACCACCATTAACTTTGATGATTGTTTTTGTTCTGAACAATTGTGATTAAACTTGGCATTGCACCAATGCTAAAGATACAAGGCATATTTTCCCTCCTTTCCCTCCAATGTAACATCTTTCACAAAAGTTTATAGGTTATCACTGATGTAGTATTACATGGTGGCCAGGTATAAGGTCACTGATAGCTGCATTCCAGTTAGTCATATAAGAGCCACACCAAAGTCTGCTCAACTCAATGCAGTGAATAATTTTGAACTAACGGTAGAAAATATTTAAATTTTCAAATATGGAGGTCAGTAAGGAAACTGCATGCTTCTTCTTGTAAGACCCATGGTTGCCAACTTTTTTTTTGACATAATGGTGAAGAAGCTTAATTTTTTTTTTTTAATTGATCCAGTTAACAATGTCTGCTGTGTTCAGTTTTTCTTTCTACCTTGTTTCACACTGCAGCAAGCCTTTGAAGTGGTTGGAATCATCTCCGTCATCACCAACTGTGCACTCATCGGGATGGATCCAGAGGTTCAGAAGTTGCTGCCGTCCAATATTACTCCTGTCAACATGGTGCTGATATTTGTTGCCGCAGAGGTTGGGAAAAGTTCCATTTTTTTCAGTTTTCCCCTACAAACCATTACTGCTGCAGCTCTTATTGAAAAACAAGCAAGCATTATTGATTCTTAATGGATTTTTTTTAACTATTTCAGCACATTGTTCTGGCTGTCAAGGCCAGCATTGCCTTCCTGATTCCTGATATACCCAAATCTGTGAGCATCCAGATAGCCAAGCAAGAGTACGCTGCCAAAATGGCTCTTAAAAGACAGGTATCATAACTTTTTGTTCCAGCTATCATGTAGCACAGTGTTTAGCCTTTCTATCCTCTCTCTTGGCTGTACTAAATTTATTGAACCTTATCATTTTTACAACAATCTTTATCCTCAGAAAACCATAAATTCTCATTGCCATATATAAAATCATAAAGTTTTCAAAAATAATCTTAAAATATTTTTATTTGGGATGATTTTTTAGTCAAAATTTTGGAGCATTCTTAGCTTAAAAAATTATATTAAATAGTGATAGCTTTGATGAAAAAAAAACCAGTAAACCTTTTTTGAAAAGTAAATATAAAATATTTATAAATCTAGTCAATGTAATATCTAAAAAAGAAATCACTTTTTCTTTCTCTTAAAACTTAGTAAGTTTTCACGATTTCAGTAAGTAGAGTATAGAACCATATAAAAATCTCTTAACATCTCTATTTTTTTACTTTGCAAGAAAGATTATCTGAAGCCATTAATTACAGTAATAATCAAAAAATCTCTTTCAGTCTAACGATGTTACAGCTAACTGCAACTAATTTAGCTTGAATAGGCATTTGAATCATTTTTGGAGTAACACACTTAGGAATAGACATTATTGTGAATAATGCTTTCAGTCTTTTAGTGTCTTTGAAGCACAGTTTATACATTTTTTTTGCTGTAAGAACTTTTAGGGCTTGCTCTGATTTATTTTGACAGCTTCTGTGGACAGATTTGTCAACTGTTCAGAGTATGCTACTAACATACTCAATAGTTAGTTTTTTCTTAAAATCTTGTTCTACTAAAAAAAATCTTGCTTTAGTGTTTTGGACCATTTCCAGTTTGAAACCAATTTAACATGAGCAGTACAGGTATAATGAAAATCCTATAAATAATACCTTATTATTTTGATTAACTGGCTATTAAAATACATTTGTATAATATTATCTTAGCTCTAAATGGCTATTATTTTTAGCGTGGGTTATAAATCTAAATGTATTTTGCAATTAAAAAAGCAATACAAAATTAAAACCAATTTACTTGAGTACATGTCTGAAGTATTTATTGACTTCTGAAAGTTGTACCAATTTTGATATGTGGGTGCTAAAAATAATTGGGTCTATTAAGTATCAAATAAAGAAAATTAGCTTAGCATTCAATTTAAGAGTTTTCCATCATGGGATATTCATACTTGTCACTTATTTTTTTCATGCATCATGCATTTTACAGACACAGCATAACGTTCATGCTCTCCGTTATTAAAAAAAAAATTAACCAGAAATAATGTGCCTTATAATCCCCTTCAGTTTTTTTTTAGTTTTCTTCCCCTATTATTTTTTTTAAGTAGTTTCGTCGTAATACTGCAATAAAATCATGATAATCTTCTAGATCATTTTTGTTTAATAAAAAAATAACCATTACTTTTTTTTTGTTTTTTATATTGTCTTGTTCCCAGATGAGAGAAGAATCACATGTAAATAGGAGAAATCAGCTCTTCTCTGTTAGTTTTCAGCTTTCCTAGCACAATAAACTTGCTTCAGACCCTCATATCCCACTAGACACATTTTTTATAGTTAAGCAGCAGCTTATAACATATTTTTTTATTCCTTTTATATGTTTATTTACAATTCTTCACCCATTTTGGAGCTTTCAACCAATCCCGGCTTTTTACTTTTTTTTATATATTTTTTTTTTTTGCACTTTTTTTATGATTTACTAATTTTATTTTTTTCCATTGTTGTTTTCGGTTATGGTCTTAAAGCTGGTTTTATACCAAATAAAGCACAAAAAAACGTTACAATACATGTAAATTGTATTAAGGTTTATTTCGATAAAAATTAGACAAATGCATTTAAGAAATGTTGTTATGCATCGATAAATATTAATCCACATAATTATTTTATTGAACAATATAATCTACATTGGGACATATTGTGATAAAATTATCTGAAGCTATAGATTTATCCTCATTTTCATACACAAACATTTAAAGCTAGAAATTTTCGTTTTACTTTTAAAAAGGTTATTTTTAAAATAAAAACAAATGCATTCACTTTCACTAATTTGTGTGTTGATGTCTCGTAATTCTTAAATATATTTTTTATTAGTAAGTTTGGTTAGAGGTTTTATTTAATTTGAAATGCACTGAAACATACAATATACTTGGGGCAGATAATACTTGTCATATTTTGAATCTTTATTACAAATTATTGGTTGCTGTTGTACATTTTTTTTGTATTTATACAGCTAGATGATTCCCCGTAACCTCAAAATAAAAAAAATAATTTTTCAAACTATGGCAGGTTGTGCACTACTGTTTTAGTAAAAGGAAACAGACTGGGGACTGATAAATGAGTTTGTCCTTTAAAAGTGCTCTTTATTTCTAACAGATAAGTGGTATAGCATTGTAACCTATTATTAATAGATAGTTTTAAAATGTTAGACCTTTACTCAATTAATCCTTTGTTTTCATAAACATTAAGCCATATTTATTGTCCTGCCAGCTAGATCGCTTATAATATAAATATGTCAATAACTTCTTTAACACTTTGAGCTTCTTAATTGTACACAGCATTTAGTTTTCACTGCTAATGGATGTTTTAATACAAATTATTTCCTCCTTTTAAATGGTCATCCACATAATTTTCTATTATGTGTCAAAATTATTGCTTACAAAAAATATTCCAATATTGATTGACCTGTGATATGAAAAGAACATTTTAAAAAATTTTAAAGCCATAATAATTTTTTTTTTCATTCTATGGTCAAGTTTCATTTACTATGCCAATGGTGAAGGTCACTAAATGTTTGAAGTATATACAATTAAATCTTGCTTTTTTAAATTTAAAAGACATTCAATCTCATCAAATAAAAAAAAAATTGATAAAAAATCTGAACATGTTTTAAACTAAGTGGCATTTCTGTTTTAGTTTTTTTTTTTTGTTAAATAATTTAAGATTTACCATTGGATAAGATTTCCATCCCTTTAATACATGTGTCACTATCCTGACTTCCTGATAATTGACAGTAGAGAAATGTTTTGAGGACTTCTGATTGTTATTTTGATACATTTCTTTACATGAAAAGATTGATTCAATATATCTACAATTTTCTTTTTTCAGAGACTAAGAGACGCTGCAGCTAAGAAAAGAGCTCTGATCGAGGCCTGGAAGAAGAAGCCTTCCCCCTTGCCTGATGATTACCTTTAAATGTTTTTTCGCTTTCAAACTCAAGACCTGAAGTTATGGCATGTCTTTTAAAATTATTCTCCACATTTTTTTTTTTTTTAGTGATCAACTTTTGATGAGATAGATCTTGGCCTGCAATTTGCAGGTGCATGATCATGTTTTTTTTTTGTTGATTGTTAATGTCAGTTCAACTTTCTCTGAGTATATAAGTACTAATACTCCATTGGTTACATGGGTGCAATATTGTTGTTCGTTTTTTTTTTTTAAATTATTAGAATATCCATGACACACATATCTAATAAACAATCATTTCATTCAACAAATATATATCATATTGGATTTTGCATTTTCAAATATTTATTGGAGTGTAAAATGAAAATTATTTTTTCTTTATGCATACTGTTTTCTCTTATTCTGGCTGGGTTTTTTTATTGGCTATTGAATTAGACGCAATTTAATAATTTAACTATTTCCCTCTGGTAATATTCTTTTGAAGATGCCATGAGACTAAGTCACGAAAAACTACAGTAGAGAAAAAAGAATTTTTTAACATAGTATTTTGCAATATTAAGCCTTTTTTAGAATCCCACTAGCCTATGGATGGCAAATAAAATTTTATCTGAGTGCCATATAAATGAAAGCGAATTGTTTGTTTTAACACTTACTACGTCTTTATAAATTATTTTTGTTGATATTGTTTGGCATGCCAGCCATGTAATTTGCCATCCCTGCTCTTCCCAATTCCCAACAACAGTTCATTGAAATTATTATTATGTAAAAGGCCGGGAAAGGGTTCCGGTGTGATTGAAGAAAAAAACTCCAAATTTTTTCCATTATATATATGTCCCCCTTTTTTTTATTAGTCTTTGTTTTTCACTCCCTGTGATGTTGTTACATATCCGGCTGTGTTGATGTAGTGATCACATTTATTTTTAACTGCAGAACTATTTATTTCTTGTTTTGTACAGATTTTTTTTTGTTTACTATGGTTACATAAGCTGCCTTTCACACCACCCTGGGTAACCAATAGAATTCAGGTTTTAAAAAATGTTGCCAAATAATAAGTCTTGCACAGTGCACTGTCTTGTGAAGAATCAAAACAATAACCCACCTCTCTTTAAACTCTGTATTTAACCTGCAATATTTTGGAAGCCATAAAATTCCAAAAGGACGTAATCCTTCCACTTTTATACTTGGTATCAATCTCTGAAAAGTTCATCATTTGTCAGTCAAAAGGTGAAAGACTTAATGAGCTACCTCCATGATATCATTGATCTGCTGATAAGATCTTTTTTTATCCGGCAGCAAGTATCGTATGCAATCATTATTAAATTTAACATGTTTTTAGAATTTATGCACTGAAATCTTTAGCATCAAAACCAAGTGGTTTAAGTATAAATTTCTGAGAAGTAAAGAAGACTTGTTACGGATATAATAGCATTTTTTAAGTTATTAATAATCAGTAACATTAAAATAACTGCATTTAAACAGAACTGTAAAAAAAAAAAGTTAATCAATTATTAACATACGGTAGCTAAGCTTTAATCAGCGGCTAATATTTTTTAGTCATTATATTTATAAATGTGTACAGTTATTTAAGAAAAAATGTATATTTATGATTTTTCTTCTTTTTTGTTTAACCCATGTAAAGTGTAGTTATTGATGACATTGTTCATTGTTTTGACAGTTTAAACTAATCATTTTCTTAAATAATTTTTAGGTAGATTTTATGCTGTTATAGTTTTGTTTTACATAGTGTAATATAAAATAATAAACGTTTTTTTTTTAAGAATGTATTGAAATTCTTACTAAAAATTAACACTGTGCCAAATATTTTACTAGCTTTTTAAAAAAATCTGTACATATATACTAGTAGATCTATATAAAAATGATTTTCTCAATCTATATATTGAATAAAGATTAATTTTTCATTTCAGTTTGTAATTAATACTCATTGTTATAGAAATAAATTCTTATTTCATCTAGTTAATAATGATTTATCAAAAAAAAATTTTAATAAAAAAACCTATCAAAGATGGATTCTTAAATTCTAAAGAAAAACTAATTTATGTCATTTCTACACTCTGTATATTTTCAAGACCAACAGAGGAAATTATCGATTACTATGATTCATTGCCTTAAAGAAATGCACTGGATTTATTGCTCAAGTCTAAGCCTTGAATATTTCTTGTTTTAAAAAAATCCCTAAAATATTTATGAGTTCATATTTATTTATTTATTCACTAAAAGCTATGTACAGGCTCCTATTTATTTGTGTAATTATAAACAAAAGTTCTCATTTTTTAAAATTCATTTGAATGTTCCCGTTAATATTTTTACATTTTTTTCTCTTTCCAAATAACACATATAACATATCTTTGATTAAGACTAAAATTCAAATTTGCCTGGTATTGTATTTACCCCACTTTATAAAATATTAAATGACACTTTCATCGTTGGCTTTAATGATGTTATGGTACACTCAGCGATTGATTGGAAACTGTTTCTGACAATCAAATCACTGAATCATCTAATCAAAATATTATCAGCAAATTTTTTTTTAATGAACAACTTTATAAATATATCTGCCATATATTTTCTCAACTTAAGTGTGCATTAAATGTTAAATTGCCGATGGTCTATGTGTGTTGGGATTCAGATGTAAAATTAGGCTCAGTACTAACTTCATTTCTATTCTTAAGTTGAGAACCAGCTTAAAATGTGTTTGTATTTGAATATAAAAATATAATTTACGTTGAAGTACAGTCAGACCCCCCCCCCCCCGCTTAACGCTGATCTGCTTTAAGGATATTTATTCTAGATTTATTTATTTTTTCATTAATAGATCTGATTGTTTTTTGTTTTTTTTTTACTTTGTCTGAACGTCGCTCTGTTATCATTAAGACAAATATTCAATCTGGTACCAAATTGGATATCAGAGTGTAGTGAATGCCACAAAGTAAGGCAACACGAAAACAATACAACCGTAGTGTGTATTTAAGACATTTTTGTTTTAGTATTTGATTTATTTAAATCATAAAATTCCAAAAATTCACTGAAATATTTGTTATTTAGAGAATTATTTAATGATAAATTTTTCAGCAGTTACTAAAATAATGAACAACACCCAAAGATGTAGTCCTAATATGTATTTTTTAAATATATTTATATATATTTATACTCTTTATTATTTCTCATATCCTCCTCCTCCTTTTTAAAAATAATATTATTGCTCTGTTTAGTGTTGTAGGATCATATCCCTCGCATTAAGTGGGGTATAACTGAATGTGTGTTCTATATTTTGAGAATTGAAGCTAAGTAGAATACTTTAAGAGAAAAACTAAACAATCTAGAGAGTATGTTTTAAGAAGTAAAAAAAAAAACATAAACAAAGATTCTACCTTATTAACCATTTTGGAATATTTTGTGAAAGATCATCCTCACAGTGGATATCCTGTTGATAATTAGCTTTTTTTAAATATATTGTTGAGCCGAAAGATTTTCCTCTTTGTTTTATTATGAGATTAGTTTTTATGTTAGCATCGACTGATATAACGACACTATTATGTGTAGTCATCCAACTTGTTTTTGTGATGTAGTACTGCTTCAGTTTTTATTTATCATATGTTGAATACTATTCGTCTGTAGACCCTTTACACTTGTGTAATATTTCCTTAACAACCTACATGGTGCTTTTTTTTATTTTTTTGCTGACTAAATTTTGTAATACATGCTGGATACAATTGCAGGTTTTTTGTTTTAAAAGGCCAAAAACATTTTAAATTAAATGTAAAATATATTTTTTGATAGTTGTTTTTTTTTCATGTTTCTAGAACAAGAAATTGAACTCATTTTAATGAAATGTAAAAAATTAATGATCTATCATATTTTTCATGTTACTGAATTTATTTCAGATCTTCTTAACAAATTAAGCTCATTTATACATTTAGTACATATCTTTACATGTTAAAAAAAAAAAAAAGGCTGAATCGCTACTTTATTTGAAAGAGATTAATAATTCTAGTTATTTGTTCCATAATAATTGTTTTTTTTTTTTTTGTTATTTGCGCATGCACAAAATATTTTTTGCTCAGCTGTCCAGACTATAAAAACAAAATTTGATAGAGTACAAATTGTATTTTAAAGTGTTTTTTTTTTTACCACTTTGGTTTAAGTGTTTGATGTACACTTCCACGTTGAGTCTGATCGATGCATGCACTCTTATTATCGATAGATTTATATTACTGTCTCCATCATTCACCAGGCACACAGAGGGCGCTATCAGCATTATGAAATTAGTCTCCTTAACCAACTGCGTATATTTTATTTGGCCTCTTTTAATTTATATTTTTACTATTATTGAATAAATTTAATAATTTTTTTGTCAACTGCACATTGTTTTTTTTTTTTGTCTTTATTTGTCATGTTTTAGACTTAAAATTTCAAGTTTATGTAATTGTATGCATAAAAAATTTATCGACATTTTATCCACTCCCTGATGATATGCAGGCATCTGTTGCCATCTGTAGAGCATACCTTTCCTTGTGCGTTCTGGTAATCAGGGCAGCAGAGGGAAAATGCTGGGCCCAAGTGCATAGAGTTGCACCTACCTTTGTAGTGCACCCACCTTCATGGTGCACCCACCTTCACGGTGCATCCACCTTCATGGTGCACCCACCTGGACAGTGCACCCACCTTCGCAGCCTCAGGCCTGCCAATAGTGTTGGAGTTGAGGTTACTACTTCAACTGGTTTACTATATTTTACACGTATGTTATGAAAAAACAAAATTCCCTTAAAAAGCCTTTATAAACTATCAGGATTGGATGACAATGCCCAGCCGCATTAAATTTCCCCATCAAATGTCAGGTTCCGATTTGTAAGCTTGGTGGACTGCAGGATATTGATTGTACAGGAAAAAAAAATCCTGGTACTCACCATGGCTCAAACTGGAGATGTTCGGATAGCAGTCGAGCGCTACACCACACTGTCCCCCTCAGTAAAATAATATCATGTTTTAACAGGAACCATCTGCATGCCGTGATAGTCAGCGAGCAGTACATATCTTTAAAATAAAGTTAAAGTCCTAAATTAAAAATACTTTGAAATAAAACAAGTTGATTTTTTAAAAATTTAATCAAACTATTTAAAGAGAAAAAAAATGAGTCCCACACAAACATGAGTCCCATACTAGCATAGTTTAGTATCAGAGAGAGGATAAATAAAAGAACTATTATCTTTTAAAAGATTTATCTCTGTATTTAATTACTAATCAGGCACCATTACTTTGTACTGGGACACAAAATAAATACCTACTCTGGGAGATGTGATGTACTTTACATAATTTCTAAAATTAAAAACAATAAACAATTGATCTTTATAATCTTTAAATTACATTTATTTTAGAAATGAATAGCCAAGTAAAAGCTTTTATTTTTATTTTATTATTTTTTTTAAAGAAAAGCAATAGTACACAAGAAGCAAATACTTTATGCCAGATTTTTATTTTTCAATACAGATGTGGTCAAAAACATTTCATTACTGGAGACCAAAATAATTAAATTTAACGTCATTTTACATAGCTCAAGTTGGAGCATCATAATAATATTGAATTTTAATTATTTGTTTCATGAACATTTACATGAAAAATATTTCATAAACAGTTTCCATAATTCCTAAAACTTGAATAAGGACAAAGTTGTTTAACAGTTTCCATAATTCCTAAAACTTGAATAAGGACAAAGTTGAAACATACAAAAAAATGTATAACCATAAATAAATATAAAGCAACAAGTTACAACAACAATCTACAGATCGGAAGTTGTTTTTTTGAGAAAGTATAACTTGAAAAACAAGCAATTAAGCCTGTTCCATTCTGGACACAGGACGTGTTAGAGCATTTTCGTATTATGTATCAGTACGTTTGTTAGCTTTCAGTAAATATTTGTAAATTTTGGAAATGTTTATAAATTCAATTGTGTAATGCATATATCTGTAAAAAAAATAAATTATAAAGACCTTTCTTTATATTTGAAAAAAAATTATTGTTTCTTAAATCTAACTACAAGTTGTTTGTGGTTACTGAAATAGGACTCATAATTGAAAACATTCGAAATTATAGTCATTTAATCGTCCGAAAACTCCGTCAATTGTTGCATAGCTCTGATACTTTCAATTAAACCCAGAACACAAGCTTACTATTTCATTTAATGAGTTTCTTAATAAATCTTGGTGAAACTACGTGCTGCAGTATTTCGCACCAAATGAACGGGCTATTGAACGTACAAGGTGTAAATATAATATATAAGCCCCTTAGGAGCCCTGAAGCCCGGCCCTCAGAGGTCCTATCGCAAAATGAACTTTTGATGTACACATGGCAGGCCAAGACCTACAAAATGATATATACATCATGGGTCTAGGACTTATAGTTGCTGAGATATAGCGCTTCTTTATTAATATAGCTTATATAGTAAAAAACGGTACTAAGGCCCCTTTTACGGCCCTGAGAGGTCATATCGCGAAATGGAAAAAAGTCATTTCTTGGCAGGCCAAGACCTACAAAATGATATATACATCATGGGTCTAGGGCTTATGGTTGTTGAGATCTAGGGTGATGACAGACGGACGGACAGACAAAAGTCAATTGATAATAAATGAATTTAGATCATAAATGATTGCACCTGTGTCTTATAATTTGACTAATAATTCTCTATGTCACATTGGTTTATCAATTATATTGGGATAAAGATTTACGATTGATTCTGCTATAAATGCTAATGTTTGGTTATTTAAATAATCTCAATATGATGTACATCGAGTAAGGGAAATTTCAAATATTATACATATATCACACAAAATTTCCCTCCTCTTTATCATTTAAAAAGTATACCCCCTTCCAGTGCGGAACCTAGGGATTTAGGGGCCCATGGGGGCTTAGCCACATTGGGGGCAGTGGCGCCGAGAACCAACACGGGCCCCAGGGCAGGGCATCATTGTGGGCCCCTTTTTAAACAATAAGTCATGAAAAAATTGACATGGTCGGGGCGGCCAGGCCCCCTTACAAATTCGGGCCCCCTGGCAATGACCCCCGCCCCCTCAGCGTGCCTGATTGGGGGCACCTGAATTTTGACATTCAACACCATGACATGAGATAATGCACTTAATATTTAATGTAACAAAAAATTTGGGGGCCCCCCTCAAGCTGGGGCCCGGGGAAACTTAAGAATTTGGACCCCCCTCTTCCCCCACCCTAGGTACGCCTCTGCCCCCCTCCACACTCCCACCCTCCTCAAATAATACACCAGCAGGGTACGCGGTGGTAATACTGTTACAATTTAATTTTTCTTTCTTATGTTAAGAAATCAATATAAAAACAAATCGTTTTGCAGATAAATGAAACAGACATCAACTGCAAGTCAAAATTTGCAACCCTCACCCCCCCCCTTATCCCCCCTCCCCCAACGACCGGATTGTATTGTAACAAAAACCAGACAACACTCACCTATACTCATGATGTGCTACTTTACATGTGAACGGCCCCTAAGACCTCGATGCAAAATAAGAACCATAACTTCGTTTACCTAGGCAACAGTTTAGTTTGGTAATGTGTCAGTCATGTTGGATTTAAGTGTTTCTAGTTTTTAAAACTTATGAATGATGTCTTCCATTCTGTATCCTCTGTTCACACCTCAAAATATATTTTTTTTACCGCAACCCAGGGGCGTAACTAGTTTAACGGCGTCCAGAGTGGCGTCTGCTCAACCCCGTACCGCGTTGTGTGTGATGAAGTACAAAAAGTACAGGCGGGCGGCAAAGTAAGTTACATCCGTGAAGGACTACCCCCCCCCAACCGCCAGCACTTAATTGCGCCTAAGGGGGGCTCCCACTTTTCTCTTTACACCAGGGCTTCTTAAACTATGGGTCGCGACCCCATTCGGGGTCGCGTAGCGAAATTCTGGGGTCGCGAGAGATAAAAATACAATTTAACAGAAAATGTTTTTTAACTTGTAAAATATTAATTTATTTTTCTTTTGTATTTGTATGGGGTCGTCAAGAAACTCGCAATCATAAATGGGGTCGTGAATTACAAAAGTTTAAGAAGCCCTGCTTTACACTATTAACCTGATGTATATGGCAAAAAAAAAATAAACACTGCAACACCAATGGCTCCTGCTCTCAAACACAAGCACGTTTACTCTCACACACACACACACACATATGCACACTTATGCAACAAAGTGGACTCATCGAGTGTCCCCCTGTAAGCTGTCTGCGCGAGAGCACAACTGGCTGATAGCGCAAGCACACATTGCAGCAAAGCGCACAAATGTTTCGCTTTATAGGCCTATGTACCGACATGTTGCGCAAAAACAAATATAAAAAAAAATAGATATATACCTTTCTAAATATTGCGCACTGCCATAGGAACATTAAAGGGAACATCAAAGGGAACATTAAATGGGAACATTAGACACATCGTAACTAAAAACCGCGTCCTTCACTTGTAGGCAGATTTACTTTTTTTTTTCTTCAGCAGAGAGATCTAATTCTCTGCAACGAATCAGTCCACTGATTCATGAATGACGGCTAATTACGTACATGCATCTGGAAACTAACTTGTATTTCTAACCTTGAAGGCGAGAAACACTCTCTGTAGGTGTTGTTGCATAAACATACCACACACACACCAGTTTCTTCACCCAAAAAAAGCCAATTTAATATATTTCGACCAAATAAATAAATTAGTTTAATTTACAAAAAAAAGTTAGGGATGGGAAAAAAAAAACTGGACAGTACAAAATCTTTTTTTTTCTGAATAGAAGTCATCAAGCCAATATAAACAAACCTTAGCTCAGTACCCTAAATTAATTTTAATGATACCTTTCCGAAACCTGTGTCACTTGAGAGGTACCACAGATACAATATCTAATTTGTGTTATGTGCTTGCTGGCAAGTAGAAGCAAAAATAACTCAGTTCAGAGAGATTTAAAAAAAAAGCGAGTTAAAGTACTACAATAAAATCAACTGTAAATACAGAAGATGGAAAAAAGATGGAAAAATTGTTGAACTAAAAAAGTTCTATACTAGGGGTGTCCAAAACGCCCTATAGCAAGGGCGTCCAAATGCGTCTATCCATTGAGTTTTGTGCTGCTCTTATTGAGACAGTTTTTTTCTATTATTTGATTAATGCTTCATTATCTATTACATTTGACGCTTTCAGGGCATCGGTAGATTCTTTTTCTAGGCCACTCAAATATCCCTGGAAGTCTCTGCATAGTGCTCCAGAATACATAGAAAAAAAAAGTCCCCGGTTCTACGACACTATTTTCATCGCACGGTTTAAACGCAAGGTGCGCAATTCTCACTCTGAGTGTTGTAATGTGTGACCAATAGAATTAGACGATGAATGAGGGTCCAATGCATGTGCGTCGCTAGGAATTTTTCCGGGGGGGGGGGGGGCAAAAATTTTCCGGGGGGGGGCAAATAACAACTTTATGACATTTTTTTAAATGTAAGGGGGGGGGGAGCAAATGCCACCCTCTATATGACATTTTTTCAAAATGTGGGGGGGGGGTGCAAATGTCCCCCCCCCCCATGAATACGCCCATGGTCCAATGAATAACATTCAGAGCTTTTAGAATTCAATCGAC
Source organism: Bulinus truncatus (assembly GCA_021962125.1). Lineage (NCBI taxonomy): Eukaryota > Metazoa > Mollusca > Gastropoda > Planorbidae > Bulinus > Bulinus truncatus. The sequence continues at coordinate 1,187,105 of JAGDYQ010000060.1, forward strand.
TGAAATTCTCGATTACAATCGCACTTTAGCTTCAAAAGTTCAAAGTAAAAGACACAAAAGGAAAAATTACATTCAATAATGTAAGCAATGATGTAGGTTCTCAGAGGCGGACTAAGGGTGGTTGGGGCCCGGCGTAAAAGTAAATATTGGGTGAAAAAGGGTGCAAAACGCTAGTGGCGTAGCGACACAATACCCTTTTAGCGCCCACCCCCCCCATTCGAAAACCATATAACATTATATGTAAAATATACCATTTGGCGGCCCTTTGTGAGTAGCGCCCGGGCCATGATGCCTCCTGCCCCCTCTCTACGCCACTGCAAAATGCTCATTCGGTAGCCTATTGGGAGGTGTAGGGGTTAGGGGATATGAAACTTTAAACCAGAATAAAGGATTTGAATTAAAAGTAAGAAAATAAAGGGTTAAATCGTGAGGGGGGGGGGAAAGGGGGGGGTAGGCAAAACACTGGTTGTAGCTGATCAGTAAATTGGCTGGTACCGGTACTGATTGGGCCTGCTGAATATGTGGGGGGGGGGGGGTAATCAAAAGGAGTAGAAAATTGGTTTTGCGGGTATAAAGTTTGACTTTGTGGGGGGGCCCTGACAATTTTGGGGCCCCAGATGCAAGCAATTAACTCCGCATCTTTTTTTAAAATAAAGTTTCACCAAAAATATAAAACTAAGTGAATTAAAAAATATGATTTTCGTGATATATGATTTTTTTTTTCATTTCGTCACGGATGCCATCTTTGAAACAAAAGTTGATTAATGTGAATATAACAAGATGAAATAGTTTAGTTTATCAGTTAATCTTCGATCTAACATGTAGTTGTCTTCTCCTGTTTCTCCGTTTAATAGACTGAATAATCTGTGCATCGAACCGACTTTGCTTAGAAGTGCTATTTCCTGGACTGCTGGCAGGGTTTTCTTTCGTTATCCTGTACCCAGCTTGTTTCTCTATGTTTCGACCATCAGAGAAATCATTCCGTTCCCAATTTAGTCGCACCTTCCTAATCTCAGACCCCAAATTGTTCCATCGTGAGTCCTGATGTATGTGTGTCGGCGGCAACCTCATATACTGGTGGAGGCGGAAGGCGAACGATTTCAGTCCGTCCCAGGTGTCGGACACTACTGACATGACGTCGGACTCCGGGAGCAGGAAGCCGTACCTGGAGGTCTCGTGAGGTGGGAGCTCCACGGTGTAGGCGTACTTGACCCCGACTACCCCTCTGACGTAGTCGTCAGAACCACCGGATGCAGGGTCTGGGAACAAAATAGTTGAAACACCTATGTACATTTGTGGGATATCTATCTATCTATCTATCTATCTATCTATCTATCTATCTATCTATCTATCTATCTATCTATCTATCTATCTATCTATCTATCTATCTATCTATCTATCTATCTATCTATCTATCTATCTATCTATCTATCTATCTATCTATCTATCTATCTAATTGTACGTATGTCTATCTCTGTCAAAGTCTTTCTCTCTCTCTCTCTCTCTCTCTCTCTCTCTCTCTCTCTCTCTCTCTCTCTCTCTCAACAGCATGATTCACGAAAATAAAACGAAAATGGAAACGTAGTCGTCAGAACCACCGGATGCAGGGTCTGGGAACAAAATAGTTGAAACACCTATGTACATTTGTGGGATATCTATCTATCTATCTATCTATCTATCTATCTATCTATCTATCTATCTATCTATCTATCTATCTATCTATCTATCTATCTATCTATCTATCTATCTATCTATCTATCTATCTATCTATCTATCTATCTATCTATCTATCTATCTATCTATCTATCTATCTATCTATCTATCTATCTATCTATCTATCTATCTATCTATCTATCTATCTATCTATCTATCTATCTATCTATCTATCTATCTATCTATCTATCTATCTAATTGTACGTATGTCTATCTCTGTCAAAGTCTCTCTCTCTCTCTCTCTCTCTCTCTCTCTCTCTCTCTCTCTCTCTCTCTCTCTCTCTCAACAGCATAATTCACGAAAATAAAACGAAAATGGAAACGCCTACACAAAGTTTTGGCTGATGCTCCAAGATTGTAGACATAATCTTTTCTCTTCATCGTATCAACAAAAGCCGAAGCCACGTAATGCTGAGATTAAAAAAAAGGTGTTTAATTAGCATGTAGTTAAAGGACGGTGACACATGGGTTAACTTTAACACACCCAGCGGTGTATTGGGAAGGGAACGCGGTGGAACGACGTTCCCCTACCTTTTTTTTCAGAACCGGAACGCGTTCCAGTACTTTTTCATGTCCCGACAACTCTCACTTTTTTTTTGTGCTCCCACTATGCGTTCCCTTACTTCTTATTTTACCAATACATCAGTGAACACACACCCCCTTCCTTTAAAAAAATACCTGTGGTATTAGGTTTAATAGAATGTAATGCAAAACTATAGAACTATTGTATAAGATGAAAACATGTACTCTTTAAGTCTTTTTGAAACAACCATAGGGAGGTATTTTTATCAGCCTCCTTATAAAGAAGTCTTGCTGTTACACTGGTCGTTATACATGACGGAGAAACATTATTTATGGGCGTATCTTGAATTTCAGCCCATAAACTTTATGGAAGCATGCAGGGGCAGATTTAGGGGGGGGGGCGAGGTGGGGCATGCCGCCCCCCCCCCCCCCGTTACCGCAAGTTTAGGTAAGACATCATTAAATTATCGAAATATTTTTGTTTGTTCTAACACCAATTTTTCAACAATGAAAAATAACATTTCAGTTTTGGCCCCTACCACCCCCCGGTCAAAGTTGTCTAGATCCGCCCCTGGACGCACGGTTAATGGCCACAACCTGATCGTCATGATGCATTTCACAAGTCCACACTACCAGACATGCAAGAAGACATATGTCCAGTTGCTGGGTTATCGCCCAAGTGATCAAGTGACACCTAACCCCCCCCCCCCCCCAACTCGTATCATGAAAAAATAGTTCCGGACCGTGACTTTACAGTGTCCACTGGAAAATATATAATACTTCTCTGTACATCTCGAGTAAATTAATAAAGTCTCCCTTAACCTTTCATTTCCAAGAAAACCTCATAAGTTTTACAATAGGATACATTAAAAAGTGTAGTGTAGAAAGATATATATATATATATATATATATATATATATATATATATATATATATATATATATATATATATATATTTAAATTCAAACTTGCGAAACTTGTCATGTCATTAGGTCGCACGAACAACTCTTCCGTCTTTAGCTCTAATTCTAAATTATTTTTCTTTCCTTGTAAATCGTTTTCGCTTTTTGTGCTCCACTTAATTGAAACTGTTTGTAGTTGCACTTGTCATTTCCAAAATAAAATAAAATAAAAAAAAAACACAATTCATTCTCTGCTGCTAGATGATACTGTATCATGTGCTCTGTTTGAAAAAAGTTTAAAATAACATTTTTTTTTTTAAACCGTAGTCTTAATATGTGCTGGTGGTTAGGGCGCCAAGAGAAGGCTATACATGTCCATGAGAAACAGAGTAAACAATAAAACATTCTAGTTCCGCTTAGGAATGGTGTTTTCCGATCAAGAAATTCCTATCAGGAGACACTTAAGTGAATGAGCAGGAAAAAAAAAACAGTTCTATTTTTAGTTCTGTTGCGCCTACTCACATGGTCTATATTGAATTGAGACTGACCACTGTTGACTGAAGATCGCTGATCGCTTTTGGGAGCTGTTCTACAGACCTAGTTTCAGATAAGAACCCCTCCCCCCCCCCACTCTGTTTAACATTTGAAGTTACCCATAACATGCATTGCTAACAGCATTCTCTTCACTATTTGACTGCGCCGGTTCGTTAAATGGGTTAAATAGGATCATGTAAATATGATCTTAAACTGGAGAATGGGCTATTTAATCGCGTGAGGTCAAGTGTGAAGTAGAATGTGGAGAGTGGTCATTCAACTCAGCCTCCCTCCACTTTCTCTCCCCACCACCCCCCCCCTTTACCAGGTCTGTCTCGTCCTCCAGGTCCACGTCGCTGCTGTATCCCCAGGGGTAAAGGAAATATTGACCAAAGCTATGAAAGGAAATGTAGCCGGCGATACGGTCTCTGTTGCTTAGCAACATGCGCCTCATGTTTAACGTCTCCGGCTCTGAGAAGCTCCGAGGGCCAGAGAAAGTTCCGCTGCAAGGATTGGAGCTGCCGCCGTGCACTGGAGAAGAAGAAAGAATGCACGGTACAGTAAGACATTAACAGATTCATAAATAATACATGTGTCCGTTTGCAGGCTAAAAAAAAATATAGTGTCCATCGTGCATGATAAGACGTGTAAACGTATCACAATATTGACAAGCGAAGTTAACTTTTAACTTTTTTTTTTTAATTTCAGCTAAAACCCAGAATCTAGTGATGTAGGGCCATTGATGTAGGATATATGAACTGTATCCAGTGGCGCCGAGAGCCAACACGGGCCCACAGGGCAGGACATCATTGCGGGCCCCTTAATAAACAATAAGTCGTGAAAAAATTGACATGGTCGGGGCGGCCGTGCCCCCTTACAGATGCGGGCCCCCCCTGGCAATGACCCCCCCCTGTCCCCCCCCCCCTCTCGGCGTGCCTGACTGTATCTATGAACAGAGTCAATAGACTATATGTAACGCACTTTCGTTTTTATTATTTTATTAACAACACAGTTTTGTTATTGCCCTCAGACAGTGCGATGTAACGATTAGTGACATACATTGGTGAATTGTTTTTGTCTGGATTCAAGTGCGAAAATTATTATGCTGGCTTGTTTTTTTTTAGCATGGTAAGTTAGTTTTGTATCACTGAAGTACAATATCATGATGGATAGATTTATCGGTGAAACATCTTTTTGTAACTTTATTAGTTTTGGTTGAACCTATCACCAGATTTTTAGTTCAACGGTTTACGATCCATCTGAGCATCAGATACAAATGGAAACGTGTCATCACAACGAAGCAGTGACGTAAACTGCGATTGTGCCGCCCGAGTCTAAAAAAAAAATGCCGCCCTTTAAAAGTAGAACGACTTGGAAATTGAACGAAATATTAATAAAATGTGTTAGATGCATACGTGCTTTTAAATTCGAAAGTTCGGCATGTTATTTCTGTGTTGTTGTTTATTAATCCATTCTGTTTGAGCTCACTATACGACAGATGCCGTTCCTTTGTCAGCGGCTAAAAAAAAGGAAATATGTAGTTTGTGGAGGTCCTGCGATAGGCCGTTCTCAGTAGCGTAGTGAGGGGTGAGCAAGGGGGGGGGGCCCAATGCCCCGGGCGCTACTCACAGAGGGAAATCAAATGGTATATTTTACATATTATATTGTATGGTTTTCAAATGGGGGCGCTAAAAAGGTATTTGCCCCGGGCGCGAGGTAAGCTCGCTACGCTACTGGCCGATTTATCCACATTTAAAGTTTTGATAGGCGTCTTTACCTCTCTCCCAAAGTACTTTTGTATACGGCTCCCAAAAGTACCTTTGTCTACGGCCCCTAATTAAGTTTTAGCGTTAATTCCGATATATGGACGTATTAATATAATCCTTGCATTTATTTAGTGAATAGTGACAATGGGCACACAAAAATAAAAAAAAAGTTTTTTGTATATAAAAATGATGAGGTTTTTTTTTTAAAACGAAAACGTGAAAACGTACGTGGACTGTTGTTCCACTGGTACCCAAAGTTTCTATTCAAATCAACGCCGTAACAGTATGGGTCTGTGGAGTACAAACGGTTTGTGTTCTTCCTCCAAAGTCGATTCCCGATCTGTTAAAAACAGAAAAAGCACACACATTATTTGGCTGTTTTTTAAATAACGTTAGGATTATAAAATTGCTGCAGGGACATGCAGACGTAGGATCACGTGACCAGCATTCCGTCACGGGGCTCTTTGAGTATGGGGGGAAAAAATTAAGATGCGTTAAAACTAAGTTAAAAGGTTTAATAAATAAAGTTTGATAATAGACAAAAAGGTTACTTATTAACTGCGATTACACGCAAAACCCGAACAACAGTCATTTTTTTTTATATAATGTTTAATTTACAAATAAATAGCTACAAAAGCCCATAAAATAGACCAAATGGAAACCACCATAATGTCGAGGAGGGGGGGGGGGAGAGGGGGAGGGGAGAGAACCAGTGCTTTATTTGCACCGGTACGGCGTACCGGCACCTTTTTCAATGTGGGGAAAAAAATATTACTTTTCTTGTATTTAAAGTTTTGATAGGCGTCTTTACCTCTCTCCCAAAAGTACCTTTGTCTACGGCTCCCAAAAGTACCTTTGTCTACGGCTCCCAAAAGTACCTTTGTCTACGGCTCCCAAAAGTACCTTTGTCTACGGCTCCTAATTGAGTTTTAGCGTGGATTCCGATATATATATATATATGGACGTATTAATATAATCCTTGCATCTATTTAGTGACAATGGGCGCACACAAAAATAAAGAAAAAATAAAAAAAAAAAGTTTTTTGTATATAAAAATGATGAGGTTTTTTTTTAAAACGAAAACGTATTTTAAAAGGATTTAAAGTTGGTTAATTATAAAATAAAATTGCTTTAGACATTTAGTATATTTGCAGTTGTGATTTAGCTTGCATCGAGGTGCGAATTTGTAGTTAAAAGTTAGGCAATCCATCACTGAGTACCGGCACCTATTTTCTTTTACAAAAAAAAAAAGCACTGGCGAGAACCGTCAAAATTCTTCCTTACCACTGGAAGCTCTTCACTGAAATCGCGGATTAGCAGGTCGTCTTATACTTACTCCTTTTAAGAATGTCCTCGCGTAGCCGTCTGGGTTGACCAGTGGCACAATGACCCAATTAAATAATTCCAACAGTATGTTTACAGCATAATCTTTTTCACTATTGATAGCCAACTGAAATACACAATTGATATGAAAATAACGATACATAGAGGAGAGGTGGTTAAAATATTACATTTGGCGGGTTTAACTCATCATGTACATTATATAATTCATTATCTCACATGGTTATAAAGTTCTGAAATAAATTATTAGTCACCCTGTTTATAATCTCTACAGCCATGGCTGGGGATATCCACTCCCGGCTGTGAACTCCGGCGTCAATGAGAATTGTACGTTTGCCTGGCCAACTGTTGTTAGAGCCAATCTGTAAAATATAACCACAATAGTTGCCAGATTTTATATCGATACACTGTGTTGCGAAATGTAGCCTCTCATTAAAACCAAATAAAAAAAAAATATACACCTACATAATTATAATATAACTAACTATATATGTATTATGTCCAAACCTTTATAAATAGCGTTTCTCGACCTTCAAATGACTTTCCAATCGAACCTAACTGAATTTGAGCATCAGAGGTCAAGTTGACATTCATCAGGAACCTCATCAACTTTGAGTTTAAAAGAAAAAATCACGCATGTTATTGCAATTATCAAAGAGATTTTTTTTAACAATTTGTTTATTTTAGTATTCCTGTATTGTAGTATTTTTTTCAAGTATAGGTTGAAATTATTGAACATTTCACAATGAAACTGCAGCATCAAAATATTATAAAATATATGCAGAGGCGGACCAAGGTAAGTTGTGGCCCAAGAGAAAAGTCGAAATTATTGAGCCTCAAAAAAAAAAAGGACTGACACAAAAAGTTTATAAATTCAATTTAGACTTGGGATTTCTGAGGGCAACTACAAGTTGGGGCAACCTTGTGCACCCTCCGTTAAAATACGTTTTTTATCTAACAAAATCAAATGTACAGTGCACTTTTTAATTAAGATTTATAGACATAGTAAACATTCAATTTATAGGCATATCTGTTTATCTGTTTGTCTATCTATCTTGTTGGTATCTATATCAGTACGTTTGTTGGACTGTCTGTTTATCTGTCCTTTTATTTGTCCACCTGTATGTCGGTCTGTTTTTATTCCCCCCTTCCGTTTGTACCCCTTTATTATTTTTCTGCTATAATTAAAAACAACAACAATACGACCATTAGATCTGTACTTGTGTTTGACAATCAACATTGAAAATAGAAGATTAAATAAACAAGATAAAGAAAGAAATTCAATTAAACTGACCACAACTTGTAAATAAACTGGCAGGGGACGTAATTTAAAGTCCATGCTGATATTATCTCCCTTCCATGTAACGTTCTTCTTTTTATGTCCCATAAAACTGATGAAATTCAATGACTTACTAAACAGCGGAATCACAATTAAGAGTAAATATTTTACCGCCATTTATAATGTGCAAAAAATGTCCTTTTTAAAAAAAAAATGTTTGAAATATTTACATTTTGCTTTGACCTACTAAAGATTTCGATCTCATAAGGTAACATAGTACATTGGAGATTAAACTGAATAAAAAAAAAAAATATATATATTCAGCGACATTTACAACTCACTATTAGTAGGATGCCTATCAAATCCGCTTTACTAGGTGTGGGGGGAGCTGTTGGCAGGACCGTTCTCATGGAACGGAAAAGTATCCATCTGCCTGGCCCCTCCACTCGGCCCAGTGTCAAGGATGCCAACTACAAAGAGGGGCCTTTGTGAGATTTTGTCAGCGTGACCCAGGGTGAAAAATATTTAACAGTTGGGGGTTGCAGTGCCGAACCTTGGGATTTGGGGGCCAAGGGGCTTGGCCTCTTTGGGGGCCCCCGCATTTTGACATTCGACACCATGGCATGAAATAATGTACTTAATATTTAATGTAAAAAATTTGTGGGGGCCCACTTCAAGCTAGGGCCCGGGGGGGACTTTCGAATTTGAACCCCTCTTCCCCACCCCCTAGGTACACCTCTGGGGTGTTGTCAGATGGGATCCAGTTTTCATAAAATATTAGTGGCCTCATATTTCCACGAAGTGGTGTTTAAATCGTTTTTCGCCTATGCCTAAATCCCAAAGTAATTTGTCTACGGCCCCCGAACGCACCTTTGAATACGGCCGCGAAATGTACCTTTTCGTACTGCCCCCCTACTGTACATTTATCTGGGGTTTTCAAAGTGTAGGTATGTACCTATGTAATATGATTACTCACAACGCAGTTATCCCCCATCCCATTCATGGCATCAATGTGGAGACCAGAGGTGTGCGGATCTTGAAATTTAGCGTCCGCGTCCGTCCATGGATTTCTATCAATGATCCGCGTCCGCAGAATCTTACAACATTGGTTTACAGTCAGTCTGCGCGTCCGCATTGATGAAATTTAGCTGTTTAAATGACTTGAAATTTTTTATGGTAACGCTAAAGAAGATCCGCGTCAGTCCGCGAGTCCGCAACTTAACAATACGTAGCGTCCGCTGTCAGTCCGCGGATTCGGAAAAGTCTGTGGATCTGCGTCCGCAAGCGGACGCGTCCGTTGTCCGCTAATCTCTGGCGGAGACTCGCGGTCTCAGCCCAACGCATTTCAAGTCTGGTTGCTGTAAGTTTTCACTTTTTAGATACACCCAAGATAAAAATGTACCTCGATATCTCTACCAAGATTGTAGCTGGCCTAAAGGACAAACAGTCTTTACTAATTTAATGATGACTAATGGACTGGTGTAGTGCTCGTTGACCCAACCAGCTAATTATCAGTTTATCTTTTTTTTTTTCATTTTAATAAGTCATTTGAGTTCAACTGTTATTTAGATCTTCATGTATACACGTGAAACTTCGTTAGACGATAATTATGTTTTTTTTTATTATTTTTCCGAAAGATATTATTATTTTAGATTAATTGTCTTCTTCAACCCCCCCCCCACCCCCCACCCCCACGCTAAAGTGACAGTTTAAAATGACATGTCTGGATAAAAACAAGTCTAGATAATACAAGTTTGAACAACTCGCCTCTGCGTAAGACAGATATTTGTGTCTGTACTTGTGGCTAGAAGTGTCTCGCCTGTCACGATGCCGATACCTCTGTGACTGTGTCATATCCTGCAGGAAACTGAGGAAAGATAAACAAAAGCAAAAAAAAAACGTTATTGGTTATCGCATAGCGTTATAAAACTTGTGACTCACATTAGGGCTGCTCTCAATGTTATTTTGTTGGAGTCTGGGGAGGAGGAGGCCTATATCTATCTATCTATCTATCTATCTATCTATCTATCTATCTATCTATCTATCTATCTATCTATCTATCTATCTATCTATCTATCTATCTATCTATCTATCTATCTATCTATCTATCTGTCTATCTGTCTATCTGTCTGTCTGTCTGTCTGTCTGTCTGTCTGTCTGTCTGTCTATCTATCTATCTATCTATCTATCTATCTATCTATCTATCTATCTATCTATCTGTCTGTCTGTCTGTCTGTCTGTCTGTCTGTCTGTCTGTCTGTCTGTCTATCTATCTATCTATCTATCTATCTATCTATCTATCTGTCTGTCTGTCTGTCTGTCTGTCTATCTATCTATTTATCTATCTAGATATGTGCTCACCCATAAAAACATATTTTATTAATGAATTACTCAAAATACTACCAGACTTGACGCACTATCAGGCTCACGATAATGTACTCACACATGCTATTCCATTAAAGTTTACATTTTTTCATCTTTATTTTACAAATGGGAAGACACTTACTGGCTGAAAGTAGTGTAAACAACTCTATGCATCACATTTAGCTTATTCTAATATATCTATTGTTCTCTCTAATAAAGACTTAATAGTTGTTTATTAACTTATATTTTGGATACATTTACAGTTTGAAAAAAGTTTTTTTTTTTATAATGTTGGCAACAGGGTAACATAACTAGCGAAAATAATCTTGCTATATACAGACTTTCTTCCCTTTTATTTTCGTCAAATCTGCACTCATTATAAATATGTGTGTGTGTGTGTGTGGGGGCGGGGGGATTGGCAGCAAGCGTAAAGTCAATGGAGGCTTTATCAGTTACGCCGCATCAGACGTGTTATAAAAAAAAGCCACTTTGTGTCAAAGAAAAAAATAATAAGAAAGTACTTCAATTCGTTCATGGCCAGGACTTTGAAGTGTCCACCATTTTACTCCACACTCTCCACCTCCTTGCTCCCTCCTCCCCCCCTTCCCTAACACCATCGGGACCTGAACTTTGAACTTACAGTTCTTGACGTCTGCTTCTGACAAATCAACCGACAGCTGTTCTCGATTTATGACAAGCTGTGGGAAAGAAACGGCACCTGACCCCCCCCCTCCCTTCTTCCTCCCACCTTACCCCGACCCCACCCCCCTTTCAAACCAAAACATGTACTATCTCAATCATTAACACCCCCCTCCCCCTTCCGTCTATTACCACAACGATAGCGAAACCAAGGCTCGACAACTGCAGGGGGCTGGTAAAAGAAGGTTTGTGTGAGTGCAGGCAGAAAAAATAAAACAGAATCGCACTGATGGTCATGTTTGACCTAATTATTAGGTGGAGGTGACACGCTGTGTGACCGACGCTAGTACCGGTTGCGGGTTCGTAACCCTGCCACACACACACACCACCAACAGCTGTCCATTCGACATTTCGTTTGTCTCAACATAGGCGGAGTCCCCCAGACACAAGTCGCGCTGTTTCAGTGATGGATTGCTGGTTAATACGATTCCGCCTATGTGTTAAATTCGTAGATAAGTAGCAAGGGGTTATGTTAAACTGAATCTAAAGTGAGTGGGTAAACTTGGCGAGATCTTAGGGCCAAATTCTGGTAAAGGGGGGGGAAGGGGGCCCCAGACTCAGCGAGAATTCTAGGAAACTGGATAGTATACGAGGTTACCTATGTGGCCCCATTGCGGCTACTCGATGAATTTGTTTCTGCTCCCTATTATTCCGTAGTGCGGATATTGAAAGTATTTATTTTCTAAATATTTTATAAAAAAAATATTCGCGGCCCTTGTCTTGGTGCCCACAGGATACTTTATAATCAGAGTCGCCCTTAGGGGGGGCCCACAAGGCAGGACACAAAAGTTAATTAGGGGCTCTCGACAGGGGTTACAAAAGCAGAGACACAAAATAATGTTTAGGGGCTCTGGGCTGGGATACAAGAATTTGTTTTGGGCCCAAGGCAGGGACACAAAATGGGGGGGGGGCGTTTAGCATTACATTTTATAAGAAATATTACTTGTCGGGCCCTTTTTCAGCGAGGGGTCCTAAGCGGTCGGCTTCTTTACCTATCAGTGGGTATGGCGTTTGGCTAAATCAGTTGATCATTTGTATGCGGATAAAATAAAAATTCATGCCTATGAAAACCCAGGCTTGCGGAGCCGGAGCCGGCGCCGAGGAGCCGGGAGCCGCTACTTTTTGCTAGAGCCGGAGCCGGAGCCGAAATAAAAAATCTGGCCGCTCAACGGCTTCCAAATGTTGTTTTTTTTTACAGCAGAATTTTTTTTTTTTAGCTTTAAAATTCCAAATTTGTTTGATTGTTTGCCTCTTACAATTTGAAATGTTGTCATTTTTACGAACAGTAACAGCGTTTAAATGATAGCGTGCACGCACATCACCACAAGAAATCTTAAATGGGGAATCGTTTTGTGTTCGTTTTAAATCTTGTTTACTCTCCGAAAAAAAATTTTTAATGGCATGTTATTTTGTTATATATAAAGTTAAAACAGTTTTATTTCATAGAATAATTCGGACCCGTGGCAAATATGCACTAAGCTTAGCTATATTTAGTGGGACGGATGGCCGAGTGGTGTAGATGCACGACTGTCGACCTGAGAGTCCTGGGTTCGATCCTCGGTGAGGCCCATGGAATTTTTCCAGGTGAAATTTGATACAAAGTCGTCCCACAAGTCCACCCAGCTTTAAATGAGTACCTGACTTTAAGTTGGGGAAGTAAAGGCGGCTGGGCGTTGTGCTAACCACATAATCCCTTCATATGCTGAGGTTATAGAAACAGATGAATTCTACACTTCATCTGCCCCGATGGCCTGTTAGGGCTAAGGGAACTTTACTTTACTTAGCTATATTTAAACTTCATTAGACTTAACCCGAAAAAATAATAATACAGAGTCCGCTTAGTGGAACTCTAGACAATGAGTAACGATTAAATCATACAACTCAAACAATTATATAAAAAAAAAACAATAATAAATTTTATGTATAGCTAAGCTAAGTGCATATTTGCCACGGGACCGAATAACAATCAGACATTATTGGGGCGGGGTCCGAATAAAAATCGGAGTTTATTGGTACCCGGGTCCGAATAGTCACTTCAAATTTATAAATAATAAATATAAATACTGAAAATGTCGACTAGTGAAACCTCGGTCGAAAATAATGATATGAAAATTCTGGATGCACTGAAATGGTTTGTTTTAGTAAAACCGACAATGCGTATATTTTTCAAGTTCCTGACTATGGGGGTGAACGCGGCAAAATTTGCATAACTTTTTATCAGCGGCATGTTTTCGTGGTGCAATTACAAAAAAAATATTTGTCTCGTCAAATCTGTGGGAGCCGGCGTCGGAGCCGGAATAAAATTTGGCGGCTCCGCAAGCCTGATGAAAACATTAGGGTCCATCCTTTTAGTTAGCCTAAGATTCCCAGAATATCAAGAATGTCACTACAAGAAAAAAAATATAGAACTGAAGTAAATGTATAATTTGACAGCGACACTCTGCATTGGCGTAGTAGGGGGCAGGCCCGTAGCGTGTGGGGGGGGCAGAGGGTCGGGCCCCTCCCCTGCGTTTTGTCTGTCCCCCCTGCTTATCTGTTCAACTTAGTAAAATGTTTTACCTGCCCCCCCCCCGCTATTGCCTGGCCCCCTGCTGTAGAATGCCTGGCCCCTGCTGTAGAATGCCTGGCCCCTGCTGTAGAATGCCTGGCCCCTGCTGTAGAATGCCTGGCCCCTGCTGTAGAATTTTCACGCTACGGGGCTGGGTAGGGGTGGCAAGGGAGGGCATCATGCCCCGGGCGCTACTCACAAAGGGGCGTCAAATGGTATATTTTACATATAATTTTATAAGGTTTTCGAATGGGTGGGGGGGGGGCGCTAATAAGGCTTTGTGCCCCGGGCGCGAGTTAAGCCAACTACACCACTGACATTAATTTTCTTAAAAAATAAATGCGTGTTCTTGTTGTAAAATCTATAACCAACCCGTGCTATCTATGTTAAAAAAAAACTGTTTCAATTATCTCAATAACTAAAATATTTAGAATTATTTTTTTTTAAATCTGTTATCAGAATCCTTCAATGAAGACCATCCATCCATTAAAGTCAGATAAAACAAAAACAACCAATCAGAAAGAAGGTTGAAAGTCAGATGTGGATCATAACGATAAGACCAAATTATCTCATTAATGTCACGTAGAATAATCTCTAACTCTCTCGCTGAATGTTTACAAACCTTTCGGCGTCGGGGATATTAATCTCATGCTCTATCCAGTTCTCTGAAAGTATCCCAGTGACGTCATCAATGTGGCCAGGTTTCACAAGGAAGTCACCGCTTTGGTTCACGCGGTGAATGTCTCGCCATGGATCAAGCTAAAATGAAAAGATAAATGGCTTCTTTTTTGTGTGTGTGTTATTTTAGACAAACCGTATATTGTTTTTTTTTTTAATAAGAGATGTAAGAATCAAAATTGTATTAAATTCTTTCTTTTTTTTCTTTTAAAGTTTCACACTTTTTAAATTGATTTATTTGATAGTACATGCCCGTCTTCTTCATAAATCAAAAGAAGAAATTAAAAAAACAAACAAATCAGTATTACGATTTTGTTTTCGCCAAAATATAGAAAAGGTAAATTTATAAAAAAATTTATTGAAGCCTTAAAAAAATAAATAATCCATTCTTATTTAAAAAGATATAAATTCAAGTTTTATCAAAGTATGGGTCTCGAGCGACTGGCGGGTTGGGGATGAATAGTCGGTAATTTGCGAGGTATCTTAATTTTTAATTGTTGGATCAAGAATACATGCGAAACTTTTTGTCTCTATAAGTTGCAAATCTAAAAGTCTGATAGTTTTTATTTTCGGTGTCGTCTTAACGACTGTAAGGGTCACTTGCCACTTCACCCCAGGGCCCAAGATATGCAGGGCCCATTGTTTCCTTATTGCACAGTGAACTATTTTGTCCCAGGGCCCAAGTTAACACAGTTTAAATCCCGCACTGAGGTGCACGTAGTCAATCCCAGACAGATGTGCACAAAGTCATTTTAAATCCCGCACGATGTGCACATAGTCAATTTCAATCCAAGATAGATGTGCACATAGTCAATTTATATCCCAGACATATGTGCGCATAATCAGTTTCAATAACAGACAGATGTGCACATATTCACACAATATTTTACTTTTTTTTTTTTTTGAAAGTTTGAACTTTTCTAAGAAAAACAAACAAACAGCATATTTACCAGCTATGATTTTCAAATGTCAATTGAACTTGACATGCCATGAAAAAAACTAGGTCAGGTTCAAAGCCATGACATTTGAATCGCATACCATGTTTACTTTTTTTTTAAATATTTTCTTCTGTTTTACTTTTAAATGCTCGTTTTGTGCTAACACAGGTGTAAATTGTTACACATTTTCTTTCCCCTCAAGTATGAAACTGATTAATTATGTCCTGATTCAGTTGATACAACATCAACCAAGTATGTAGTTTGTATTTAAAAGAATGTTTTGTACTGTTAAGAGGAGAGGAAGGAAAGAGAGAGTGAGAAAGAGAAAGAAAGATACATAGAGACTGTGTATAGAGATAAAGAAAAGTAGCAATGTAATATATCTATATAAATAATAGCGATTTGGGTTCTGCGTTAAATCGAAAGTAAAGAATTAATACAACAGTATTACAGTTTAAAATACAATCGTGAAAAAATCGCATCTGCCCGAAACCAAAAAAATAACCTAGCCTACCGATCAAGCCTAAGGGTAGGGTACAGCTAGTATATATATATATATATATATATATATATATATATATATATATATATAAGAATCAATAATTCATTGAACCAATCAGTCAATCTATCTAATCACCTATCTAGATATCTTTCGCTAATGTTGGTCCATCTTATAATCTGTCTATGTGTCCAAATAAATTTGATTTTCTGTCTATACAATTATAAACATCAGATGAGTTTATCAGCCAATCAACCTATCTATCTTCTGTCTGTCTAACTATAGATTTATCTTAACAGTCTGTTCGTCTATCTGTTATCGATCGATTAATCAGTGTCAAGTCTAAAACACAAAATATTTCGATACATTTGATCATAAAGTTAGTCTGACCTTATCGACATTTAAATAAATAAATAAATAAAAAATGTGTATTAGTCTGTAAACAATAACATTAACAATACTTAATGATAAGCTGGGTGGGCCAGATAGCGGTCATAGTACTTTGCCCGAGTGGCTCATCGCAGTGTTCGAATCCTTTGGCTTAAGACAATTTTCTTGAGAAAATAACGATTGGATAAAGGATCTTGAAATTTCATTGATCCGTATCAATATAGCAATTTGATTTGTATGCCTTCTTCTTTGTTCTCGATATATGATTATGGAGGATTTCAAACGACCAGGCCTATAGTCATGATGAACTGCACGGTGGCATCCAGGTCCGTCTCGCTCCCATAAAGTTTTTGATTGAAGGAGGTCATCTGTGGCCAGAACCTGTTGCGAGCTGTGTCATGTAAAGGGCATGTTTGGAGAACATGTTCTGCATTCTCTGGAGACATCCCACATGGGCAGTCCTCACTGTTTCCAATGCCTAGCCTTCGGAACATGTGTTGTCTTAGTCTGTTGTGCCCAGTTCTGAGTCTGAAATTTGTATGCCCATTTTAATACAAAATATACGTATACTCATAAGCAATGATCTGATTCACTGACTGATTTCTTCTGTAACGGATCGTTTGAGTTGGTTTTTTTTTAGGTTACAAAGATCCAAAAGAATGCCCACCTATTCTCTCTTTTTTTTAAATTCACATATATAAGAATGTATTATACTAATGTACTGTAAAACAATGTGTCTTTATTACATATAAAAACATATATTATTTGTATTCAATGCGTTTAACATGTGTTCTAGCTAATGGAACCATGAAAACGAACCGTTAAAAAATGAGTAAGTCATTAGATTCAAGCCCGTCATGGCTCACTGGGCATTGTCCAAGTGTGGGAAACTACAAATATAGTGACCGCTAGCTCATCCAAAAATTACTTTTCAGTCGTGCAGGTGTTTTTTTTTAAGAAGTCCGCACCCCTCCTCCCCCCCCCCACAAAGCCCCCAAAATTAAAAAAAAAAAACCACCTTAGTTTCTCAGTGGACAACCAACAATGCTATTGAGGTGACACCGTTTGAGTATTAAGGTGCAATAGTATAAGCACTGAAATTACAACTGTCTAATTTTTTTTTTTTTGCTTACTTATCAAATACGTGTTTACCAAACGTATACTGTTCTCTTTTTTTTTAAACCTATGACGTGTTATAAGAAAAAAACAACAAAAAAATAGGACTTTCCTAAATAAATTCCAGACTCTAAGATGTTCCAGAACATCTCGTCTTGGAAACCAGTCAGTGACTTAAAGAAGCCAGACCATGGTGACACCTGTAACACTAAAGTCTGTACAATATGGCCGAACTGTCATGGATGTGATCCCAGGTCCTGTGCAGACTTGCGAAGCCTCGGTTTCACCTTCAAAGAGAGGCCATACTGGCAATCGAAAATGTCACAAGTTATCTGTTTTTTTTACATACTGTAACCAAACCTCCCTGCCCCCCTACTTTCCCCCTCCCCCCAATTTTGTTTAAAACCCTCGAGTATAAAAAAAAAACAACATAAAGAAGTCTCTAAAAGAATAGTTCTGTTTTTCTTTACGAAAAGATACATTCAAGAATATTCCATAGTTTTACAGATTTTTACCATGTAGAAATAATTTCAAATTCAATCCCAGACAGATGTACACATGGTCAAATTATATCCCAGACAGATGTACACATGGTCAAATTATATCCCAGACAGATGTACACATGGTCAAATTCAATCCCAGACAGGTGTACACATGGTCAAATTCAATCCCAGACAGGTGTACACATGGTCAAATTCAATCCCAGACAGATGTACACATGGTTAAATTCAATCCCAGACAGATGTACACATGGTCAAATTCAATCCCAGACAGATGTACACATGGTCAAATTCAGTCCAAGACAGATGTACACATGGTCAAATTCAATCCAGGAAGATGTACACATGGTCAAATTCAATCCCAGACAGATGCACACATGGTCAAATTCAATCCCAGAGAGATGTACACATGTTCAAATTCAGTCCAAGACAGATGTACACATTGTCAAATTCAATCCCAGACAGATGTACACATGGTCGAATTCAATCCCAGACAGATGTACTTTCATATAGAAAATAGAATGACATGAATACGGGGTACAATTCAATGAAAAAAAAAAATCAGGTAAATAGTTAATCCTACATACATACTGTAATTCAGACTTCAGCTAATTGAAATGAAAATAAGTTTTTTTTTCTCTTAACATGTGTTTAATTATATGTATAGCTCATATATGTTTTTTTTTTGCATGGGACGTGAAAGTTAAACACACGGGGAGTGGTGGTGGTGGTGGTGGTGGGTGTATACTTACGTCATACTTATCACGTAACTGTCGAACATGGTCAAGGTCACTCTCTGTCCTAGCATAAATTCGAAACACTTGATATTTGTAGCTGAAATGAAACAATAAAATAAATCAGTAAGTATAAATTTGAATGATTGATTTTAGTGTGTAGGTGTAAGTCATTATACATACATATAGTAGGGAAGAGTGAAAGTATGATACGGAGAAATGATTAACGAATGAAAGATGAACGAACACATTATGTTTGATAAATTGATAACTGGACCGGTGACGCGTAGGCTGTGAGCCTGATGGGGTCCAGTTCAGGGGAAGGGTTTGAATCCCAGTGACACTGGTTACGCTGTGGTCGCGGTTGAGTGATAATGTGAAACAGTGGCAACAGGAATAAGTTTACCTTTCAATGAAAGCTTAAAGACATCAGAGGCACATTTAACGGAGGCGCATCGGGCGCGTGCCCGGGGCCCCGACATATGTGGGGGGGGGGGCTGCAAAGTCCAGAGTTATACCTCTTTTCGTTGTCTCCTTTTATTTAAAGGTCCCAAGATTTTCATAAGCCCCCCGAGTCCCCTAGCCAGCCCATTACCGTCCCTAACATAGGTGTCCCCTTTTGCCCAACTCGAAAATCTGCATTA
The DNA here is from genome assembly GCA_021962125.1 of Bulinus truncatus. Lineage (NCBI taxonomy): Eukaryota > Metazoa > Mollusca > Gastropoda > Planorbidae > Bulinus > Bulinus truncatus. The sequence continues at coordinate 1,206,272 of JAGDYQ010000060.1, forward strand.
TTGGGTGGCGCTGGTGGAGGGTGGGGGTTTAATACAGCCCTCGGCAGAGTTCATCATTGTTTCATGTTAGACCCCTTCAATATTGTATGGAAGCCCGCCCCACCCCCTTCTCTTCAGAAGTTAGTGGCGCCATTGATTTGTATGTATGTTGGCTGTGTGTGTGTGTGTGTGTGTATTTGGTTGTGTATTAGTTCTGTTGTGTACTCACCTTGTTGTTGTATCAGAGACGTGTTCTGCCTGATGCGCGTGACACCTGTAGAATGTGCAGGTGAACAGGACGAGGACTTTGAGCGTGAGGTGACTGGAGTCCATCTTCGAGAGCTTCACAACTTTCAAAGGAAAATGAACCAGTAATACAAGATGTAATACAACTGTTTAAATATTGCTAAACAATATACGTCCAATGACATGCCGCGCTATAAATTCCTAGAAGCAGGGGGGCCCTGTTCCGTTGTAAAATGAAACAGCATGTGTGTCAGGGCCCTAATTTGTTGGGGGATTGTCATGGGGCTCAAGATAAGATGCCGGCCCTGGTGGGAGCCATACATTTTAATGGCTTTAGTAGTCTTGGACTCAATTTGATGTCGGTCTCTTCAAACGAGCGCGCCCGCACACACACACAAACAAAGAAGGACATTCCAAACAGACATTCTATAAAAGAAAAGACTGGTCAATCAGTTGTGTTGAATAATCATTGTTTTTTTTAAACCTTATTTGCAAATCAAACGCGTTGGTCAAGGCTCAGAAAGGGAGAAAGTAATGTTCACATAAATTTGCCTCACAGATGGCAGCAGCTCGTGGCTTCGTTCCAGCGATTTTGACCAGGGATTTCTCTTCTGGCCGTTAGGGATCATACATTAAGTACACTGGGGGGGGGGAGGGGGAGGAGAGGGGGAAGGGGCACAATGAAATAAATGACCCCTTTTTTTAGGGTGACAGTTAAAGGGGAGGCGTGTGTAGTTATAAATAAAACAATGGGGAAGCTAAATATAGCAGCGAAAGGCCCATAGAAACTATGGATAAACCAAACAAACGTAACAACAATGGTTCTCACAATGTTGAGATTCGCGACCCCATATTGAAACCTGATAAGAAAGGAAAGTTGAAATTTATTGAATATAGCCTTGATTGAAAAAAAAATTATGGTAAGCCTCTTCAGATCACCATGTGACATTGTAAGCTTGAAATCTGTATGTATTATAAGTAGCTACTTTTTCGGCATAAGTGAGTATTATAATTGATAAATATGACATACCTTTAAATAAAATCTGTAAACTGTCAGTGTCGACTGACAGACGAATGCCCGGGTTATAGTAGGACACATTGTTAGTCTAAGTGTAACAACTGCTCTGGATACACAACACACACACACACACTTACATACACACACACACACACAAAGTGTATGTCCCATCGTTACCATGGTAACGAAATCGCGATCAAGTTATTTCAGTTATGAGTAACATATACCATATCAAGACACCTACATGAATATAACTGACACTATTGGTTATCTTACAGATTGATACAAATCAATGGCCCATTATCCAGTGATACCCCCCCACCCCACAAAGGGCCTTGTTAAGTTGGGTACGGCATCTTTAAGCCCCATTATGAAAACTATAAACAAAGCAAGCCAAGTGTAAAATATTATTTACAATAAACTATGTCAGAAAACTATGTAACTATACAATAATACAATAAAATGCCCTTCTTATTGTAATATACCTCTATACATTTCTCAATGTCCAAATATATTGCTGTTACTTTTTGTTATTTCTAGAAGCTAAATTTACAATAAGGGCTCATGAAAAAAAGTATGTACCATAGAGACACTTATATTAAAATATATCAAATATATCAAAAAAATAATATCTAAATAAATAAAATTTTTATAAATAAAATTTTTCACCAAAATAAAATTTTTTCACCAAAATAAAATTTTTTGAAATAACATTTAATTCCATCCAATTAACATATAATTCTATCGACTTTTACATTTTATAGTTTAAAATCGTTCAGTTGATTGACATTATATAATCTTACCTTGCAATGAAATGGTCGTATGTATTCACAATCAATGAACTGTGATATAATTTATCCAAACAAATAAATAAATAAACCGATCAAATTAATTCTACCAACATCATGAAAATAAAACAGAGCCAAACTTTTTCAACCAATGAAATATTTTATTGAAACTTTATTTATATATTTCCAGGAGTAAATTTGTGTATTTTCATAAAAATCTGTTTTAGTTTCTAGTTTACATGGAATTGAGACATCCGAAATGTTGCTTAACCAGCAGAGAAAGTAAGGAGGGGGGGGGGGGAAATCAGCTGGATGATGATTGGTTAAGGCGGAAGGAGGTTGTTTTTACGATTGGCGGGAGTTTGTCGCTCAGTGGTAAAGTTGCGCCAGGTTTAAGATGTTTGTATGTTTGTTTGTTTTAAGGACGTGAGTACACCACATGAAGCTGGTACCACGCGTGCACCACCACCATCATCTTTTGTGACGTCTCGATAGACCGTTGTTTTGTGTTAAGTCTAAAAATAAATTGATTAAAACGATGACATTTTAACATTTGTCTGGAGATTAAATTCATTCAAGAAACATACTTGCCTGTGCATGTTATCACAACTTCATTATATTTTTTTAAACGTTTATTTATCAATGAACATTCAGTTGTTGTTTTTTAAAATGTCTCAATATTGATCGTTTTGTTTAAGAGATTTTTTTTAAAACCCAGTTCTTGGTTGAAGTCAAACAATCTTTGAATGCCAACCAGCATGTTAACAATCAGTTTGTAGAATCACAGGGAGGGATTTTTTTTAAAGGAAGGGAAGTAATTCAAAGGGAGACAAGTTTATTTTAATAACAATAAATGATTACTGTTTGTAACTTGTGGAAATGAATATTCTATTAATAAAAAGAATAACAGATTCACTCGTTACTATTCTGTCTGTAACAAAACAATCTTTACTTGCAACGCATACAAATACATGATCCATATGTAATGAGTGGACATATTCGTAGGCAATGTTACGAATATTAAGTTGCATGCTATGCATACGCAATATCTATCTATCTATCTCTCTATCTCTCTCTATCTATCTATCTATCTATCTATCTATCTATCTATCTATCTATCTATCTATCTATCTATCTATCTGTCTGTCTGTCTGTCTGTCTGTCTATCTATCTATCTATCTATCTATCTATCTAATCCGTCTGTCTACCTATCGATATATTAAAATTGCTATCTATACATCCATCTTTCCTGATACCAATCAACCAATCAGCCAATCAATCTATATCCAGCTATAATGAACTCTGAAGACCCACGGCAGTGAATCATGAGCCCCGTGACAATCTATTGATAAGTCCTCTTATAGCCCGTTACTTTACTTGACGTGGCCAATATGGGTATAGCAAACTGACAGGGGCAAGGGTTGCTATGGTGGTAAAAGTCATTGTCCAATCCATTCACTCCTCCACCCCCCCCAACCCACCCCCAAACCCGATTTTTATCTTTTTGTTGTCATCAGAGTCTGAATTTCGAGTTTACTAAGCGGCAAACTTTCTTCCCTGGACGACAGTTATTTAGTTAAAATATCCCTGTTCAATTTAGCCTTATAATTTAACACATTTTTTAACCTAAAGGGGAAAAAAAAAAACCAGCGTCCTACGTCACAGAATCGTGCTAATTTATTGCCAGCTAAGAATACGATCATAGTCGCGGGGGTGTGACAGATATGGAACCGCACGCATCTCCAACACATACACACATCCACACACACACACACACACATATATCCACACAAACACAGGGATAATAAAGAAATAAACCGAAACAGAAAACACGCAAACTTTCAGTCATAAAATTGGGTTGCCGGGCTTCCTATTATTTACGTCCGGCCTTGAAAAAAAAAAAATAAAAATTCTTCCTCCGGAAGTGAGACCGCAAGTCGTGATGTCATTGGTTGAAAGTGTGTATTTTTTGTCCATGTATTTAGTTGAAAACAAACAAATAATCATACATAGCCTATATATAAACTAATGGCCGGTGCCATTAATGGTGAAAGGCGGGCAGGACACTGGTGAACCACGGGCTTAACACTGGGGACATGTCTATTTTTAGTTCACGAATTATTTATAGTTAAAAGTGAGAAAATAGTGTACTGCTCAATTAGGGTGTGATACAACTCGTAGTCAGAGTTTAGAGGTGGGGGTGGGGGTGAAGGGGGGGCACGAATTCAATACAGGATGATAATAGAAATTAATTGATTTTTAATTTAAACTGTTCTTTAAGAGACGCGGGCTAAAAACCTCAATGCCATTGTATGTATATGCATTATGTATCTGTGTATGTATATATTATTATATATGTATACATGAAGAGTTTTCAATTGCTTACAGATAAAGGACGTATTAAACAGTGGCGTAGCCAGCTTAACTCGCGCCCGGGGCACAATACCTATTTAGCGCCCCCTCCCCCTCTTTCGAAAACCATATAATATTATCTACAATTTTTGTTTTGTTTTTTCGGACCGTTTGGCGCCCCCTTTGTGAGTAGCACCCGTGGCATGATGAACCCTTGCCACCTCCACCTTCCCCCCCACCCAGTACGCCACTGGTATTAAACATTAGGCTTATAAGACTATTGCCTCAGGCCCTGAACAAAAATCTGCCCTCAGGTATCAGTTTGCCTCACATTGGCAGTAGCCCTTAGCCCCACTGTTAACTTAGTCCCGCACTGAATATATAAAATAGTATAGGTAGATATATACGGTAGGCGTGGATGGGGTGGGGTGGGCGGGGGGGAGGAGGTAGTACATGACGAACCTTCAGCCTTTGACCATATACTACTGCACCATGATTTGGTATTTTTGGTAGGGGGGGGCTGTTATCATATGTCAGGGCTCCTCCCACCGAGAGCCGACGATTTTGTGACGACGGTCAAGGTCACGGAGATGGGTCAAAAAATGAAGAAGTTGAATTTGACTTTTTTTTTTTTTGACTGAAGATTGAAGAACAAGCTAGAGGTGAGGCAGCTACTTATGTAACTATTAATTTTGTGTTGACAAGTTACTCTGGCTGCTGGGAAAAAGGGGCATTCACAGTAAATCAATATAGTTTTAGTAATCCATTACATACTTTAGTTAATGCCAATAATAAATTCTTTAGTTTATATTGTTTATGATATATTTTAGTTTATGTAGCCAATTACATACTTTAGTTCATGCTAATAATATATACTTTAGTTTATGTAGCCAATTACATACTTAATTTTTTGCTAATAATAAGTACTTTAGTTTATGTAGCCTATTAAATACTTTAGTTTAAGTAGTCAATAACATACTTTCGTCGATGCTAATGATAAGTACTTAAGTTTATGTAGCCAATTACATTAGTATATGCTAATAATAAATAATTCAGTTTATGTAGCCTAGTACATACTGTGGTTTCAGCTGTGAGCTTTTCTGATGTATGTACTAGTTTCATAATGGAAGTAGTTAAGGAGACGCATATATTGTTATAAAAGATTTTTAAGTGGGTTTGCGTCGGGAATGGGGGGTCAAATGTCAGCGAAATCAATATTTAAGATAACAGATTGACTTAAAAAAAAAACTGAAATTAAAATGAATGCCAGCGATCAAAGTTCAAACCCCAGGAGTAGTGACTGTGACATCATTACCGTGGCATCAACAGATAAGCCAGCATCCGGGGCTACGACTCCCACACCCTTCTCCTAGACAATGTCTCATCATTTTTATTCCTTTCTTTATAGAAGTTACAATTGATGATTTAGATAAGGGGCTCTCAAAACGGATACATTCGACCCAGTTTGATTGGGTCCACCGTTTTGTGATGTCAAACCAGAGCCAACAATTTCGTGTTAATTCAAAGCTAACAAACAATTAAGAATTTTTTTTTTAAAATATGAAATCGATGGAGCTCTTCAAGGAACTATAATTGTTAAAAGTTTTATCGGATGCAAAATGTCTAGGAACCCCTGAAAAAGATAAACACCACCGGAAGATCCACCTCCTACCCATTTGTCAACGGTGGGACAAAAAAGGGAACTTACTCGCTTTTGTCGCAGAGTTATTCCAATGGAAGGCATTTTTGTTCTATGGCTGTATCAAAGATTAATATTGAAGATAGCTACGAAGTCTTTCGCCAAAACTAGATTAGAATTAGTTAAATATAAAATTAATAAATTATTTATTCTTAAGATAGAATTCTTGGTAATGTGCTTCAATTAAACAGTTTGAAATCTCCATCATATTTTTGTTAACTAGTTTTTAAGTTAGTTGTATCCATGGATTGGATGTTTGAAAAATGGAAAAATAAAAATCCTACTAATAAAGTAGCTATCTTGTAATCCGTCTGGGATGTGTGTGGGGAAGCCGTCGCTATAAATAATCTATGACGTATTTTCCGGATGGTACAATTTTTTTTTTTGGGAGATGGTGCTGTATCGTGCCTTCGTGCTGCAAAATGGCATAATAAAGTAGTTATTTTTTACTTTTCAGTGCATTTTTATAAAAACTTTTTTAATGCTTTGTTTTGATTTTAACATTGATAGAATTAAGGGCAAAACGTAACGGGTGAGATAAATTAGCACCCATATCTTTACCAAATGGTGTTTAGTTTGGTTTGGTTTGGTTAGTTGGTTTGCTTTGGTTGATTTGGTTGGTTTGGTTTGGTTGGTTGGTTGGTTTGTTTGGTTCATTATTTGATTTGGTTCGGTTGGTTAGCGTTGACGGGTAAAACGTAATTTGTGACGTATGAAACGTAGGTCGTTTCTGCACATTAGGAAGGTGGCATAAATCAGCACCTAATTAACCTAATCAATCGTATTTGAAAATTCAGTAGTCAAATTGATTTCCAGATGGTACAATGTATCTATAAATAATAAAAAAAAAATTCTGCACTTGGAATTCAGTGTTAATGCTTCCTATTAAAGAAGGCAGTAAGACAAAATATGCGTACAATACATTTGCAGCAGAAATGTTTTTGCTGGATGAGTGCACGATGGCATCGAGCCATGCTTTAGATGCAATTGGTAGATCACTAAGAGATGTATCTCAAACCGGCTATTTACTGAGTTTTTTGTTATACACTTTGAATTCCGTGTTAATAGTTCCTATTAATTCTCATATTAAACATTTTATTGAGATAAAACCTTTAGTTGCGAATGCAACGGGTAACTACTAGTTACATTATAACAAAATATTTTATAAAAAACAACGTTTTTCTTGCGTACTAAAAAGCAGAAAATAATTTTTCTATGAGTCTGGAAAAATTTCTGAATAAATTAGTCACATGGTAACATGGGCGTATTCATGGGGGAGGGGGCAAGGGGGCATTTGCTCCCCCCCCCCCCACATTTAAAAAAAATGTCATTACGTTGTTATTTGCCCCCCCCCCCGGAAAATTTTTGACCCCCCTGGAAAAATTCCTAGCGACGCCCATGCATGGTAATAGACTTTATAAGGGCTAATTTTTATAAAACGAAAAACGTTGGGCGCATTTGTTTGCTGCAATGTTAAACAAGTCAGTTTAATTTATGAAACAGTTACAATTAAGTGTAACAGATGTATTAAGCAGTATCATATAGGCATAAGTCTTTTGAATTAGTTATTGAGACCGTTCGTTTTTCTTTAATCAAGAACAAAATGCCAAGCAACGTGTTTTTCTCGCGTAGATTCCTAAAATATAACGACGTATTTCAACCCCTCTCCCCTCCATCTCTGTCACATTTTGCTACATTTCACCCCCACTGAAGTTAATGTATGTAGACAATCTCTGGTTACACCGGTACATAGAACTAATATACTGAAGTTAATGTATGTAGACAATCTCTGGTTACACCGGTACATAGAACTAATATACTGAAGTTAATGTATGTAGACAATCTCTGGTTACACCGGTACATAGAACTATTATACTGAAGTTAATGTATTGTTGTGACCCTCTTATTTTCTACACACGGCGCTAGACCAGTCGTCACCTGGACAGGTGTGTAAAAACAAGAGATGAGGACGATGCGTGACGACGAGTGACGTGACCTGATTTTGTAGGTGTGGACCGGACGTGTGTAGTTAATTGCTTGTTGTTTTAGAGAACAAGGAGTTGGTGACCTAGAGAGTACACGTTGGACTCGTTTGTGGCCGGCTGTGATTTTGTTTCCTATGTGGATTTATCAGTTTGGTTATGGAATTAATGTTTAGTAAATTTGTGTAATAAATAAATGTATCAGTCTAGTCATTATTGAACCCACGTGTCCTGTGTGTCATTCTGTAAAATATCAAGTTGTAACAGTATGTAGACAATCTCTGGTTACACCGGTACATAGAACTATTATACGGAAGTTAATATATGTAGACAATCTCTGGTTACACCGGTACATAGAACTATTATACTGAATTTAATGTATGTAGACAATCTCTGGTTACACCGGTACATAGAACTATTATACTGAAGTTAATGTATGTAGCCAATCTCTGGTTACACCGGTACATAGAACTATTATACGGAAGTTAATGTATGTAGACAATCTCTGGTTACACCGGCACATAGAACTATTATACGGAAGTTAATGTATGTAGACAATCTCTGGTTACACCGGTACATAGAACTATTATACTGAAGTTAATGTATGTACATTCTAAGTCGCTTTTTGATTGAAAAAAAAAATAAAAGAAATGTAAAAATAAAAACATTTCAATGAAATCAGTACTGAGATATAACACTGTGAATGGCATCATTTAAAGTGATCATCAACTATTAAATGATGACAACTTGTGACAAGAGTACTGCAGACTGTATCCTGAAATTAAACCCATGTAATCACAACCGATCTTTAAGTATAATCTAACTAGGCTGATGTACAAAAAATGTTTACAAGTTCTAAAAGAAGTGAGCGCATAATTTTCATTCTGTCATACTTACTTTGATAACATTCAATCTGGCTATAAGGAAGGGCATTTTAAGATTTACTTTCTATCAGACTTACTTTGATAACATTCAATCTGGCTATAAGGAAGGGCATTTTAAGATTTACTTTCTGAGTTACTTTGATAGCATTCAATCTGGCCATAAGGAAGGGCATGTTAAGATTTACTTTCTATCAGATTTACTTTGATAGCATTAAATCTGGCCATAAGGAAGGGCATTTTAAGATTTACTTTCTATCAGAATTACTTTGATAGCATTCAATCTGGCCATAAAGAAGGGCATGTTAAGATTTACTTTCTATCAGAATTACTTTGATAGCATTCAATCTGGCCATAAGGAAGGGCATGTTAAGATTTACTTTCTATCAGATTTAATTTGATAACATTAAATCTGGCCATAAGGAAAGGCATGTTAAGATTTACTTTCTATCAGAATTACTTTGATAGCATTCAATCTGGCCATAAGGAAGGGCATGTTAAGATTTACTTTCTATCAGATTTAATTTGATAACATTAAATCTGGCCATAAGGAAGGGCATGTTAAGATTTACTTTCTATCAGAATTACTTTGATAGCATTCAATCTGGCCATAAGGAAGGGCATGTTAAGATTTACTTTCTATCAGATTTAATTTGATAACATTAAATCTGGCCATAAGGAAGGGCATTTTAAGATTTACTTTCTATCAGAATTACTTTGATAGCATTCAATCTGGCCATAAGGAAGGGCATTTTAAGATTTACTTTCTATCAGATTTAATTTGATAACATTAAATCTGGCCATAAGGAAGGGCATTTTAAGATTTACTTTCTATCAGAATTACTATGATAGCATTCAATCTGGCCATAATGAAGGGCATGTTAAGATTTACTTTCTATCAGATTTAATTGGATAACATTAAATCTGGCCATAAGGAAGGGCATTTTAAGATTTACTTTCTATCAGAATTACTTTGATAGCATTCAATCTGGCCATAAGGAAGGGCATGTTAAGATTTACTTTCTATCAGAATTACTTTGATAGCATTCAATCTGGCCATAAGGAAGGGCATTTTAAGATTTACTTTCTATCAGACTTACTTTGATAACATTAAATCTGGCCATAAGGAAGGGCATGTTAAGATTTACTTTCTATCAGACTTACTTTGATAACATTAAATCTGGCCATAAGGAAGGGCATTTTAAGCAACTTTCAGGGAACCCGAACTAAACTAATTGAGTGATTAAATCCAGAGTGGTCAGACATTAGCAAGTGACGGACTAGATTCACTTTAACATTTACAAAATTAAAATGCCTAGGGCCCTTAAACGTACCATTGCCTAGGAACCTAAAAAAAAAAAAACAACTAAGAACCACCCCCCTGGGCCGGATTATGATTTGATAAAGACCCAATTTATTTGAGATAAGGGGTCCTTTTTAAGTCCAGATATTATAAGCAGGCTTGTCCATGGGAATGGGATTCCCGCAGGAACTCCATGGGAAACGTCCCATGGGATGGGACGGGATGAGACAGCACACATTTGTATTTTCCATGTTCCATGGGACACGGCATGGGACAGAATATAGCCGCGTAATAGCGACTTGGTGTGCACCTGCGCTAACCCAAATCTGTTAATTTTTAAAGCTTTTAATCGGAGGCACAACCGTTACGCCAGTAATCAGACTGTCAGCCATTGTTGTAGTTGATGATTGGTGTCGTTGGCGATTTCATGGGATTTCATGGGAATCCCATGGGACGGGACAGAAATAAATTACCATGGGATGGGACAGAAAAATCTGTCCCATGGACAAGCCTGATTATATGACAATGCCAAATATTTAAGAATATATGACAATCGCCACACTCTGACAATTTTTTTTTTGGGGGGGGCAAGAAAGTGGGAGCCCTAAACTATAGTTTGTTTAGCTTATACGTAAATCTTGCACTTACTAACTCGTGTGTAAAGATGTACACTAAGTCGCAAATAATCAAAATAGCAACAATAATACAAAAATCCACTTTTTAAAATCATGTTTAATATCTTAGTTCAGTGATAATTAATTTTTTTTCACATTACTACAGCAACACATCTAACATAAACAAGTGTATTTCAGCCGTTGTTAGATCCTCTGTTTAACTACACATCTAACATAAACAAGTGTATTTCAATTGTTGTTAGATCCACTGTTTAACTACACATCTAACATAAACAAGTGTATTTCAATTGTTGTTAGATCCACTGTTTAACTACACATCTAACATAAACAAGTGTATTTCAACTGTTGTTAGATCCATTGTTTAACTACACATCTAACATAAACAAGTGTATTTCAAATGTTGTTAGATCCACTGTTTAACTACACATCTAACATAAACAAGTGTATTTCAATTGTTGTTAGATCCACTGTTTAACTACACATCTAACATAAACAAGTGTATTTCAACTGTTGTTAGATCCACTGTTTAACAACACTTCTAACATAAACAAGTGTATTTCAATTGTTGTTAGATCCACTGTTTAACAACACATCTAACATAAACAAGTGTATTTCAATTGTTGTTAGATACTCTGTTTAACTACACATCTAGCATAAACAAGTGTATTTCAATTGTTGTTAGATCCACTGTTTAACTACACATCTAACATAAACAAGTGTATTTCAACTGTTGTTAGATCCACTGTTTAACTACACATCTAACATAAACAAGTGTATTTCAATTGTTGTTAGATCCACTGTTTAACTACACATCTAACATAAACAAGTGTATTTCAATTGTTGTTAGATCCACTGTTTAACTACACATCTAACATAAACAAATGTATTTCAATTGTTGTTAGATCCACTGTTTAACTACACATCTAACATAAACAAGTGTATTTCAACTGTTGTTAGATCCACTGTTTGACTACACATCTAACATAAACAAGTGTATTTCAACTGTTGTTAGATCCACTGTTTAACTACACATCTAACATAAACAAGTGTATTTAAACTGTTGTTAGATACTCTGTTTAACTACACATCTAACATAAACAAGTGTATTTCAATTGTTGTTAGATACTCTGTTTAACTACACATCCAACATAAACAAGTGTATTTCAACTGTTGTTAGATACTCTGTTCAACTACACATCTAACATAAACAAGTGTATTTCAATTGTTGTTAGATCCACTGTTTAACTACACATCTAACATAAACAAGTGTATTTCAATTGTTGTTAGATCAACTGTTTAACTACACATCTAACATAAACAAGTGTATTTCAACTGTTGTTAGATACTCTATTTAACTACACATCTAACATAAACAAGTGTATTTCAATTGTTGTTAGATCCACTGTTTAACTACACATCTAACATAAATAAGTGTATTTCAATTGTTGTTAGATCCACTGTTTAACTACACATCTAACATAAACAAGTGTATTTCAACTGTTGTTAGATCCACTGTTTAACTACACATCTAACATAAACAAGTGTATTTCAATTGTTGTTAGATCCACTGTTTAACTACACATCTAACATAAACAAGTGTATTTCAACTGTTGCTAGATACTCTATTTAACTACACATCTAACATAAACAAGTGTATTTCAATTGTTGTTAGATACTCTGTTTAACTACACATCCAACATAAACAAGTGTATTTCAACTGTTGTTAGATACTCTGTTCAACTACACATCTAACATAAACAAGTGTATTTCAATTGTTGTTAGATCCACTGTTTAACTACACATCTAACATAAACAAGTGTATTTCAATTGTTGTTAGATCAACTGTTTAACTACACATCTAACATAAACAAGTGTATTTCAACTGTTGCTAGATACTCTATTTAACTACACATCTAACATAAACAAGTGTATTTCAATTGTTGTTAGATCCACTGTTTAACTACACATCTAACATAAATAAGTGTATTTCAATTGTTGTTAGATCCACTGTTTAACTACACATCTAACATAAACAAGTGTATTTCAATTGTTGTTAGATCCACTGTTTAACTACACATCTAACATAAACAAGTGTATTTCAACTGTTGCTAGATACTCTATTTAACTACACATCTAACATAAACAAGTGTATTTCAATTGTTGTTAGATACTCTGTTTAATACACAGATATTTTTCATTTCATAAAAGTGTTGAGTTTATTACGTATCAACAGTTATTCAGAACACGTGATAAAGCTGTAAGACCTACATATATTACAATTTCGCTTTAAAAAATTTAGATATCATCTATTTATTCATATATTTTTGCATGAAGCTTGATATGTTATATATATTGAATTTCTTTTTTATTTTAATTCTTTACCAAAGTGTCTTTTTTTAAAGGGAGGCAGACAGTAATTAGCTATTCCTTTTATAATATTTCCTGAGTTACAATTCTTTGGTACTTTTAAAATATAAACATCCCGACCCGTCCAAAAATTAAAACAGGAACGTAAATACATTTTTCTCAAAATAGATTCCGACGCAGGAAATTATGGTCTTTATTATTTACTCAAATTAAGATGTGCCTATATTTGTATATAAATGAAGCAGTACTTTAGTTTTTGAGTATTTTATATGTTATATATGATATAGAAAAATGAATAAAGTAAAACCTAAGCAAACATTTTACAACTTTAGGTGGCCGATAGCTCCGCAAGGAGTTAAAAGAATTAAGTTCTAGTCAGTTAAAAGCTTAATGCAAAAATATCGTTTATTTTTTTAGTCAGATTATGAAAATATTTTATGATTAAATAATTAACATTTTCTTAAAATCTAATAAAAAATAAAGAAATGCCTTTCGATTTTGTTCTTTACAGATTTATAAGATTAATAGGAATTAAGTTATATTGTACAACATATATATATATATATATATATATATATATATATATATATATATATATTTATTTATATCTCACATATGCCCATAAGCTCCCACATATTCCAATAAGCTCCCGCATATTCCCATATGCTCCAGTATATTCCAAGTTCCCATATTCCCATTCTCTCTCTTTCCTTATCTCTCTTTTTTGATAATTGACATAGAGTTAAATCTACTTATGCAGGGCAGATGATCACTCTATAGCAGATAATTGAAACGAAGCTTATAGTCCGTTTCAAATATTGATAAATAGTAGAATTTATTGATACGTAAAAATTTGACCTTACGTGGTTGAAATTAAACACAAAGCCTATTGGCCCATTCGCCAAATACTAAACAGGAGTAGAATCAATTGGCACATATTCCCATAAGCTCCCACTTATTCCAATAAGCTCCCACATATTCCCATAAGCTCCTATATATTCCCATAAGCTCCTAATATTCACATAAGGTCCCACATATTCCCATAAGCTCCGAGATATTCCCATAATCTCCTAATAATTACATAAGCCCCTACATATTCCCATAAGCTCCTAATATTACCAAAAGCTCCCACATATTCCCATAACCTACTACATATTCCCATAAGCTCCTACATTTTCTCAAAAAGCTCCCATATATTCTCATAAGCTCCTAATATTCCCGTAAGCTCCTACATATTCCCATAAGCACCAATTATTCCCATAAGTGCCTACATATTATCATAAGCTCCTTCATAACCCCATAAGCTCCCACATATTCCCATAAGCTCCCACATATTCCCATAAGCTCCTACATCTTTCCTTATCTCTCTTTTTCGATAATTGACATAGAGTTAATTCTACTTATGCATGGCAGTTGGTCATTGTATAGCAGAAAATTGAAAAAAAGCTTATAGTCCGTTTCAAATATTGAAAAATAGGAGTAGAATTCACTGATGCGTAAAAATTTGACCTTACGTGGTTGAAAAAAAACACAAAGCCTATGGTCCCATTTGCTAAATACTAAACAGGAGTAGAATCAATCGGCTAATATTCCCATAAGCTCCTACATATTCCCATAAGCTCCTACATATTCCCATAAGCTACTACATATTCCCATAAGCTCCTAATATTCCCATAAAATCCTAAATATTCCCATTAGCTCCTACATATTCCCATAAGCTCACAAAAATTTCCATAAGCTCCCACATATTCCCATAAGCTCCTACATAATCCTATAAGCTCCTAATATTCTCATAAGCCCTACATATTCCCATAAGCTCCTACATATTCCCATAAGCTCTTAATATTCCCATAAAATCCTTAATATTCCCATTGGATCCTACATATTACCATAACCTCCTACATATTCCCATAAGCTCCCACATATTCACATAAGCTCCTACATATTCCCATAAGTTCCTACATATTCTCATAAGGTCCTACATATTCCCATTAGCTTCTAATACTCCCATAAAATCCTAAATATTCCCATACGCTCCTACATATTCCCATAAGGTACCACAAATTTCCATAAGCTACTACATATTACCATAAGCTCACAAAAAATCCCATAAGCTCCCACATATACCCATAAGATCCTACATATTCCCATAAGCTCCTAATATTCCCATAAGCTTCTACATATTTCCATAAGATCCTACATATTCCCATAAGCTCATATATATTCCCATAAGCTCCTAATAATACCATAAAATCCTAAATATTCCAATAGGCTCCTTTATATTCTCATAAGCTCCTACATATTCCCATAAGCTCCAACACATTCCCATAAGCTCATACATATTCACATATGCTCCTAAATATTCCCGTAAGCTCTTAATATGCCCATAAAAACCTAAATATTCCCATTGGCTCCCACATATTCCCATAATCTCCTACATATTCCCATAAGCTCCTAATATTCCCATAAGCTGCTACATATTCCCGTAAGCTCTTAATATTCCCATAAAATCCTAAATATTCCCATTGGCTCCCACATATTCCCATAATCTCCTACATATTCCCATAAGCTGCTACATATTCCCATAAGCTCCCTATTATTCCCATTCTCCTTCTCTCTTTCTCCTTATTTCGCTCTCTCTCTCTCTCCTTCTCTCTCTCTCTCTGTATATATATATATATATATATATATATATATATATATATATATATATATATATATATATATATATATATATTAGGGTGTCCCAAAAAAATGAAGTTTTGAAATGTTGATGTCTCACCCCACAGAATATGTCTGTATGGTAACAGTAGTTAACCTGCAAAATTTCAGCTCATTTGGACAATGTTTAGAGGTCCCCCAAGAGGTTTAAAGTTCCAGATTTTGGTGTAAAATCATTTGCGGTCAAATCTAATACAACGTTAATGTTGCATTATATGCGAAACTGATATATTAAGTAACAAAGTGATGCTTAGTATTGTTTATAATATTAAATGAAACAAAATATATTAATCTTGAATGGTTTATATTTTTAAATTTGAAATTTAAGTAAAAAATTATGTAAAACAAAGTTTTATTCATTTTGTCAAGTTAATTCTTGAATCAATGTCAATCTGCTTGCAAAATAATAATAATAAGCAATGCAAATAAGCATTCCTGCTATTTATTTTGTACTTTGTACTCTAGGGTAGACAAAAATTTAAAAAAAGTTCTTCAAATTTAAATTTTAGCCAGCTGTTCACGATTACACTCTGCAAAATTTTCCCGATGTTTTTTCAACCACTTGGAGCAAAAATTGTCTTTGTTCTTCATTCTTGGTGATACTGTCATTGAAATTTTGTATCAATGCTACACTTCGCTCTGCAGAGTCATTGATACAAGCCAGATTCTTTACAAAATCTGCTGCAAGTTTAATAGATGGTGTATCTGACCATGCTTCAACAGGAACATCTAGAAAACTGGCATCAATGTTGGAGGTTTCAAAAAATGTGGTAGAAGCACGCAAATCAACAACACTTTTTGATAGTGTTTTTATGAGATGCGGTCCACGTTCTGATTGCATTGTCCGAGCAAGGCCAGTTTTTTCTTTGTCCGACAAAAGGGTTTAAAATAACGCCAGCGTCGACAGTTACCAAGTACCACGAGTGACGCACCATCATTTTCAATCCAGTCGATCGAAGAACAGCATCATCATATTCGTATAAACGCTTTATAAACAAGATATCATTCACAGGTGCATCTGCGGTGAGCCTGCATGAAAACCATGATTAAAGATAAACACATATGGTAAACCGATTAAAGCGCTGATTACCTTGTAATTCTCGAGCTGTTAACTGAAAGATGGTTTCATTGCCTGCAAACAATAGATTGATTTTCAATGCATAGATTGCTTTCGCCATCCACCTTGACCTATGTTGGGCACCAGGTCTGCGAATGCTGACATCAACCTCCAACCCAACCATTTGTGCAGCAAGCAGAAGAAATTCCAAATATTCATCACATGAATGACTGACCTCAAGTTGACATTTAATAAATTCTTTAATCGAATCAGACACGATTATCAAAGGGGCGGAT
The DNA here is from genome assembly GCA_021962125.1 of Bulinus truncatus. Taxonomy (NCBI): domain Eukaryota; kingdom Metazoa; phylum Mollusca; class Gastropoda; family Planorbidae; genus Bulinus; species Bulinus truncatus. The sequence continues at coordinate 1,223,596 of JAGDYQ010000060.1, forward strand.
CGGCTTCGGGTGTGTGGTTTAATTCTGGCCATTTTTCTCGAAACCTCTTAAAAAACAAAATCTCTGGTCCAGTGGATGGTCCAAGACAAACACTGAATGCATCGGAAAGGAGTACTTCCAACATGAGATGACGGCATGCCATCCATAATAGATTACGTCCCAGGGCTAATTCTAACAGAGTGCAAGCTCCATTGAGTCTTCCAGTATTGGAAGCCGTGGGTGTCGAAGCACATGCCGATGACCATAGATTCGCACTTCCATGATTTGATATGTTCATATACTGTATCAGCAGCTACCCATCCTGACCCGGATGCTAACTTGGGAACACCAAGAAGCTTTGTAGTGCCATCGATCGCCGTTGTTGGTAACATGTCCAGTAACATCGGGCAATAGCTTACCATCCCAATGTACAATTGATTTTGAGGGAATATAGTCTTCTTTTATACATGCTGCAGGCTTATTGACGACAAAGCTTGCGATGACGATGCATTGTGCTCTTGGAAAATACTGTGTCAGATATCGGAACACCAGCTTCGTTGAATGCGGATGCAAAGTATCAATGTTGATTTTCTAATGCTGGTGTTCGTTCTGTCCAGCACTGCAGCAACTTTTTGGTGATATGGTGCCTAACAATTTAGCATGCTTAGTTTAAAAAATTAAATCTTCAAAAAAATATGCACATTGCTTAAATTTTGCACCTTAGGTATTTTATGTTTTCTAGCATTTATTACATTTTCTAATTAAGAATCACACAATTTCAACTCTAGTTAATGGTAGCAATGAGATAAATATAAATATATTTAAACTTCATTTTATTCAACTATGGCATGGAAAAACTGCAAATTATTTCAGCCATGATTCGTCTGGATTTTTATGTTGGCCTAATACTGGAATTTTAAAAGCTCTTGGGGAACCTCTAAATGTTGTTCAAATGAGCTACAACTTCACCAATTTACTCATTGTACCCAAGAGACACATTTCAGGGGGTGAGAACACCAAAGATTTAAAAAAAATTTTTCGAGCACACCAAAGATTTAGAGAAAAAAAAAAAAATTTTTTCGAGCATTTCTAGGACACCCTAATATATATATATATATATATATATATATATATATATATATATAACAACGTTAATAGCAGCAACGTTTTCTGCACTGGCAATGAAGCTGTTTGGCACCAATCATCAACAGGCAGTTCGATGAATCCTGTATCCAACTGACGTTTGTATATGGTAAACCACAAGTCAACTCCATCCAGATCACACAACCGAGTTGAAGAATCAATTGATTTGAATCATGGTTTTCCACAACCATTTCCAAATCGATTCTATTAGTTTTTGGAGGGCAACCACCGGTCGAAGCCTAAGTAGAGCATCTGCTAGAGTTTGCTTTTCCAACACTCTGAACAGAGTAAGTGGGATCATTTCAGCAATCAGGTACCATAGACATCGTTGTAATCCAAAAGTCGCTTGTAGAGCTGTAGATCATTCCATGTTGCATCCACATTATTTTTGCAAGTGAGCCACCACACGACATAAACATGTGTTACAAATGTAGCAAATGCACGAGTCTTTGGCACTTGGTCACTTGTGGTAATAGTACCTGGAGGCAATAATTGAATTTGTTCCTCACTCAGTGCAATCATGAGTCAATATATCAGCTTTTGCCATACATCGTGCTCTGTGCAGAGACCTCGTCTTTTAAGTTAACCTCCTTATATGTAGCATTCAAGTAAACAAGGGACATCTTAAAGAATTCGTAGTAGTCGTCTCTCAAGAATTCGGTTTGTTTACTGGAGTTGGCATGAGCAATGACCGCATCTCTCATTATCGTCAGTCTGAGCCTTCAGATCATGATCAGCTAACGTAAAAGCGAACGACGTACATGAGACCAATCATGTGCCACCAAATCCCAATTATTTCGTAGCCTGGTGAACAAAGTTATATCCGGGGATTTGGAAACTTGTGATGTCTGCAAACACATGCGAAGGAGAACTTCAACAATGTGATGGCGACAACCTGAGCAGAACAGAACGTTGCAGCTTATTTTGTATGGCAATGCAGGCACCAGTCTCATGACCAGTGTTTGAGCTTGTTGTGTCGAATTAACGATACAATCATTACAATGTCACTCCTGTCCATTAGCTTCATGGTTAATTCTGCAATTATTTCACTAACGGGTTTCTTTGTTGCCTTGGCACTCCTAGCAGTTTCAATTGCTTTGCATCAACAACAACAACCGTTATGTTTTCTTCAATGACACGAGGATTTTAGAGAATGTGTCAGTTTGCCATCCCAGTGGAACGTGCAAGAGTTTATTAAAATGCTTACCTTGGTCATCAATATGCGGTAAGGAAAAGTGTTGTTTTTGCTAAGAAAATGTGAATTTTAGAATTTATTTCTAGCATAACTGCTTATCCAAAATCAATTATGGCTGCCAAACATTATAAAACCAAAGACTATAAAAACAATTTATATAGCGTATTTCATCTTTTGTATGTAAAGCTGTAAGGCTTTACAAGTAAGGATGGTTTTATCTAGTTTTCTCTTAAATATTCAAACTTTGTTGAATTCTGGGGGACATCTAAATATTGTCAAATATTTTTTTATTTTTACACAATGCTTTTTTTTGATCAATGGAACAAATTTAAATAGCAGACAGATCAAATATTAGAATTGTTTTTTGGTATTGCACCCCTAATATATATATATATATAAACACCTATGTGTTTATTTCTAATTTTTCGGTTGCAGTTTCATTAACAAAGAATTTATAAAACATTTCGTACAAGTAAATATATGGAAGCTTCCCATGTGGTTGAATCTATTTTCACTAAATTGGAAATATGGTTATTCTCTGGGAATCAATTTTTTTGTTTTATTTTCTCTATTGTAAAGAAAGTGTCCCCCCCATTTGGAACAATAATGATGGAAACAATTGAAGACCTTAACTTGCTTTGCTTTTTTATTTATTTTTATTTTTTATTGAATTATATGTGGTGAAAAGGGGGGGGAGTACTAAAGATAGGGAGGGGGGCTAGGAACGCTCCGATAGGTACATTGAAACAAATAGTTGTGTGGCAACTGGAACAGATAGAGGGTAATAATTTGACATGGTACAGGTCGTTTTGATATCGATTTGATATCATGAAAACATGCTCACCTTGATGGGGGTTCATTCTATCTTGGGGAGTAGTTAAACTCATTTAGTTTGATTTATATTTTAAGCACTTGGAATAAGATACATTAACGGGAAGTGTTGTTGTGTATGTACACGAGTTGGAATGGCTCGAAAGTCTGGGCTAACAATAATTACTTTAACAAATCACTGATGTGGTTAAACAGTTTATAAATTACCAGTTGATATATTTGATGTACGTTATTTGTGATTGGAAAGAAGTTGAAAAATTGTAAAATTTAATATCCTATTAAATAATAAGTTTTTAACAGAGCAAAAAATTGTGCGATAATTTAACAAAACATTTTTAATAATAGTTTAAAAAAATAATAAAATCATTTTGCATCAAAAACTACAAATCGCTATACAATTACATTATGTTATATACTACTGATTTATTATGTCTTTTTTTCAATTATCAAAATGTAAACTATTCTGAACATAAGCAATTTAGGGTTTTTATGGTCCCAGCTTGTGTTTTGGCGTGCTTTTTAGTTGGCATACTTCATTATGTTTTAGTCTATGTTTCAACCACCGTTATATATTACTATTGAATAGTAAATGATTCAAGTTAAATTATAATGATATCTACTCATCTATTATTGACATTATATTCAATGATCTGTTCATAACTTCAATTCTTCTTTTTAACTAAAACTATTCAGCTGCACTGACCTGAACTATTGTACCGAGATTATCAACTGTGAATGTAAGCCTGGCCGGGCCGGTTTATTTTGCCAACGACCCTGTGACCTGTCTTGTGTTCACGGCACATGTATGGTCATTTAATATCAACAGCAATCACCAATGGAGAACAGTTCTGTGAGTGTTCACCTCTCCTGGGAAGGACAACTGTGTGATGTGGCGATCGTAGATTCCGAAGGTGAATAAGTATTTGTAAACTTTATTTATTTTAAATTCTCGATGCTTGACATCTCATATCAGTGCTCAATTTTAGAGCACAAGGGGGCATTAACCTTGCTATGACTAAGTCTTAAAAAAAGACTAGTTAAATTGTTATATCTTTACAAATGAATTATTTCCCTTAGTGGTGTTAGGGGAAGTGTAATCATGTGGTGTTGAACGCTCGACTGTCGATTGAAAAGTCTTGTGTTCGAATCTTTGTGAGAAAATTTTTTTTAAAAGGAACTTATTGTAAGCCCCAAATCACTCCCCTCCCCTGACATTAAGTTGGGGTGGTAAAGCGGCTCGAATTTGTGATAACCACACACTTCCTTTATATGTCAGGTGACTGAATCAAATGAAATGCACTTCATCTGCACCGATGAGTCTTTAGGGTTTATAGGAAATTTTTATAGTGGAGGTGGGCTGGATAAAGATTAAAAATATTTTGACATTTTTTTCAAATGTTTTACAGTAGTTTTAAATATGCCTATGGTTTAGTATTACTTTTGCTCACATTAAACCTTAACAAGCTGGTTAAAAAATAAATAAAAACAAAAAAAAACTAAAACAGTTAAAAGACAGTTTAAAAATAGTACAAAATAAACAATATATATGCAACTAGTGTTTAAATGAGTTATTTGTAGTCAAAGATGATGCTGAAATTTTCAGTATATGATTTCACTTTTAGATTTATAAATAATTTAGTTCCAAGATCTTCAGGAAAACAAATTTGTTCACGATATATATATATATATATATATATATATATATATATATATATATATATATATATATTTGACGTTGTTTGTCTACAGCAGATTAAAATCGTCAGACAGCTTGGTGTCCAGTTGAAAGTATGATGTGGGGGCGATCGGAGGCGTTGTGGTAACCACACGATCCCTTCATTTTCAGCGGTTACAAAACCATATACATTCTACACTTCAGGGATAGGGACATTTACTACTTTAAACAGTCTTAACAGGTTACATGTAGTAACTATAGAAATACATTTTGTGTAAACATTCGTGACATACATTAGGAATGTGTGTATTGTACACAAATATACTGATAGACAGACCGGCATTTGACAGGATTATATTTTTTTTCTTTTGTTTTTTCATAATGAATTACAGTGATTTAGCAGACAAAAAATTCATATAACTTCAATTTGCTTTAGGCTGTTTAAAAGTCAGAGTAGTTTATACTAAATTATTATTTACATAAAAAATAACAATTGACTTAAAGGTTAAAATTTACTTTAAACTTTCATTGTTTTCTACATTTAATTGACGTAGACGTAAAACTAAGAATCATTCATAGAACAATAAAATAAGTAAATGTATATAGCTTAGTGTTATAGAATTAACAAATGCCGACATAAATGTCCGATAAAACAAACAAAAGAAGGAATGCATTAACTTTGTTAATGTGTACATTAAAAGTATGTTATAAAAATGTGCAGACGCATACTATAATATAAGTGGATTCGTTGTACAGACATATCTATACTGTCCTATACAAGTGTAAAAAATGAATACTTGAAGTGCTAACCATTACGCAGTCTGTGTTGTCTGTGTTAGGTGATCTAACTGCAGACATTGAAAGTAACAATTATAAGTTTTATTACTTACAGTGTTAGGGTGTTGGCGGATTCTGATCTGACACCGCCACTCTGATACCGTAGGGTGGGACATGGGAAATAACTTCAATATTATTTTCCTAGTTTATATTCTATAATTATAAATATGCATGTCTAGACACATATCTTATTAATCTTGTTTAATAGTATGGATATATTATTATTTTGTCTATGAGTCTTAATAAAATCAAAGTATTCTAATAATGCTCATTTGATACAGTGTGCTAACACATGTCAAAATAATGTAGCTTGAATATTAGGTTTTTCTACAATTTTAAAAATGCCCTTGGTGTTAAGCGATCTCGTTGAAATTTATTTTTGACAATATAATCTTTTGATACACATATTCAAAGCTGGGAGACTTATTCCCATTCGATGTCAGTCATTGCAACAAGTGCATTCGGTGTAGAAAACTGTTAAAACAGGTTTCAACTACAACAGCCTTTCTACCAATAGATAGGTACTCCCCATCTCATAGACTGGTTAATTACATCTCGTTTACCAACCCGGTGTTTGAAAAAAACTGTCCACATGATTTGTTTTGTTCATTCATAGTGACATTCCTTATATGAATAAACCATTTTTTTCATTATTATAATCTTATTATTTATTAACTTCTGTCCTAAAAAGGTGAATATTTTTATTCACGTTAATTCAATGGGATGTAAAATATGTGGTAGAGCATGCGCTGTGAACTTTGGCTTTGTTAATTTTCGATTTAATATCAACACGTTCAGAGTAAAAGTACCTTACACGATTTCTCACTTTTTGAAAGCCGTAATCGAACTTTGTTCCTGTAAAAGGTATGTAATTTTTTTTACTTTTATCAAATAATAATCCGTGTTATTTGATCGTAAGATTGACCAAAGCCTAGTTAAATAAAATTTTTTGACTAAATAGATGCATCACTGGGCGTGTGTGTGCACTTTTTTTTTTACGATTTCTCAATATTTTTGGAAACCTATTATCGATATCGCGTGATTTATGGTATGAAAATACATTTAATCTTACCAAATCAATTTTAATAATCTTATTTATTTTTTGGCTTATTAATTTCAGATGCCTTTTAAATTTAAAAGATTGAGCTCTTAATAAGGATTTCAGTGTAGAGAGCACATGACTAGACCCTGAAATTTTTTTTTCAATTGAATTGAAGGCATATCATCTGGTAGTGAGAATGAGTTAGACAATAGTGAGTCTGATGAAAATGATGAAGGCTGATCTTGATCCTGATGAGGCTCTTGACATAGTATTGACCAGAAATACAGAATCTAATGATCAGCCTTCCACTTCAACGTCCAAGGAGCAAACTTCTTCATTGCAGCCTGGTCCTTCATGAGCTAAGGCTCCTACTTCAGAGAGCTAAAAGTTTAGCTTGGAGGGAAGGTAGACTAAAAAGCGAACATAATTCACTAGATCGACAGCTATACCCTGTTGCTGAGCAGGCTAGAACTCCTTATGAGTTTTTTACATAATTTTGATAATGAACTTATTGATAAAATTGTGGAAGACACTGTTCTATACAGTGTCACAAAACACAAGAAAAGCCATTCAATGTTAAAAAAATGAAATTATGAAATATCTAGGCATCTGCATAATTTCATCAGTTGTCTATACCAAATATCAGGCTGTTGTGGAGTAATGACATTGGTCTTGACTTGGCTCGTGATGTTTTGTCCAAAAAATAATTTTTAAAAAAATCAGGACTATGTTACACTTTATCAACAATCCCATTGCATTTTGTGATAAATTTCACAAGTTAAGGACTGTTATTGACAAACTTTCTTATGTAGAATTTTTGACGAGGTGCCTATGGAAGAAAAACTCTCAGTGGACGAGCAAATTGGCGCAGCAAAGGCTGTCATTATTTAAACAATATTGCGCTTAAAGCCTCATAAACGGGGGTACAAACTTCTCATCTATCAGGAGTAATAGGGTTTATTTACAAGTTTGAGATCTACTCTAGGGACAGAGAATGATCCTAACAAACGCTTGTTAGATCTGGGCGCAAGCAGTAATGTTGTTGTGAGACTGACACGTGATGTCCCTGAACTATGCAGTTATAAGGTATATTTTGATAATTATTGCACACCAGTACCTCTCTCGTCATATGTTTGGAAAAAAAGGGCATTCATTCACTAGGTACTGTGAAAAGAAACTTGAATTCCGTCATGTATGATTCCTTCTGAGGTGGAATGTAAGAGAATGCAGCGTAAGGCACATGATAAATTCATCTCAGTCTCAGAAGGGATTGAGGTCAGTAATGTTTACTGGAAGGAAAACAAAACTGTCCAACTATTGTCTTCATTTGTTGGTATGGATATTTTGGACAAAACTGACCGCTACGATCAAAAAACGTAAAGTATTGTAACCATTCCCTGTCAGCTGTAGAAGTAAGCAGTACAACCAGCACATGGGTGGTGTAGATTTGTTGGACAGCTGGATTGGAAGGTACACAATCACCGTGCTAAACAGGATGTGGTATATGAGGCTGTTTTATCACTTACTGGATATGACAATCATCAATGCATGGCTGTTGTACAGAAGATGCCTTTCTGAAGATCCAGCAAAACCCATGAAGTTGGTTGACTATAGAACTGAGTTGGCCACTACACTGTGTAAAATTGGGTCCACAACTACTTTAAAAAAGAGGTAGGCCTTCTGAAACTCAGCTTAAAATTGACCACAAAAAACGAAACTTCATATTATGCCGATTCCACCAACGGATGTAAGGATGGATAATGCTGGACACTTTCCAGTTTGGAACACAAGTCGTTTGCGTTGCAAATACCCAGAATCAAGTCTCAGCCTTTTGTTGTATGTAGAAAATGCAATACAGCATTATGTTTTAATTAAGACAGAAACAGTTTCTTAAAATTTTATTTTCCCTCATGGCCTGTATTACAAAATATATTTATATGAAGTTTTTTTTTTTAATTTCTAAGAAATATAATATTTCATATCCTATTTTTTTATTATTTAGTGTATATTTAACAATACTTTAAATGACATTAACTATTCATACAAGTTAACAATTGAAGAATAGTTTTGTTTTTTGCATATATAGCCTAATTCGTTAAATTCTTTCTTTCTATTTTTAGAAAAATATTCAAAAGAGATGTGCGTTAGTTTCTATTTTATTTCATTTTTTCAACTTTTCTCTTATTTCTTGTATGATTTCAGTCATTGCTGTGTCTTTAAAACTAACTGTAAACCCAACATTTTCGTGTTTCACTTTTTATTTTCAATTTTGATGCCCTAATGCCCTAATAATGCATATATGAATCATCCACATTATATAATAAACGCAGTGGCTACGTTAACATCAAGACGTATTTTTTCCGGGTTACATCAATAGATATTGCTCCACACCTAATCGTAACCCTTTTCCTAACCCTAATATAATTGCTGGTACCGAAAAACAAATGAGTACTCCCGCTAACCCTAATATAAAGGCGCTTGATGTTACCGTAGCCACTTCGTACACTAAAATACATATTTAAAATTTGTTAAAATTTTTTTGTTATTTTTCATAATTAGAATCATTGTTAAAATCGTTGTTACTAATAGTACAAATTATTTCAAGCTAAAAAGAAAAAAAATGGGTATTGTAGGGTTAGGCGACAATTGTGAAAAAAAGGTTTATTTATCTTAAAGCTAACATTTGCAATGCAAGACTTCTATAAAAGACGTTTTCAAAACTTTTTATTTTTAAAGATGGTGTTTAGAAATGAATTATTCCAAAATGTAAAAAGTAATTGAATTTACTTTTACAAAGTGAAATTGGAAAATAGTAGATGCCTTGATATATGCTGTATGTATCAAACAGTTAATTTCTATGTTGCCAATTTCAGGTCGATGTAGTCAATATATAGTCGCCAATTAGTCTAAATATAGTGTGAAATATAAACAAACACTAGGCGTGTCAAGACTCAATAAAAAACTCGTTATTCAAATAAACCAGATGACTTTTTAAACCTCTAACACTGTTACTCACTGAGTGGTCAAAAGTATCTATTGAAACTAACGCCATTTCTTTTCCTTAGTTGATTATTAAATATTTTTATTGTCATTAGTTTCGGCGATGCTTTTAGTACTGCTGTATTGCCGAGTCTTTTTTTGTATCAATTATTGACTTGTGTATCGCAGATACATTTTACAACGAAAATGTTCCATACTCGAATCGATACCAATACTTTTCTAGATCCACCGTTATTGATTTTTAGAAAATCCAATAGCGATTTTTAATACTTTGTTGTAAAAGTAGTCTACGTACATTCAATCACTACTAGTAATTATATCTATCAACCCTACCAATATTAACACCACCCACCTCCCCACCAAGACAACTTGGATCACACGGCTGAAGTTGTACAAACCTTATAGCGTGCCTGCAGTGCACTGAGTGGATTTCCCAATCAACTTACTCGGCCGGGTGGTGCAGCTTCGATAAATCAGCAGTACGAATATCTGAATCTACAGATTTTTTGCTTGTTTTACTGCACGGCGGCAGAATCAGGACGAATAGCTTAATAGTAACAGTTCTGCTGAAGTAGACATATATCTAGATAATTCATCAGAAATGCTTTCAGTGCACCCTACCCAAGCATTAAGAAACTATACCTGCAACTGAACGCCAGACTTACGCTCATAGCAGCAGCTGAGCGACAGGTTTCATTGGGTGGACGTGTTTTTATGCCATTACGTTCTAGGCTAAGTATTGATCGTTTTGAAATGATGGTCTTCTTAAGTGCTGCCTGCCAATTGGTAAGTGATAAGCATTAAGAATTGTTCTTTGACATCGTATTCTATTGATTGTATTTTTTTAAACTTAAAACTTGCACTCGTATAATTTAAATTTAAAAGATTTTGCTGTTCTCAAAAGTACTGGAATTGTATTGAAAGCAATTTTAGCGGATACATTTGTGGTAAGTGTTGTATATCAGTGTGGTAAAATATTGTCTATCAGTGTGGTAATGTCTATCATTGTGGCAAAGTACTGTCTGTAATGGTGGTAAAGTGCTGTCTGTCATTGTGGTAAAGAATTGTCTATCAGTGTGGTAAAAGTGTTGTCTATCAGTGTGGTAAAGTTTTGTCTATCAGTGTGGTAAAGTATTGTATATCAGTGTGGTAATATCTGTTATTGTGGCAAAGTACTGTCTGTAATTGTGGTAAGGTATTGTCTATCAGTGTGGTAAAGTGTTGTCTATCAGTGTGGTGAAGTATTGTCTATCAGTGTGGTAAAGTGTTGTCTGTCATTGAAGTAAAGTATTGTATATCAGTGTGGTAATGTCTGTTATTGTGGCAAAGTACTGTCTGTAATTGTGGTCAGAAGTATTGTCTATCAGTGTGGTAAAGTATTGTCTATCAGTGTGGTAAAGTGTTGTCTATCAGTGTGGTAAAGTTTTGTCTATCAGTGTGGTAAAGTATTGTATATCAGTGCGGTAATGTCTGTTATTGTGGCAAAGTACTGTCTGTAATTGCGGTAAGGTATTGTCTATCAGTGTGGTAAAGTGTTGTCTATCAGTGTGGTGAAGTATTATCAGTGTGGTAAAGTGTTGTCTGTCATTGTGATAAAGTATTGTATATCAGTGTGGTAAAGTATTGTATATCAGGTGTGGTAATGTCTGTTATTGTCGCAAGGTACTGTCTGTATTTGTGGTAAAGTACTGTCTGTCTGTTGAGGACCCCTATGAGATATCCTTGGCTTGTTGCTAAGAGTATGAGGGCCGACTCAATGATATTATATTTCTATTTGTGTTTCTGCCACACAGTCTCACCAGTAATTAGACGATACTCAATTCGACAAGTCGTGTGTAACAACAACAGGATATATTTTTTACATCGAGACACCAGTCCGTAATGGAAGCTGGTGGCTAGTAAAAGTGCAGCAAAAAAGGTAATCCAAAACAACAGTAAAAATAATAATCCAACATAAAATGAATGATCAAAGGGACGTTATCTCGTTATCTCTCTCTCTCTCTCTACTCTCTCTCTCTCTCTCTCTCTCTCTCTCTCTCTCTCTCATCTCATCTCAATCAAAGCCACATAAATTGATTCTCTTCTCAAAAACCACTCCAGTCAATTTCGGTGGTCACAACTAGGACCCTCAGTCGAATGTCTCAAAAAACTATCTCTCGTTACTCACACACTTTCTTACGATGTGACCCCTAACCCAGTCAATCATCTACGCTCCTTTCCCTGTCAATCAGGGGGGAGTGCGGAGCCTAACTTCCCGGCTTAGATGGGGGGAGAAGTACGTCATACCAACAAAGACAAAAGTAACTGGACATCTATCCTTTGTCGGCATTTGAACAGGGAATGAGTCTAGCGGAACTTCGGAGGGGTCTCTCCCCTTTTGAAGATAGCCGCATCGGGAAACAGAGGTCGAGCGGTCAACAAAGATGCGAATTAACATTGCTCGGTCAATTTCTCAATAGAAGTCGGCTCCCTTTCATCCCAGCATCTGTGGTATGACGCAATTACGGGGGTGGGGTAAAAGGGTGGTGGGCGGGAGAACTGGAACTTATACTACTATACACTGCATAATATACATTTTAATATTATTAGGGGTTGGCCGAGTGAGTCAAGGGTCGGAGCAAAGTGTGAATGGTTTCGACAAATTAGTCACAACCCGTGACACTGTCATTGTGGTAAAGTATAGTCTATCCAGTGTGGAAAATGTTGTCTATCAGTGTGGTAAAGTATTGTCTATTAGTGTGGTAATGCCTGTTATTGTGGCAAAGTACTGTCTGTAATTGTGGTAAAGTAATGTTTGTCATTGTGGTAATGTTCCCAACAAACTCGGTTTTTTGAACCAAAGAGAGTGCATAAAGACGTGTAAGGGACCAGACTGAGCTGTTGTAATTTTGCAGTCTGGGTGTGGCATATTGAGCCCACAACCAATGGCCAGTTGACCTGCGTTACTAGCTCTTTTGGAACTTTACGTCACATGCCTGTCATATTTACTTTATCAAAAGAGATGCCTAATTTGTTCCCAATAAAGAAGAATACAAAACATTGACGAATCGATACATATCCAGAGACCGTGAAATAAATAAAGACGCGTATATACAAGTTCTAGTGTCTTTAAGTTATGATTTTTTTATACGACTATATTGCTTTTTGAAAACCTGACTTGGGGAGAGAGAAATAGATAGATAGAAGAGTGAGGGAGAAAGACGGAAATATCACGTTAGTACTAATTTTTTTAATACCTTATTCAGATTCAGACATATTATTTAGAGATTATGTGAAGATCTAGTTCACGCTCACTCCCTATGATAGCGTTGAACCTGTTTTGTATTCTTCCAAGGTTATGGTCGAGATTTGAGTAAAGCAGCGTTTTGAATTTGACAGAGCTAGGATGAATGTACAATATACTTACTAGGTTAAAGTCAAGGCCAGATTCGTCTGTCCTGCTTCGTCCGCCTCTGATCAGATATACTCTGCTCATCACCGCGCTCCTCTGTACCTTTCGTCACTGCTCGGCAGGTGACTTATCTCAAGTCATAAACTCCTCAGATGGCTCAATTTGGGTCACCAACGTCTCAGGTTGCTCATCTCAAGTCATAAACTCCTCAGGTGGCTCATCTCTGGTCACCAACTCCTCATGGCTCATCTCGTGTCACACAAGTCTCAGATGGCTATTCTCAGGTCACCAACTTCTCAGGTGACTCATTTCAGGTCACCAACTCCTCAGATGGCTCATCTTGGGTCACCATAACCTCAGGTGGCTCATCTCGGAGTCAACAACTTCTCAGGTGACTAATTTCGGGTCACCAACTCCTCAGATGACTCATCTTGAGTCACCATTTCCTCAGGTGGCTCATCTCGGGTCACAAACTCCTCAAGTGGCTCATCTCTTGTCACCTACTCCTTAGAGGGGTTAATCTCTTATCCCCAACGTCTCAGATGGCTAATGTCGGCTCACTCATATTTCGGGAAGCTCATTTTGGGTCAACAACTCGTTATTTGGCTCATCTCGGGGTAACCAACGTCTCAGGTGGCTAATTTTGGGTCACAAAATCTCAAGGGGACTAATCTCGGGTCACCTACTTCTTAGATGGCTCATCTCAGGTTACCAGCGTGTCAGGTGGCTCATCTCGGGTAACAAACTCCTTATTTGGCTCATTTCTGGTCGAAAACGTCTTAGGTAACTCATCTCGGGTCACCTAACGTCTCATGTGGCTCATTCCGGGTTAACAACTTCTCAGATGGCTCATCTCAGGTCGCAATTTCTCAGTTAGCTCATCTCGGGTCTTCAACGTCTCAGGTGGCTCATCTCAGGTCACCAACGTCTCAGGTGGCTCATCTCGGGTCAACAACTTCTCAGGTGACTCATTTCGGGTCACCAACTCCTCAGATGACTCATCTTGAGTCACCATTTCCTCCAGGTGGCTCATCTCAGGTCACAAACTTCTCAAGTGGCTTATCTCTGGTCATCTACTCCATAGAGGGTTAATCTCTTATGTCCCCAACGTCTCCAGATGGCTCATCTCTATTCACTAATATTCGGGTAGCTCATTTTGGGTCAACAACTCGTTTTTGACTCATCTCGGGTAACCAACGTCTCAGGTGGCTCATTTGGGTCTAAAATCTTAAGGGGACTAATCTCGGGTCACCTACTTCTTAGATGGCTCATCTCGGGTTACCACGTGTCAGGCGGCTCATCTCGGGTAACAAACTCCTTATTTGGCTCCTCTTTCTGGTTGCAAACGTCTCAGGTAACTCATCTCGGGTCACTAACGTCTCATGTGGCTCATCCGGGTTAACGAGTCTCAAGGGGCCTATCTAGGGCCAGCGGAGTCAAGTGGCTCATCTTGTGTCAGCAGTGGCTCAGGGCTTTCATTTGGGTTACTAATTCCTCAGGTTGCTCATTTAGGGTCTCTAACCTCTTATGTAGCTCGTGTAGGTCACCAACGTCCCAGGAGGCTCATCTCGGGTCACAGAGTCTCAGAGGGGCTCTTGTCGGTTCACCAGCGTCTCAATGGGCGCATCTCGACCCAGCAGCGTCTCGGTAGCTCTTCACTGGTCTGCCAACTTCTCACGTGGCTCATCTCGGGTCACCAATTTCTCCAGTTAGCTCATCTCGGTCTTCAACGTCTCCAGGGGGCTCATCTCAGGTCACAAACGTCTCAAGTCTAACTTCCTTCTCTTTTAGTACTAATTCTTACTTCACGATTCTTTTTTTCGTTTCTTATTGCTTGAAGTAATTATTTTCTTCATTCTTAAGTAATCATTTTCTTTTCATTCTTAAGTTGTTCTTTATTTTCTTTCCGGTCTTTTAGAGCATTTTCGAAAAAAAATGCTCTATTGTCCCCGTTTTGTCTGTCTGTCTGTCATCACCCTAGATCTCAACAACCATAAGTCCTAGACCCATGATGTATATATCATTTTGTAGGTCTTGGCCTGCCAAGAAATGACTTTTTTCCATTTCGCGATCTGACCTCTGAGGGCCGTAAAGGGGCTTAGAAAGTACCGTTTTAGGCATTTTCGAAAATGTCCCCGTTTTGTCGGTCTGTCTGTCATCACCCTAGATCTCAACAGCCATAAGTCCTAGACCCATGATGTGTATATCATTTTGTAGGTTTTTGGCATGCCATGTGCAGCAAAAGTTCATTTCGCGATCTGACCTCTGAGGGCCGTAAAAGGGGCTTAGTGCGTTTTTTACTATATAAGCTATATTAATAAACGAGCGCCTATATCTCAGCAACTATAAGTCCTAGACCCATGATGTATATATCATTTTGTAGGTCTTGGCCTGCCATGCGTACATCAAAAGTTCATTTCGCGATAGGACCTCTGAGGGACGGGCTTCAGGGCTCCTAAGGGCTTATATATAATATATACACACTTGTACGTTCAATAACCCATTTATTTGGGCGAAATACTGCAGCACGTAGTTTCACCAAGATTTATTAAGAAACTCATCAAATGAAATAGTAAGCTTGTGTTCTAGAGTTTAAATTGAAAGTATCAGAGCTATGCAACAATTGACGGAGTTTTCGGACGATTAAATGACTATAATTTCGAATGTTTTCAATTATGAATCCTATTTCAGTATACAAACCACTTGTAGTTAGATTTAAGAGACAATATTTTTTTCAAATATGAAGAAACGTCGTTATATTTTTTACATATATGCATATATGCATTACACAATTGAATTTATAAACATTTCCAAAATTTACAAATATTTACAGCTAACAAACATGCTGATACTTAACATGAAAATGCGCTAACACGTCCTGTGTCAATTGAACAGTAAATTATATTTTTTTATTTGATATTTACTACATTAGTAATCTAAAGAACAGCGCCATAAATAAAATTCCTCTATGCCCGTCATTTCCCGATGATCGAATAGAACTTGCGCGCTGGTGCTGGCATTTGTGCCTTTGTGGTGCAAGAATTGTTCTTGTTTTTTCATGCTCCCTGATTTGTACAGTTTGAGGAAGATAAAGGAATGAAGAGGGATTTTAGAAAGTGAGAGAGGGGTTGGGAGAAAAGAGAAGGTAAACAGAAAGCCTTATTTTAAACCCGGGCGAAGCCAAGTACTTGCAACTAGTATACTTATAAAAGATGCGTTTCTTGTCTGTCTGTCTGTCTGTTCCATATAACTCAAGATCCAGACAAACAACTAACGTGAAATGTGTTACACTTACACATAATTATGGGAAGGAGGGATTACTGGACAGTTTCGTTTATCTCGATAGTTAGTTTTTAATTAAATTATTTTTTTATTATTTTGGTATATTTTACTATATTAAAGTAATCTCGACGACGCCATAAATTAAATTCCTCTGTGACGTCATTTCCCTATGATACATTTTTAAAAGAGGGTAACTCACGGAAACTTCCAATTGTAAACATGATGAAATCAATGATCATATCTATTTACTATCGTTTTATATTTGGAAGATTAAAATTAAAGGTGCACTTTTAATAAACCGAAATACGTTAATTAAAATGTTTCTGTGACATTATTAACATTATTAATACAATCTCAATGCGTAGTTTAATTGTAATTAATTATTTATTGTTTACTATATTCTAAAAGTATTCACGGTATGGATCTTTCACTCAAATAAAAATCATTTTCAAGTGAATGTGTGGTGAACGGACGGATAAGAAAGGGCTAGGGACGGGAAAAAAATATTGTTGTTGTTTTTTTTTTCATGCTGCAAATGGCGGCTGCCGGGATTAAATAAAGTTTTCTGTTTATTTAGAAGCGTAATTTGACGTTTTAATTGTACAGAGAGTGTGAGGGGAGAAGAGATAAAGAGAAAAGGGGGCAGGGAGGGAGAGGGAAGGGAGGGAGGCAGAGAGGGGGAGAGAAGGAGGAAGGGAGGGAGAGAGGTGGTAGGGAGGGAGATTAAGGGGAGGAGAGGTGAGGGTTGGAGGAAAAAGGGAGGGAAGGAAAGAGAAAGGAAGGGAGGAGGGGGTAGGAGGGAGAGAGGGGGGGGGGGGGGGGGGGGGGGAGGGGTGGGAGGGAGGGAGAGGGTAGGGGAGAAAACAAAGGTAAACAGAAAACATTATTTTAAACCCGGGCAACTAGTATATATATACATATAAGACGCATTTGTTGTCTGTCTGTCTGTCTGTTCCTTTATAACTCAAGGTCAGACAACCAAATAACGTGAAATTTATTTACCTGACACACATAATTACATAGGAAGGTTATAGGACAGGTTTCGTTTCATCTCGATGGGTAGTTTAATTGTAATTAATTTTTTTTTTTTTTTATTTTAGTATTTTACTATAATAGGCGGCACCATAAATAAAATTCCTCTGTGACGTCATTTCCGATGATCGAATAGAGCTTGCGCTGGTGCTGTATAGCTCCTTTGCTGCAGAAAGAATTGTTGTTGTTTTCATGCTCCACAATATTATACAGTTTGAGGAAGGTAAAAGAAAGGAATGAAGAAGGGATTTTAGAAGTAGTGTGAAGTCATAATAATAAGTATATATATATATATATATAGAGAGAGAGAGAGAGAGAGGGAGGGAGGAGAGAGAGATAAAGAGAGAGGGAGCAGAGGGGAGAGAGAGGAAAGGAGGGTAGGAGGGAGGTAGGGGAGGGAGAGGGGTGGGACAGGGGGATGAGAAGGAGGGAAGAGAGGGAGAGGGAGAATGGAGGGAGATAGAGGGAGGGAATCAACCAGCCCTGAAAATGGATGGCGCTAGAGCGTCGGTTAAGGTGCCAAACGCAGACGCTCATCAGACACCATAAAAGGTGTTGGTTGATTTAGACAGCAAGGACGGTGGCCATGGAAGTCTGGAATCCGCTAGAGGAGTGTGTAACAACTCACCTGCCGAATCAACCAGCCCTGAAAATGGATGGCGCTAGAGCGTCGGACAACCTCCCCGTGCGCAACGCCATTGGTGACCTTTGCCACTAGTGGTCTTAGTGCATGCGTATGGGCTGGGGACGCCAGTGCCTTATGTCTTGGCTTGGGATGTGTTGCTTCCAGCAGCTTTCCCAGGAGGACCTTAGTGTCAGACCTCCCTGTGCGCAACGCCAATGGTGACCTTTACTTGCCATTGGTCTTAGTGCATGGCTGGGGATGCTAGGCCCAGTGTGTCTTGGCTGGGATGTGTTGACCTCGACAACTTTCCCCAGGTGGCCTTAAACCCCAGAACCTCCTAGCGGTCCGGGCGGACAGCATTTTAGCCTTGCTCTGGGCTAACGGCTAATCTGGGAGCACGAAAGTACAACTGCGAAAAGCGTACCACGACTGTGGTGGCCGTACCCCCGGCCTCCAGTACAGGAACGCGAGGACTCTTGAGATGCGGCTTTGAGACCTCTGCTCTTGGAGGGCCTTGAGCCGCCCTCGGACCATAACATGGCACTGAAAATGATGGATACGTAAAAACAGAGATCCGTACGGCGCGGAACCCTCGACTACCAGTCTCTCGAAAAACCCAAACCCCAGGAGTGGGTAGGGGGGCTTCAAAACGAAATTTGGCGGCATCGTCTCTGACGTGGAGTCAATGCATCGGACCTCTACAGTACGCGTGGCTGGTCGGGGCTGTTCGTCTGGAGGATACTTCTGAGACCACACCCGACCGGCACTATGAGGGCTCAGGCCATCCCTAAGTGCTGGTCGGCCTCATGTCTGACAGAAGACAATAAAGACTGTCAAATTGACCGTTGCTGGTAGTCCAAATAGAAAGTAACGTTGGGCCTCCTGCTCTGGGAAGCACCCTGCTCTGGGAACAACGTGAAATCTGAAAGAAAGTGTCTCTTAGAGTAATGCCGATACCTACATACCAGCCCACCCCGCTCCTGGAGGGCACCTGAACGCTCTTAGGTGAATGGTGGTGGGAAGCCCGCAAGGGGAACTGCTAAACGCTCCCCCGCTGCAGGACGAGCGCGGGAAGTGAACCCTGGTGTACTCGATACTGTGACCGAACGCTGGTATTGCACGGAGCCGACCTCGAAGGCAGATCGGGGTTTCGAGGGGAAAAGGCCATAGCCCACTCCTGTCCCGAGAGATCAGACATGTCCGGCGGTAGGCACGCCCCGGCGCCCTGGTTTAGCCTGGGTCGAGGTAGGAGAGGCAACTGAGCTTCTCTGCTTACTTGCCAGACTGCACCCAACCCCGCCCCTCCCTGGGGCACTCAGCACAAATGGAAAAGGATAAGAAAAGGAATAAGGCAGGTCTGGGCAGCACCCAAACATGCCTCGATGGATGGTTGGAGGCGGTAGGGCCGCCATCGTTCAAAGCTCGACTACTTGCCCCGGTGCCATGATTTTAGCTGAAAGGTCTGGCATCGTAAAAAAAAGCTACTTTCGGCCCAGCCCAAGAACCACTAAGGCTGATTGAAGGCACGCTGGTGTCCACCGCCGGGCTTATCGGACAAGCGTACAGGTGGGAGTCGCGTCCCACCACAGGTGAAGGCTTAAGCTAGGTCGAGCAAGGCCCTGAGAACGGTTGATTGCTCTGTCAACCCGACCCAGGCACAGTGACCGCTGAACGGCGCTACGAGGGAATTCGCACACCCTCACAAGAGGCTGCGGCAGGTCGAGGCCCAGTCCCTGACTAGTGCTAATTGCTCTGTTGGCGAAATCAGAACGTACGACCACACGCGGAGACGAGGAGGCAGACCCCAAAAGTGGCTGTGGCGGTCGGCCGATCCTCGAACCAACGCTGGCAGCTCTTCCAGCGGAAAACCGATCGTGACGACCAGCAGGGTACCGAGAACGGGGCTGGAAATGTGGCTGGCGGACTTCCGCCCTGCGCGACGAAAGAGACTGGGAACTGTCAAGCCCAGCCCTCGACGATAAACGCTGATTTGCTCTGTCAGCGGGAAGTCGAAGTCATGGACCGCAGGTCACTGTTACCGGGTGTAGCCAGCTCCCCGCCTGAGGTGGCCGGCACCAAGACACGGCAAAGGCAGGGCACTGCCAACGGGTGTAGCCGAAAGCTCCCGCCTATGGTGCCCGGCGAGACAAAAGAGACTGGGAACTGTCGGCCCAGCCCTCGACGATAAACGCTATTGTCGGTGCTCTGTCAGCGGGAAGTCGAAAGTCATGGACCGCAGGTCACTGTTGCCGGGTGTGGCCGAAAGCTCCCGCCTGGGGTGGCCAGCCTGCACAGACTGACATAGGCAGGGCACTGCCAGCGGTGCAAGCGAAACCCGCCTATGGTGCCCGGCGAGACCCAAAAGAGACTGGGAACTGTCAAGCCGGCCTCGGTGATAAACGCTGATTGCTCTGTCAGCGGGAAAGCCGAAGATTGAGCAGATCGCACTGTTTGGGTGTAGCCGAAAGCTCCCCGCCTGAGGTGGCCGGCACCACAACTGACAAGCGAGCTCGGGAAACGCTCTGGTAAGGCTCAATTCAGGATTGTCCACCTGAATGTCCGGGGTCATCCCCAAGAGTCTAGAAGTCGCAAAACTTTTGAACGAGAACGACGTGGATGTTGCAATGTTACAGAGGTGCATCTTGGACTTGGACAGTCCCTTACTGGCTATTCGTGCTTCCGCCAATGGGTGCAAGAACTGCAGGGATTGGTGACCCTGGTCAAATACGCTAAATGTAAATGAGCAGCGCGCCCACGGCTCCACGCGGGAAAACGGATACGCTTGCGGAACGGATGTTTATAAGGATGGGGCACCACCTAGATTAGCAGTGTACAATCCCCCCAAGACAGAGCTCAGTCTAATGCTTAGCTGAGGATACTCTGTGGCACCTTCACATCATGGTGATTCAACGCCATGTCTCCGGCATGGGGCTATGAACACACTGATGCGGCTGGCCAGAGGATTGAGGAAATTTGTAATATTACAAATTTATATGTAGTTGGGTTGCGGGACCATGAGTCTGAACCCACCTTGCTGCACGGTGCAGGTGGGGGCGGAAACAGAGGACTGACTTAACATAGTCTCGGCTGAGCCTGGCCTGTAACACCTCTTTCCGCGCGTGCTAGATTGCGTCGGTAGTGACCATAAACCCGTTCTCCCGTCTCAGTGGACATTCCTCCACCTGAAAGCCGGGGAGCTAACTGGGTGCTGGGTTTATTCAAAAGCAAATTGGGACGCCTTCAAAGGGAACAGCGGCTGACGCGCTGCCCTTGGAGAGGGTAGATTACCGAGCGTGGAACAGTCGACGTTGTTTACAAAGGAGATCACTGAAGCGTCTTAGGTGCCGCACGTAGGACAGTCCCAAAGAGCCTCCCGAAACGCAAGTTCAGACCATTTTGGACTACAGCCCTTGCAGGTTAGTTCACAAGCAAAGACAAGCCGCTCGAAGAAAGCTTGTCGATTGAAAACGGCGAGGCGCACCAGCCAATGCAATAAACTAACTACGGGCAAGTAAAAAGGGCGTCTCTTTGAGGCCAAAAGCAGAAATGGACTGACACTTGCGAGGGGATTGGACCCTAAGGAGCCAAAGACATGGAGAGTACTGAAAGACTTGACCCGGGCTAAAAGGACAATCAGAACTGGTGCCCCGATGCAAACGGACTCAGGCCTGACGGCTAGCGATAGCAAGAAGGCCAGTGTAACAAGCACTTTGCAGAGGTCAGTAAGTCGAGTAGAAAGAGTACATTGTCCAAGGCCTGGACCAAGGTCGAGCAGAGATTCAAAGAGAAGGCTGAGTTTGGCACGGAAAATCTAGTTACATTAGAGCCCATTCTCTGTGTCAATGATTGGCATACTTGATCGGGAGAGTGTCATGAGAAAGAAGGCCCCAGGTAGTGACTTGATCAGTAATGAGATGATCACACACCTCGGGGCAGCGGGACAAAGCAAAGCTTCTCCAGTTTGTCAATCGCACGTGGTTGACAGGAGAACTCCCTCAGAGGTGGAGGAGGCTGTAAGTGTGAATTTGCTAAAAGGAAAAGACGTGACCAGGAGCCGTAGCTACCTCCTATTTCCTCTACTTCATGTTGACAATGGGAAAGTAGCGCCGCGCTGACTACATCTAGTCCATGGGGACAAATATGGTTTCTTAGAGGAAAAAGGGCTCATTACCCCAAAGCAGGGAGGCTTTCGAAGGCGGGCAAATTGCGATGGACATGGTCACGCTCCTCGTCCAAGAGATAGCCGACGGCTTTCAGAGGGGAGCTGAGTCAACGGCGGTAGTTTTCCTAGATCTCAAGCAAGGCTTACGATCGATCTGGCGACCAGGACTATTGTTGAAGCTACAGCGGTTGGGTGTCACCGCTGAGATGTACACTTGTTGGTTACGCAGTTTCCTCAGTAATCGTACTATCATGACACGCGTTGGGAACGGCGTGTCGAGGAAACGGACCCTCGAACAAGGGTCTCCCACAGGGCTCCGCCCTCAGTTGTACATTGTTCCTAGCTTTCATCAATGACCTGCCTGAGTTTCTGGGATGTAAAGTACGCACTGTATGCCGACGGCTTAGCGGTCTGGAGAAGACCGGAAGAGTGCCTCAGTCCTTGAGAGAGCACTCCAGAAGGACCTGACTACGGTCGGCTGTTATACTAGGATGTAAGGGCTAGAGATTAACGTCTCGAAGACTGTCTACTCGCTGTTTACCATGGGCACGAGTATCCTCAAAGGGCCGACTAGACTGGAGGTAGAGGGTGAGGTTCTTGCTCTAGAACCTAAGCCCAAGTACCTGGGAGTAACACTTGACAGAAAGCTTATATCACATCTGTCGGAGGTTGCCCGCTGCGCCTCCGACAGACTGAATGTGTCAGAAGTTGGCGAGCACGTCCTGGGGGGCTCGAGCAGATGTCCTGAGGTCACTGTACATGGGTGCAGTAAGGTCTCCAGATATGGTGCCAACCAGGTTATTTTGATTTATGGGTCTAAGTCCTCTTTAGAGGCCCTGGATGTTGTACAGAACCAGGCTCTCCATTTACGATCACAGGCACTTTTCGAACGGCACCCACAGCAGCGGTGGAAATCATGGCAAATGTGCCACCTCTGGGCATTCGTAGAGAACAGGCCGTCTTGACCGCGTATGAGCGTTTCAAGCGGCAGGAGGAGACCTCTGTCCTAAGGGAGATGGTCGATGGCTGGGTGGAAAAGCGGCTCTCGATGCAGTCTTTTATGCACCACGCAGTGAAGACTTACCCTCTGAGATCAAGCTGCCGACAGATGCTAATGCTAGAAACTGTCTCAAGGCTCCCGCTGGCGAGGCTCTCTACATGCCTGAAGGTACGCGACCCTGGTCGAAACCAATACTGGGAACGCAAAGGATCGCCGAACCATCACGGATGTGGCTTCGAATGGTGAAACTACTCGGGAGCAACTATACTGGCCTATACTGATGCTTCTGTATCCAGTAGAGACGGTCGGACAAGCGCCTCGTTTGGGGTTCATGTCACTCTCCCACAAACTGGCTTTGTGAAAGACCATGCTGGCCTATGTGGGTCTCTGTGCTTACGAGGCAGAGATGACAGCCATTACTGAGGCAGTGGACCACATGGGGAGCTAATCGGTGGTGCTTTGCCTGCTCTGGACATTGTCATCCTCACTGACGCGCTCTCTGTTCTCCAAGCTGTAAAAGGGACGGGAGAATGGCCGCTTCTGCTGGAGAAGCCATGCTGATGGCAATACAGGGTCTTGTGTCCCAACATCATGTGCATGTGACCCTTCAATGGGTTCCCGGGCATGCGGACGTGCCCGGAAATGAAAGAGCAGACGGCATTGCCAAGGCAATAGTCCAGTCGACAAGATTCCAAGTGCTGCCCGTGAGTGCAGAAGAGGCTCATTTGAGGCAGCACGTTCCATGATCTGCCTCTTTGGACAATCGAAGTGGTTCTCAGGCTGGGCTCATGGGGTGAACGGACTTAAGATCCGGCAAGTCCTAGAGCGGCCGTCCAAAACTGACCCGTGGTGGAAGCTCGAAGGCGTGTCGAGCAGGCGCTAATTGCCCAGTTCCGAACTGGGCCTTTGTCCTATTGGCGCGTACTTTGGGAGGTTGAGGCCCAATGTCGACACCTTTGCAGACGTTGCAGGGGAAGATGGAGAAACCGTAGATCATTTGCTATTCGAGTGCCCCAGACTGGCGGACCACAGGGGAGATTTGGACTAGTCCGAACCTCTGGCCATCGGGCTCTATGGCAGTCTCCAGATGTTGGGAACACAGCAGGTCTGATCTCACGGGCTCTAAGGGCAGGAGTCTCAGCCCGCAGATAAAACTGAGAGAGTTCAAAGAGAGAGAGAGCGTCGGACCAAACTGTATGGCTTTCGAGCTGGGAAAACCACAGGGCGAGAGGTAAGAAGAATATGGAGCGACCTTCTCAATCCGACCCGTGGTGGAGGCTTCGGAGAGACGAACAGGCACTGGTAGCCCGTTCCGCACTGGGCATTGTCCGATTGGCGCCTACTTTGGGGGCATGAGACCTGAATGCGACTCACGTTGTCGACATTGCGGTGAGGATGAGGAAACGGTGGATCATTTGCTAAATGAGTGTCCACGTCTGGAGGCTTTCAGACTGGACAGTGGAAAACTCGCTGGCCATCGGGCTCTATGGCAGTCTCCAGATGTTGAGAGACACAGCTTGTTTCATTTCACGAGCCTAAGGGACCCAGTCTCGGTTCGTTAAACATAAGAGTTCAATCAGAGCGTCGGACCCCTCCCCGTGCATGTCGCCGATGGTGAACTTTACTTGCCATCGGTCCTAGTGCATGTGGGCAGGGACGCCGGCGCCTTTACGTCTTGTGTGTGCTGGCTGGGATGTGTTGCTCTCGACAACTTTCCCCAGGTGGCCCATGACCAGAACCACCTCAGCGGTCCGGGCGGACAACGGTAGCCTGCTCCTGGGCTAACGGCTAATCTGGGAGCACGAAAGTGCAAAACTGCGAAAAGCGTACCGGCTGTGCGTGGCCGGTACCCCCGGCTTCCCAGTACTGGAACGCGAGGACTCTTGAAATGCGGTTTCACGACTCTATCTGCAGGGGACTGACCGTTTCGGACCATAACATGGCACTGAAAGTGAAGGTTACGTAAGAACGAGATCCATACGGCGCGGAACCCTCAACTATTAGTCTCGAAAAACCCAAACCCTTGGAACGGGTAAGAGGGCTCGCAAAAACGAAACTGGGCGGCATCGTCTCTGACGTGGGTCAATCGCATCGGACCTCTACAGTACGCGTGGCTGGTCAGGGCTGTTCGTCTGGAGGATACTTCCCGAGATCCACACCCGGCCGGCACTATGGGGGGCTGAGGTCATCCCTAGGAACTGGCCGGCCTCGCGCTGTGACGAGGAAAGGGCAATAAAGGCTGTCAAAATTTGACCTGATTAATGACTGGTGAGTCAAATAGAAAGTAACGTTGGGCCTCCCTGCTCTGGGAAGCTCCCTGCTCTGGGAACAACGCGAAATCTAAAAGTGTCTCTTAGTTAATGCCGCTACCTACGCCACCAGCTAGCCCGCTCTGGATGGCACCTGAACGCTCTTGAGTGAGATAGTGGTGGGAAGCCCGCAAGGGAACTGCTAAGCAACTCCCCGCTTTGGGACGAGCGCGGGAAGTGAACCCTGGTGTACTCGATACTGTGACCGAATGCTGGAATTGCACGGAGCTGCAGGTGACGCAGCCTTGGAGAGGGTAGATACCGAGTGTGGAACAGTGTACGTTGTTTACAAGGAGATCCACTGAAATCAGTCTTAGGTGCCACGTAGGACGATCCCAAAGAGCCTTCAGGCTTGTAAGTTCAGACCATTTGGACTACAGCCCTTACAAAGGTTAGTTCGGCAAAGACAAGCCGCTCGTAAGAGCTTGTCGATTGAAAACAACGAGGCACTGTCAATTACAATAAACTAACTGAGCAAAAAACAAAAAGGGCGTCTGCTGAGGCCAAAAAGCAGAAATGGACTGATACATGCGAAGTGGATCTAAAGGGAGAGCCAAAAGACGTGGAAATTACTGAAAGACTTGACCCAGGCTGGGACGATCAGAACTGGCGCCCCGTTGCAAACGGACTCAGGCCTTACGTGTGACCATGAAGGCCAGTGCTTAACAACCTTTTCAGAGGTCAACAAGTCGAGTAAGAAAGAGTACACTGTCAAAGGCACTGGATAAGTCCGGCAGAGTCAAAGAAGGCTACAGTTTGGCACGGAAAGTGATGAGACACGTTCAGGCTCTATTTCTCTGCCAATGAACTGGCATACGCAGTCAGGAAGTGTCGCATGAGAAAGGCCCCAGGCAGTGACTTGATCAGTAATGAGATGATCACACACACCTCGGGGCAGCGGGACAAGCAAAGCTACTCCAGTTTGTCAATCGCACGTGGTTGACCGGAAGATACTCAGAGGTGGAGGGAGGCTGTCATAGTGCCGGTACTTAAAAAAGGAAAAGAGCTGACCAAGCGAAGGCTACCGTCCTATCTCCCTCACTTCATGTGTTGGGAAAGTAGCAGAACGCATGGTCAACCGAAGGTTGATTTGGTTCCTAGAGGAAAAGGACTCATTACCCCAAAGCAAAGGAGGCTTTCGGCGGGGTAAGAGTGCGATGGACATGGTCACGCTTCTCGTCCAAGCAGCCGACGTGGCTTTCGAAGCTGAATCAACGGCGGTAGTTTTCCTAGATCAGGCAGGCTTACGATCGAGTCTGGCGACCAGGACTATTGTTGAAGCTACAGCGGTTGGGTGTCACCGCTGAGATGTACATTTGGTTACGCAGTTTCCTCAGTAATCGTACTATCACGACACGCGTTACAGAGACAGCGTGTCGAGGAAACGAGACCCTTGAACAGGGTCTCCCACAGGGCTCGGCCCTCAGTTGTACATTGTTCCTAGCTTTCATCAATGACCTGCTTGAGTTTCCTGGGTTGTAAAAGCCACAGTATGCCGACGATTTAGCGATCTGGAAGACCGGAAAGAGTGCCTCAGTCCTTGAGAGAGCACTCAGAAGGACCTGACTACGGTCGGCTGTTATACTAGGATGTGGGGGCTAAAGATTAACGTCTCGAACTAATCCTCGCTTTGTTTACCATGAACTGCAGTATCACTTAAGGAGCCATTTAGACTGGAGGTAGGGTGAGGTTCTTGCTCTGGAGCCTAAAAATCAGAAGTACCTGGGAGTTACACTTGACAGAAAGCTTACTCTGCACACATCTTTCGGAGGTTGCCCGCTGCGCCTCTGATAGACTGAATATTGTCAAGAAGTTGGCGAGCACGTCCTGGGGGCTCGAGCAGATGTCCTGGTCACTGTACATGGGTGCAGTAAGGTCTCAGATAGATTACAGCCAGGTTGTACAGGTCTATGGGTCTAAGTCCTCTTTAGAGGCCCTAGATGTTGTACAAAACAGGCTCTCCGGCTGATCACAGGCACTTTCGAACGGCACCCACAGCAGCGGTGGAAATCATGGCAAATGTGCCACCTCTGGGTATACGTAGAGAGCAGGCCGTTATAACCGCGTATGAGCGGTTTAAGCGGCGGGAGGACCTCGGTCTAAAGGGGAGATGGTTGACGGCTGGGTGGAAAGGAAGCGGCTCTCGATGCAGTCTTTCATGCACCACGCAGAAAGACTTGCCTCCGAGATCAAGCTGCCGACCGACCGCCTAATGCTAGAGACAGTCTCCTAAGGTCCCTCCTGGCGGGCTTTTCCATGCCGAGGTACGCACGACCTGGTTGAAACCAATGCTGGGAGCGCAAAGGATCGCCGAATACATCACGGATGTGGCTATGGAGATGATTGGAACCTATTCAGGGAACGCTATACTGGCCTATACTGATGCTTCTGTATCCAGTAGAGACGGCCGGACAAGCGCCTCGTTTGGGGTCCACATTGCTCTCCACAGAGCTGGCTTTGTGAAAGACCATGCTGGCCTATGTGCAGATTAAACTCTGTGCTTACGAGGCGAGATGACAGCCATTACTGAGGCAGTGGACCATATAGGGGAGTTAATCGGTGAGGGTACTTTGCCTGCTCTGGACATTGTCATTCTCACTGACGCGCTCTCTGTTCTCCAAGCTGTAAAAGGGACAGGAGAATGGCCGCTCCTGCTGGAAGCCATGCTGATGGCTGGGGTCTTGTGTCCCAACACAACGTGCATGTGACCCAGTCGACAGATTCCCAAGTGCTGCCCGTGAGTGCAAGAAAGATCTGCCTCTTTGGACAATCGAAGTGGATCTCGGGCTGGGCTCATGGGGTGAACGGACTTAAGATCCGGCAAGTCCTAGAGCGACCGTCCAAAACTGACCCGTGGTGGAAGCTCAGGCGTGTCGAGCAGGCGCTATTGCCCAGTTCCGTACTGGGCACTGTCCTGTGGCGCGTACTTTGGGAGGTTGAGGCCCAATGTCGACACCCTTTGCAGACACTGCCAGGGAAACGTAGATCATTTACTTTTCGAGCAGGTGCCGGACTGGCGGACCACAGGGTGGACCAGTCGGAAGCTGCTGGCCATCGGGCTCTATGGCAGTCTCCAGATGTTGAGAGACACAGCAAGTCTGATCTCACGGGCTCTAAGAGACTAAGTCTCAGCCCGCAGATTACTGAGAGAGTTCAAAGAGAGAGGGGAGGGGAGGGAAAAACAGGGTGGAAGAGAGGAGAGAAAGAGTGAGGGAAGGGAGGGAGAGAGAAGGGAATGAGGGACGGATGAATGGGGAGAGAGATGGAGGGGACGGGGGTGAGAGAAGGAGAGGGAGATGGGAGAGTTGGGAGGGGAGAAAACTAAAGGTAAACAGAAAACCTTATTTTAAACCCGGGCAACTAGTTTACTATAAATATTTCGTTTTGAGTTCTTATAAACCGGAACTAAATAAAAGTTTTTTGATCAATATGATTTTTGCTTGTTTTGTGCAATTTTTTATAAAAGCATCCCATACAACTTCCAGACAGCCAGTTTCTCAGAACATGGATTATTAATTGATACTATATTACTGTGTATTCTATTATTTCGGTTATATGTTAGTAACTGTCGTATATTAGCACAATAAATTTGTCAATATTAAGGTATTTCGTTTGAGGCTTTCTTTTAGGATAAATGAAACAATAGACACACACACACACATATATATATATATATATATATATATATATATATATATATATATATATATATATATATATTCCTATTCGCGACTTTGCTGGACAAATAGTTCCCCGACTGACCATTTTTCAGACTAGCTTAAAAAAGGGGGACACATACGTGTCCCCCGACTGACATTGCTAATTTCTCAACAAATTAAACATTAAAATAAAAAATAAGGCATGAAAATTGTAAAATAGATCCTTCTAATTGTTATTTTAAAAATCAATCCTCGATTCTATCATCGGATGTGATTTTATGATTGTTTTTAAAAAAATACCATATATCTAAAAGGTCGAAAAATGGTACATTGAGGAACATTTGTTCAAAACCTAATATCTTTAAATTCCTGCCATAGATTTTTTAAAAATTCTTCATACAATTAAAATGTTCTATGTTTTAAAATACTACACTTCATTTTACATTTTTACCCCATTTTTACAGTTTTATTTAAGATATACGTTTTCAGCTAGGGATATACAATCCGTTTTCTGCCGAATTCATTTTTTGCCCATTTTTTTTTTCTATTTTTTTAAAAAACAAAAAAATATTTCGGTTTTATCATGTAAGTAGCTTTTCTAAATCTGTTGATATAAATTTAGGTGCGAAAACTTTAAGGAATAATTTTTTTAATGCATTTAACTGATTTTTAGGCATGTATCGCACTTTACGGGACATATAGCTAGTGTCCCTCAAGTAACGAAAGGTAAAAAAATGTATATGTGCATTTTCAAATACCTGTTAGTAAAACGTAAAACATTTATATTTTAAACATTTTCTATGAATATAATTTTCATTATAAAGAAAACAAACAGATTTTTAAAAATTATACGTACATATTTAAATTAAAATAATAATAAAAGATCATACATATGCCGTGGCATCTTATTATATATTTTTTTAATTGAGTTTCTACAACAAACTTAAGTAAATACGCATGCATCTCTTATTCTTTTTTGTAGTTTTAAGTATATATTATTTTTTATATATCACAATCTTAAGTTAGTAATTGGTCATTTTTTTGTGATAGAATTAGTTCAACTTTACTTTCATATGCATTCCAACTTAAAACCACCAAAAGTTGACCTTAATTTACCGGGGTCATGTTTGCGTGACTGATAGACTTTTTTGCCTTACACCGCCACGCTTAGCCTACGTCGTTCATTGGTCAAATATGGCATGGGCGTGGAAAAAGTAAGTTTCTTATTAACGGTTATCTAAGCGATGATTTGCTGTTAACGATTGGTCGAGATAAATTAATGGTGATGTTATTCAATTCTTATAGAGAAATTCAGTGATTTTTATAAAAAAAATAGGAAAACCATTTTCATATCTTTAAAAAGCTGAGATTTAAAGCTTATTCCGCCCCCCTTCTATTCCTCAAAAAAAAAAAACATGACTTACATTTATGATTTACTTTATTTAGTCAAAATTTGCTGAATAGACCGAAATAGTGACGTGTGGAATATTTAATGCATTTTGCAATAAAATTCCCAAATATTTCAAATTGTTTCTTTTGCCATAATGACTTGAGCATTTTTGTCTTATTAGCTACTAGTATATACAAAAGTGATCTTTTAAATGTTTTACTTTTTTACCTTAGCACAATACAAATTTAAGCGTAATCGTTTGTTTTTTGATGATCCAAAGTGTTTGTTTGTACAAAAGATATATGTGCATGTTTAACATTACGGCAGTCATACTTAAAAAAACAAAATAGCAGTTTCCTACGGATCGGTATAAAATACTTTAGAATTTTGGTACGATGGGGCCCCAGTTGTCAAAATTAATACGGGCTTAAGATTAGCAAGCGGTCGTTTTAAGACCACAGAAGCATACTTTAACTTTTTAGGCTTATTCCAGTGCTATAGAAAAAAGAAATATATATTTGTCAGTTTTTACTCCGTTAAAGAAAGACGTCACAAATTGTATAAAAGTTGGCTAAGTATTTTGTTGGCTTTTTTCAGTGAAATTTGGCAGTCCAATGTTTGATAGAAAATCCGAAGACATAAGACAGTAACTAAAGTACAATGTTGCATTAATGTAATCATTTATAACTTCATAGATTTAAAAAGGTAATATATAAATATAACAAAGGCATTCTCATATTTGCAGTTATGAATTAAAAATTTCATAGTAAAGTGCAAACGTTAACTTTCCTTCTACATCACACTAGTTAAATTCGCTTCTGAATGTGGTAGTGTATATACATTATAAGAAAGATGTGTTCGGTAGATACAAAAGCAGAAGTGTAAAGAGGAGCGGGAAGGCGGACATTTCCAGATGTTAAAGAGTCGGTGCTAAATTTCACACCTAATCTTTCAAGCTGAAGGTCAGCCGGCTTCTGGATATATCTCCACAGCCTTACAGTATTGAGGTTAATTTTATTTCAGCTAGACCAAATAGTAATAATTACGCATTGAATTTTATCTATTAATAAATATAAAGAATGCCATTCAAAATAAAAAAATCGTTATTAAACACACATAACAACACACAGCCATAAAATATATACATATACACACATGCAATGAAAGGATAGTTAGCTAATTAGGCCAAGGTAGAGTGTTTGTGTGGACTGGTTAAAATAGTAACATAATTAGTCATAGTGTATTTAATCTGAGGTTACTCAAGATATTTTATTTATAAGCTATGTGATTGACAGTTATAATAGTAACAATTATAGTCCCAACTTCACTTTGACCAAGTGCATACATTTCATTAATTCGCAACGTTGTTATCAAAGAACAAGGTATAAGGGTTCGTCCATTAATTTCTTCAACAGCTTAGAGAGGGTAAGGTGGTCTGAAAATATCTTATAATTGTTGACATGGAGAAGTGCAAGGGGGGGGGTAAGGATGCAATTTCTCAACATCAATAAATTTCATCTTTTGGGAAATGACATCAATGATTGGTAGATAAAAACCAAATGATTTGCCGGTAGCTATTATAATTTTGAAATTTCATGACACGTGTATCAGTCTGCTATTTTTAGTCAGAAATTAATGTCGAAATGGCACTGATTCGGTATTCGGACAAAATCCCCACGAAAAAACGAGTGTAGGACGACTAAAGCCCCAGAGGACATAAACATCAGTGGACCAAAGCTCAAAATATTACATCGTATTTAAATCGATATCATTGATACTTTTGTATGAATAATCTTGACCATGGGCTACGGGAAATATTTGTCGATACAAGTCTGTCATCAATAGAGGCATGTTCCAATGTTTTTTTACCTAAATAAAGGATTGGATCTCGACCACAGCGGTTCGTAAGCTGTTTGTTTTACCTTACGTATTTTGAAGTGAATTTTCGTTTCAAAGTATCCCAGTAAGCTGCATTAGCCCTTCCAGCGCAGTAGTCTAAAGTTAATCCATTGTTAGCTTTACATCAACAGGCAACTATCTTACCAAGTAAAACAAACAAAATTAAAGGTTTACTTAAAGGTCAAGACTGACCGTATCTTTATTCTACCTTTTAATTCTCATGTCAAACATACATTTTATAACAGACGGTAAAAAACAGCTTAACAACCACAGTGGTCGAAAGCCAATCCTTTATTTACGTAAAACAATTAAACATGCCTATTGATAGACTGTGTTAACAGACATGATCTCTTACATCGACAAACATTTCCCTTAGCCCATGGTCAACTTTGCATATATAGAAATATGAATAATATGACTCAAAATCGATTTTTATATTTTGAGGGTTCGTCCGTTGTGGGTTTCGTCAGCTAGGGATTATGTTCACTGGGGGTTTTTGTCCGTTGTGCATTTGTCACACACTCAAAAATAGTATATGTTAAATATGTGAAATGTCACAATCCTTTTTTTGTGGACTTACCACAGATGATAAAAGTATAGTAAACAATCTGAAGGTAGTGAAGTACATTGATGAGTTATTGCAGTAGGGGACTGGTTTCGTTATCCTAACAGATTCGCTCCCAGTTTATAGGCTATACAGGGACAAGAGAACGGGATCCTAATGTCCCGGTATTGTGTATTAATATAGAAGATGACATCCGGGATCTTATGTACGGGTATTATGTATTGGTGAAGAATATTCGGGATCTAATGTACCTGTATTTTGTTATGGTTAAAACTATCCGGATCTAATGAACCGGTAATGTGTATTGGTAAAGAGTCTAAACACCATCCGTGATCTAATGTACCGGTATAATGTTTCGGTGAAGACTATCTATTTTGATAACTTTGGGTGAGAGCATTATCCGGGATCTAATGTACCGGTATTGTGTTATGGTAAAAACAATCCGGGATCTAATGAACCGGTAATGTGTATTGGTGAAGACTATTAGAGATCTAATGTACCGGTTTAGTGTATTGGTAAGACCATCCGGGATCTAATGTACCGGTATTTTGTATTAATTGAAGACTAATCGGGATCTAATGTACCGATATGCTTTGGTGAAGACTATCTGTTTTGATAACTTTGGGTGCTACATTTATTTAATTATTACTCTCTCTTTGAACTCTCTCAATCTGCGGGCTGAGACTTGGTCTCTTAGAGCCCGTGAGATCAGACTTGCTGTGTCTCTCAACATCTGGAGACTGCCATAAGAGCCCGATGGCCAGCAAGCTTCGGACTGGTCCACCATGTGGTCCGCCAGTCCGGGGCACCCGAAAAGCAAATGATCTACGGTTTCCTCCACTTCCCCGCAAGTGTCTGCAAAGGGTGTCGACATTGGGCCTCAGCCTCCCAAAGTACGCTCGTTTAGCTGTAACAGATTTTGAAATCTAATAAAATATTATTTCACTTGAAAGATACAAACTATCCAAACCATAGATTATATATAATCTGTGATCCGAACTAATGACACATTCCCAATTCTGCAAATGACGGTTAGACAGTACAACCATACACATACTAATTAACTGCCTTACACATACTAGTATAATAAACTCTTTTTATTACTGAAATTTTTTTCAAGAAAATGTTTGTATCATTATTACTCAAACTATATAATCATGTATTTTTGCGGATAACTATTGTTTACTACGCCGGATAGTGTAGTCGCAGGATAATTATAAACCAAACAGTCAATACTGGAAAACAAAACTCATTAAAGAGTAATATTATAATTGAAGGCTGGAGATGGGTTTCAGCTTTTTTTATTTAAAAATCGTTATAGAAGAATTTTGGAAGGTTGAGTTATAGTACAGAAAGTAACTACTAGTAACTTGTTAGTCCAGTAATTTACATATTATTTTTGTTCTTTTCTGTCATTCTATTATTTACTATGTATATATTATGGTATACTTCAGGCATTGGCCAGCATGATAGTTAAACGATAATTTATATAAATACATGTGTGATCTAAGGAATGATTTTCAACATTTTAGTGCATCTTAATAAAGACAAATATGTTAACTGACTTTTATGATAGACTCACTAATAAGAAATAACCATCTTTGCCAAAGTATTTTCCTCTGAAAGAAAATTCCAATGACGTAATGGTTAGTGGCAATGAAATACGAGACTTAACAGATAGTAAAGACTTAAATCCTCGTTTGCGGCTGACCCCCCCCCGACCCTTCTTTCTCCAAATAGCCAAGAGGCAATAAAATGCTAATGACCCACGGGTAGGCTAGTACGTTCGGCACTTACTACCCCTCCACCCACGGCTACACACTCACTTGCTACCTTGACCATCCTGTTTTATTATACCCTGCGACGACTTGGCTTTTGACACATCAGTGTACATTCCTTCCTTCCCCCCCCCTCAGCCATTGAACTCTGCGCTACCTTCTATTTTTAATCTGGCTCATTATCTATCTCCCACCCACCGCTACACTGGGCATAGTTTTTTAACATAATATCAGTGACCAATGAATGGTTTTTTGCTAAGAAAAAAAAAAGGATTATCTAAATAAAGATTTTTTAGTATCAACTCACAAATAATATAAAAAAGATCGAGTAATAATAGGGATTTAAAGAAAAATATTACACTACTTAAATCTTTACATTTTGTTTCAAAAAAAAACAACAACTCACAGACACACAACAACTCACGGGCACACAACAACTACTTAGTAGTATTTATATTGTGAAATGTTTGTAGCAAACTGTTGTTTTTGTTGCCCTTGAAAAATAAATAAATCGTGTGGCCACGTGGCTGACCAGGTTATAGTATAGACGGGGGCAAACTGTTGTAGAATTTTCACGCTACGAGGCTGCTAGGCTTAGACCACGTGTTAGGTTTACTGTATCTTAAGAATTGTCAGAATCCTCTCCCCATCCTATTCAAGTGATTTTACGATCAAAGCGAACAGCCTAAACATAAATCGCTTAGGAAGTTTTAGGTGACTTGAGGGATTGTAATCATATTTTCTTATCATCGGTCAACTTTTATCTTAAAATTTGTATTACATATGTAGATCAAATTGAGTGACAGAATCAATAAGTGTTATAAGTCAATATGCTATGAACATTTAAATATTCCAAACTCCACAATTGTGATACAATCTATGAGTTTTATAATTTAAAATTTAACTTGGTATTAGCTTTTTAACATACAGTACATTATTCGAATGTATACAGGACAGGTTGCTATGTTTTATTGGTCAGCTGATATAAGCTTTTTAATATCTATTGGTGTACTTTAATTTAGTAATTGAAACAGTAAGTATAAAAAATCACCATGATATTCGATTTTTAATTTACCTCGCTCGAATCATTTTGTATAAGAAGTGAATCTGCTATAGAAGTTATTAAACAGAACTCACTGGATTATAGTAATAGAATCAATATGTGTCATTAGCAGATCAGTGTCTAAGCTATTTGCTGCTCAGGTTATATTTTGCTATCCTTGTATGAAAAGAAACAGAAATATTTATTTGCATTTACTTTTTTAGTATTAATATTGTTCTATATATAAAGAGAAATATATTTCCACCTGTTAAAGAATATTTACTGTTTATTTCCCTAATTGTGTAATGGTTACTAATTATAAATGTTGTTTGCTATGACAATTTGGCATTATCGTTTGAGGAAATCTTTATCACAATAATATTTTTCAAAAAACAATCCAGCATTTACACAAGTATGCTTATTTTTTTTTATAAATCTATTGTGAAAAGCCCAGCGTAGCGTGAAGAGAGGAAAGACGGTAGCAATGCATTGTGAGTGACGTACTGTCGGGTATCGCCACTGGTCGGCACGTTCTTTTGAAGTTTAGCTCAGTGTTCATCCACGTCCACCCCCTTCCAACTCTTAAAAGTGGTTACCCCGACCATTACTGAGCTTCTGACATTTCGATAATACATTCCTGTCTTCCCACCTCATCACACCCCCACCCGACCATTAATTTTTTCAAAGCTTCCCCCCCTCCTTTTTCTTCGCTCATTCTATTTAAAAAGTTATTTGTCATATTTTATATATGCAACATATTCAGTTAAATAATATCATTGACAATTAATATAAACAATAGTATTCACTAGAATTTTGTGTCTATTAAGTCATTGCTAGCCTCTCTTCAATACAAAGGTCGCACAATTTCGAAGGGAAATACACCACAATATTATTATGGATATTAATTTAATGTTTCTTGTTCGGTCTGTAATTTTTTTTAAAGATTTGTACCGGATCACAGCCCAGGTTGGGGACCACCGTATTAAATCAATACAGTGTAACATAAATATGATTTATTTATTCAATACGATATAAACTTTTCAAACTAATTTAGATGCAATCTGATTATTAAAACCTCTTTAAATAATAAAAGTAAAGTAACAGTTAAAATGTATCCATAGATTTTATGCATGAATGTAAATGTATTAATTTGATTATGTTAACTCATCAAGAGTATTAAGGTGATGTTCAATCGAATGTTGAAGAACAAATCTGACCTCTGGTTACCTCCCCCTCCTTTTCACCTAAACCCTCCTCTTAACCCCCTTCCCACCCCCCACATCGCCCTCATTTTCTTTTGCGAACGACAAAGCGGGTAAAGAATTGGATACATAGGTGAGAATTCACTACTGTCCGAAAAGAAATGTTCAGCGTTATACGTTTGATCTTATTACGACATAAAAGAAACGGTTGCGGTTGATCGGTTTAGGAAATTCGGCTGACAATAAGATGAGTATAAAAGACATTTTAAAGCGAACATTTTGAAACTACCTTACTTAACATAGTAAAGACTTTAATCCTCGTTTGCGGCTAGCCCCCCCCCGACCCTTCTTTCATCAAATAGCCAGAGGCAATAAAATGCTAATGACCCACACGGGTAGGTTTTGTACTTTCGCCATTTACTACCCTTCCCCACCCCCACGGCTACACATGCCGCCGCCCACCCCAAATCTACCTTGTCCATCGTGTTTAATTACACCCTACCTCGTCTCGGCTTTTGACAAATCAATGTACATTCCCCCCCCCCACTGAACTCTGCGCTACCTTCTTTTTGATCTGGCTCATAATGTATCTCCCACCACCTCTACACACAGGCACCGTTTTTTTAACATTATATCAGTGACCAATGATTCGCTTTATTAGATAAGAAAAAGTTATATTAACAAAGATTTTTAGTATCTACTCCATAAATAATATAAACAAAAATTCAAACAATAATAGGGATTTAAAGAAAAATATTACAACTACTTAAATCTTTCTGACCAAAAGTTTCACGAGAACCTATACATTTCTGTTTAAAAAATTGTCTAAACAACTTTTTAATTTATGTGTACTATACTTTAAAACTGTATATCGGATTCGCATCAGCTTCCACTAACAAAAACAATCAAAAGATATTATGTGTTTTAATAAAACCAAACATTCTCTAATATAACATAAAAATCATCGGGTGTGGGTTACTCAGAGGCTCATAACAACTCAGAGACACACAACAGCTCAGAGACACACAACAACTCACAATCACACAGCTCAGAGATACACAACAACTCACAATCACACAGCTCAGAGTCACACAACAACTCACAATCACACAGCTCAGAGACACACAACAACTCACAGTCACACAACTCAGAGATACACAACAACTCACAATCACACAACTCAGAGATACACAACTCACAGTCACACAACTCAGAGACACACAACAACTCACATTCACACAACTCAGAGACACACAGCAACTCACAATCACACAGCTCAGAGTCACACAACAACTCACAATCACACAACTCAGAGATACACAACAACTCACAATCACACAGCTCAGAGACACACAACAACTCACAGTCACACAACTCAGAGATACACAACAACTCACAGTCACACAACTCAGAGATACACAACTCACAGTCACACAACTCAGAGACACACAACAACTCACATTCACACAACTCAGAGACACACAACATCAGAGACACACAACAACTCACAATCACACAACTCAGAGATACACAACAACTCACAATCACACAACTCAGAGATACACAACAGCTCACAATCACAGCTCAGAGTCACACAACAACTCACAATCACACAACTCAGAGATACACAACAACTCACAATCACACAGCTCAAGAGACACACAACAACTCACAGTCACACAACTCAGAGATACACAACAACTTACAGTCACACAACTCAGAGATACACAACAACTCACAGTCATACAACTCAGAGATACACAACTCACAGTCACACGACTCAGAAACACACAACAACTCACATTCACACAACTCAAGACACCCACAACAACTCAAAATCACACAACTCAGATGCACACAACTACTTACAGACACACACCAGTTCAGAGGCACACAACAACACAGAAGCACATAACAAACTACTCGCATATAAAAACCTAGATGCACACAACTACTCAGATTTAAACAACTCAGATGCATTGTAAAATTACTTAGTAGTATTAATATTGTGAAATGTTTGTAGCAATAATCTGTTATTGTATTTTTTTTGTTGCCCATGAAAAAATAAATAAATTGTGTTGCCGCGTGGCAGTGACCAGGTTATAGTAAAGACGGGGGCAAAGTGTCCGACACATTTACTAGACTTCAGGCCCGTAGCGTGCGGGGCCTGGGGTCCAGGCCTAGATTTCTGGCCCCCTCTGCTTATTTGTTCTACTTAAGTAAAATGTATTACCTGGCCCTCTTGCTATTGCCTGGCTATTTGTAGAATTTTCACGCTACGAGGCTGCTAGGCTTAGACCACATGTTGGTTACTGTATCTTAGAATTGTCAGAATCGTCTCCCCATCCTATTTCAAAGTGATTTTACGATCTAGGCGAACAGTCTAAACATAAATCGATTAGGAAGTTTAGGTGACTTGAGGGGATTGTAATCATAATTTCTTATGATCGGTTAGCTTTTTCTAAAAATTTGTATCACATATCTAGATCAATTTAAGTGACAGAATCAATAAGTGTTATGAGCATTTGAATATTCCAAACTCCACAATTGTGATAAAATCTAAAGTTTTTATAATTTAACATTTAACTTGGTATTAGCTTTTAACATACAGTACATTATTAAATGTATACAGAGACGGAGTTGCTATGTTTTATTGGTCAGCTGATATAAGCTTTTTAATATCTATTACTCTAGTAATTTAGTAATTGAAACAGTAAATACTATAAAATCCAATATGATACTCGATTTTCAGTTTACCTCGCTCGAATCATTTTGTGTAAGAAGTGAATTTGCAATAAGCTATTTAACAGAACTCACTCAATTATAGTAATAGAATCAATATGTGTTATTAGCTGATCAGTGTCTAAAGCTATTTGTTGCTCATGTGCGGTATTTTGCAATCGCCTTCTTGAAAAGAGAAACAAACTATTTATTAGCATTTACTTTTTTGATATTAATATTGTTCTATATATTAAGAAATATGTTTTCACCGATGCAATTATAAATCATTTCGACGTGTTAAAGAATATTGATTTTTGATTTCACTAAGTGTATAATTGTTACTTATTATAAATGTTGTTTGCTGTAACAATTTGGCATTTTTATTTAAGTTTACCACAATAATCTTTTTCAAAAAACAATCCAACATTTACAAAAGTATGTTTTTATTTTTTTTATAAATCTATTGTGTATACCCTACATGTGTAGCGTGTAGAGAGGAAAGACGGTAGCAATGCATTGTGAGTGACGTACTGTCGGGTATCGCCACTGGTCGGCACGTTCTTTGAAGTTTAGCTCAGTGTTCATCGTCCGCCAAGCCCCCCTTCCCCCCTTTCCAACTCTTAAAAAAGTGGTTACCCCGACCACTACTGAGCTTCTGGAATTTCGATAATACATTCCTGTCTTCCCAGCTCATCGCCCCCACCTGACAACTACTTGGCTTCCACATTTCGATGGTATATTTCTGTCTTCCCACCTCATCACACCCCCACCCGACCATTTTTTTAAAGCTTCCCCCCCCCTTTTCTTTTGTATTCCATTAAAATGTTCTTTCTCATATTTTATATAAGCAATATATTCAATTAATTAATATTATTGACAATTAATATAAACAATATTATTCACTACAATTTTGTGCCTATTAAATTATTGTCCGTAAATGACGGAAGACGATGTTTATTTACATTTGGTGTTTTAATTTACAATGCCTCAGCTGCTCACAGCCGCTTAGCTCCTGCTAGCCTCTCGTCCTTAGAAAGTCGCACAATTTCGAAGGAAATACACCACAATATCAATATGGATATTAATTTAATGTTTCTTGTTCGGTCCAGTAAAATTTTTTTATAGATTTGTACCGGACCACAGTCCAGGACAGGGACCACTGTATTAAGAAATCAGTATAGTGTAACATAAATATGATTTATTTATTCAATACGATACAAACTTTTTCAAACTAATTTAGCTGCAATCTGATTATTAATACCTCTTTAAAAAATAAAAGTAAAGTAACAGTTAAACGGTAACAGTTAAAAATGTATCCATAGAATCATATTCATGAGTGTAATACTATTCATTTGATTATGTTAGCTCATCAAGAGTCATAAGATTGATGTTCAATCTAATGCTGAGAAAAAAATCAGACTTCTGGTTACCCCCCACCTTTTTCACCAACCCCCCTCTCCTCCCCACCCCCCGTTCCGCCGTTTTCTTTTTTGCGAACAACAAAGCGGGTAAAGAATTGGATACATGGTGAAATTTCACGGTTTCATTACTGTGCGAAGAAACGTTCTTGCGTTATACTTTTGATCTTATTACAACATAAGTCGCCAGTTGGTTGGTTAAGAGAAATTCGGCTGAGTATGAAATAGTATAAAAGACACTTTAAAGCGAACATTTGAAACTACCTTACTAAGTGATTCAATTTTCCGCCTTTTCTTTTTTCAGTCAGCCCGCATTGACCAAAAACGCTACTGCTATAAATGCTCGTCTCAAGGCTGCACTCAAAGCCGGAGTGAAAGCAGGAGCTCTGAAGCAGTCTAAGGGCACAGGTGCCGCAGGATCATTCCGTATCGTTTCGCTCAGCGACAGCGTTGTTGCTTTATCGCCAGTTTGTAGGTGGTAAGTTGGACATTTTCTTTCTTTTCTCCATTTCTATTGCCCTTTTTTCTTTTTATAAAAAACCATTTCTAACTCCTTTTAAGTAGACCGATCCTTTTTTTCTTCAAAACCCCCTTTGTCACTTTACCCCCTTTTAGTCTTTTTTTCATTACCCTTTTCAATCCTTCCTTTGAATTATTATATCCTTTTCAACCTTCAATATTTCAAAAACCACTTTTACCCCACAAAGCCCTCTTTGTATCTTGTTTCTTTTTTCCGTTTTTTTACCAGTTAAAAAAAACATCATCTTTACCCCACAAGGCCTTTTTTGTATCCTTTTTCTTTTTTTCGTTTTTTGCGTTAAAAAACAACGACTTGCCTTCTGCCCCTACCCTCTGACTTTCAGTTTTCTTGTACTATTTTTTTTTCATTATTTCCTCTTGTTTACACTTCTTTTGGCAAGAACATGGAATTCTGAAACAATATACATAACAAAAACACAGTACATATACAAATAGCTGGAGCTAATCCTTTCCAAATCACAGTTCAGACATTTTGACCACCATCCTACAGACAAAATACAAAATAGAACACCACCAAATTAAAGCAGTTTACAGATTCGAAAACCCAACAGTGTGGTTCGCTAGCATAGAGGAAAATACTTACAAAAAAAAACATTTCTAACATTCACAACAGCACCGTCAACATCAACAACACTACTTTCACATTTAAAACAATGAACAGAAAATCACACAAAGCCATATTGCACTGCTGGGTGCCAGAAACGCTCAGCACACAACAAATAAAAACACTAACAAACTTTCATAAAAAACGAAAATATAATCTAACAAGACACCCCGACAGAGACAGACATTTGGACAATTTTCTTTGACGGAGACGAACACACAGGAATTCCTCATTACGTGACAATCTCTCTCAGCGACAAAAAACATCACAAAATTCTGGTGCAAGTGCCAGGGCGGAAGCAACAATGCTTCCAATGTGCATCTACAGAGCACTTTACAAACAAATGCCTAAGGCAAACAGACAACACACAAACAGAACATACGCAGACGTCCTAAAAAAACAAGACACACACTAAGCAAGCCCTCACAACACATTACAAAAAAAAACACTTCTACCTACACCCAACACAAAGTCAGTTGGGCAACAACTGACATACAAACTACAAAACAGCCCCGCAAATACAAGCACACCAACCAAACAAAATGCACCAAAACTATACACCCAAATTCAAACAGCCCCACTCAGATCACCTGCCCTAGCTGCAACACCTGCCAAGTCTAAAACAACAGACACCACCTACAAAACACACCACGCAAGAACACCCACCACAATAAACTCAACACCCACGCCACAAATCCGGTCGGAACAAAAAGAGACACCCAAAGAAGACAGCACACCTCAAACACCAAACATAAGCTTGGGTTCAGAGATACTTGACTCAAGAAATGTTTCTGAATCCACAGAATACACAAACACAGACCTTTCCTCAAAAACACTAGACACTAATATTTCAGAACAAACAACCTTAAACACAAGCTACAATGAGAAACATCAAGCACCTACAAC
The DNA here is from genome assembly GCA_021962125.1 of Bulinus truncatus. Taxonomy (NCBI): domain Eukaryota; kingdom Metazoa; phylum Mollusca; class Gastropoda; family Planorbidae; genus Bulinus; species Bulinus truncatus. The sequence goes on from JAGDYQ010000060.1 coordinate 1,266,823, forward strand.
ACTTTTAGTACAAGCAACACACCCAGAGAAACACCAACAAATCCACCAGCACCCTCACTCAAGCCACGCAAACTAGAGACAAGCAGAAAAAAGACTCTTGTCAGAATCACCCCAAACAGAAACACCCCAGACATACAATATCTGAATAAACAACAGAACAGCTAAACACCCCCCACCACCAAAAACCCAACTGAACAGAGACAGAAATGACAGAACCAACACTAAAATTATTGTCCCTCAACATAAAGGACTTAGACGTAAGACACACCACATTATAGAACTCATTCATAAACACAAACCAGACTTCATTTTTTTACAAGAAACAAATATAAACACAGAACTTGAAGCACAGCAAATTACAACACAATTAGGACTCACGAACACTGCATTCAGCAAGACAACAAGACACATGATAGGATGCAACTATTCTCCAGACCTCAGACACCTGGCATATCTCACAAGTACACACGAACAATAGTGGAAGGCAAACAATTGTAGAAATAGAGAAACCCAACCGACCACACAAATACATACTTTGCAACATACACGCCCCCAATGCGGAAGACTAATACGACTTTTACCGGACACTACACGACAACCTCCAAAACAGGCAACAGAACCAGTTAATCATTGGTGGAGATTTTAACTGCACCATAGACAAACAAGACAGAGCAACACGGACAAGCGGACAAAGTAACATAAGGACAATAAAAGATACGACAAAATAGTTAAAGCATTCAAACTCATGGACCCTTACCGACAAAAATACCCTAAAGGAACTGATACAACATGCAAAACAAAACACACACACACCGGACGACTGGACAAATTCCTCATCCCAGACAACACACAATTACAATATACGACATCTTCAAGATACCTAAATTACACAGACCACAAGGCAGTGCTTTTAGAGATAAACCCAACAAACACAGCAAACACTCTCACCACACTGGAAATTCAACAACAGCCTCCTACAAGACCCAAAATACACCAACACAATCAAACACACAATAGGAATGTATACACAAATCATACCCAAACATAACTTAGCAAACCACTGGGAAACTTTCAAGAAAACAATCAGACATGTCACTCAGGAAATAAGCAAACATATACAACAGGAAACAAGACAAGAGACAAACAAACTAAAAGAAAAGCTAAAGCATAAAACAAATTAACCCACAAGCACCCGAAATAGAGGAAATAGAACAAAAACTACAAACATTCGCCACACACAAACTAAACGGAGCAAAAATTAGGAGTAGGATACAGACATGAAAGCACCCACACAAAAGCATTTTTTACAGATAGAAGACCACATACAAAGATCAAGACAATAGAACACATCATCACAGGACAAGACGAAATCACAGACTCAGAACAAATAGTAAACATTTTTTTTACAGCCATTTCCAAAGAGCTATACAAAGAAGACACTAGACGAGGCAATAGACAAATACACACAGTACACGACAACACTACCAGATGACAACGACCCGCAACACTAATACAGAAATATCAATTACAGACATCCACACTGCCATCAAACAACTAAATAAGAACAAGACACCAGGACCAGACGGACTTACAGCCGAGTTTACCAACACTTCATGTCAGACATATCCCCATTACTCCTAGCAACACTACACGAAGCTTTACCAAACTAGAACTGCCAGACTCCATGAAAGAAGCATACATCACATTACTACCAAAAACACACCAACAGTGAACAACTATAGACCTATATCCCTGCTCAACACAGACCACAAAATACTAACCAAAGCATTAGCCAACAAACTATCAACACAACTACCACAACTCATACACATGGACCAACAATGCAGCATTAAAGGCAGAAACATCACATACCACACACACTACATTAGAGACCTAATTCACTATACACAAAACCAGAAAACAACAAACATCATACTCAGTCTGGACCAAGAAAAAGCTTTCGACAAAATATCACACACATATTTACACAAAGTACTACAAAAAACTAACCTAGGAACACACTTCTGTCAATGGATACACACAATATACAACAAACCCCGCAGCCGAATATTACTCAACCACACACTAACAAAAACATTCACATTAGGTAAATCAGTAAGACAAGGTTGCCCCACTGTCACCCATGTTGTTTATGTGCAGTGAACAGTACTCAACAGCATCAGACAAAACCACAGATCAAAGCATCAAGACACCAAATAACATAAGAAAGAAACTCATAACACTTTACAGTGACACATCATTCTCTCCCAGACAATATCCAATCAATAAAACAAATCAAGCCTACAAGAATATGGCAAAGGCAGCGGAACATCTCAACACCAACAAATCTAGCATCATGTACTTAGGGAAAAAGACACCACCACCCAACAACACACACAACATACCAATCATAACAAACAGAAAATACTAGGAATAACATACTACAGCACATATCAGACAACCTCACAGAATGGAAAGAATGCATAAAGAAATTAGAAAACAAACTCAGACTATACCAATACAGAACACAGACAATTTTCGGCAGAGCAATCATCATAAACACTCTCATACTCCCAAAAATACTCTACCAAGCAACAACACTACAGCCACCACAACAAATACTCACACAAATAAACAAAATAATTAGAAATTTCATCTTTAAAAACACACACCATAGTCTCAGCGCAACACTATAGCACAACACAAACTACACGGAGGAATCAACCTACAACACCTACAAATAAAAATACAAGCACTTAGGGTAAAACACATCGGACTGGCGACACAAAACATAGGACAGTACCCTTTTGTAGAATATTATATCGGACAGGGCTACCCAATCCTAAGATAACAACAACACACCACACTACGCAGGACCACAATTACCCCCGTTCTACAAACAGGTTATCCAAACGCACAAATCCAACACTTCACTAATACAGATGAAAACAACAAAAGATATATACACAACTCATCCAACAGGCAATAAACACCAAAACAAAGAATTCGCTGGAATTTAGAGAAACAGGGATTACAGACTTCACAGAAACTTTCAAAAATCTACACATCTCACAAATGACCAATAGACAGAAAGAAATCACATACAGACTAATATACAACATGACACCTATACCCATCCAAGACATGTGCCACCTTTGCAAGAACAGATACCAAAAAGACACAGAAAAACACACCTTCTTACACTGCCCGCCATACAAAAAACAAAGAGCACACTACATAACCTAATACAGTCCACAACACAAACACACTTAGACACAGATAGAGCAATCACACTCAACACAATACCATAATGTAAGCAGACAAGAACACGACACAAACATACTAATCCTGGCGACATACAGACAGACAATATGGGACGCCAGACTAGACAGTAAATACGAACGACGGACAATAACGCCGGAAGGGCTAGACAGGCTTTACAGACTAAAAATACAAGACCTACTGACGACGGGACCATAAACATGCCTTTTTTCACAGGAAAACAACACAGAACACACCAGAATTCGTCAAGAAGCAAAACCTAGTCAAAAGAACCGGACATGCATTTTGCTTTTATTTCATAATTATAATTAAAAAATATGTAATATTTAATTTTGTTTTTAAAAACAAAAATAATAATAATAACTATGTAAAATAGTCTGTAAAGAAATTCTCTGTAGTCGTTCTAAGACAAAAAAAAGAGAAATAAATAACACAAGTGATATTGTATGAAACCCCCACAATATACATTCAACACCCCTTTCTCTCTACCAGAACCACCACACCAGCTGGTAAAGTGGAAAAAATTGAAGGCGGGAAGGAAGTTGTGGGGAGAAGTCAATCCAAAACAAAGTACAACATAAGTGGCCAAGCCATTATACCCCCAAGGGAGAGAAAATGTGTTTCTGTAACAAGAACAAACAAATAAGAAAACCACGTAAAAAATACATATTATAAAGTAATCACTGTATATATATATATAATATAAAAATGTCAAAATAAGGCTTTAGTATTTAAAAAATGTATACATTATGTATGTTTTTAAAAATAAATTCTCAAAAGGTGGGAACCAAGAGGCGGAGGAAAACCAATGATGATATTGGGAAATGGTAACCAAAAATATTGAGGTCTCCTGCGTCCTCTCCCCTCATTTTTTATTAAAAAAAAAAAAAAAAAAAAATTTCCGCCTTTATCGAGTAAAAAAAGTGTTTAAAGTTTCCAGTAATTAAAATCTACACTTTAGGTAAGTAGGCATTCATATGCCTATGCACTTTTTTTAATGTATTAAACTTCGAATGTTTGACATAACCTTTTTTTATTTCAAAAAAGCTTCTTTCATTTAGTTTGTTTTATATCTTATCTCCTATAGAAAATTTTTTGTCGCTACCCCACTCCCGGGAAGTCACTCCTACAATTGTTAATTTCCATGTATTAATTTATTTCTTCTATTTAGTTACATGTCTTATTCTTCCTCCTAGATAACATTATTTGATTACTGTTGGTCTGTTATATCTACTGTTGTTGTATTGTATCTATTGTAGCTGTATGTGTTTGTACTGTTACTTTGTTGTATCTATTATGCTGTATGGTATCTACTGTTTCTGTATTTTCATCTATTTTGCAATATGGTATATATTGTTTACGTATTGTATCTACTGTAGTCGTACTATATCCATTGTTGCTGTATTTTATCTATATTTTGTCTATAATATTTAATGTTGCTGTATGGTATCTACTGTTGCTTTATGGTATATACTATAGCTGTATTGTATCTATTGTTGCTGTATTTTTGTACTGTTGCTTTGTTGTATATTATGCTGTATAGTATCTTCTGTTTCGGAATAATATCTACTGATGATGCAAAGTATATATTGTTTATGTAAAGTATATACTGTTTCTCTATTGTATCAACTGTAGCTATAGTGTGTCTACTGTTGTTGTATTGAATCTACTTTGCTGTTTTTAATCTACTGTTGCTATATTGTATCTACTGTTGCTTTGTACCTACTGTTGCTACATTATATTTACAGTTGCGGTTTTGTATCTATTGTTGCTATATTGTATCTTCTGTGCTGTATAGTATCTACAGTTGCTGTAAAGTATTTACTGTTTCTGAATTGTATCTTGTACCTACTGTTTTCATATTATATCTACTGTTGCTTTATTGTATCTACTGCTCTTTTTTTTTTGTCATTACTGTCGCTTTTTGTATCTACTGTCGCATTGTGTATCTATTGTCTTTGCTCTAAAGCATCTACTGTTTCTTATTGTATCGTGTATTATTTGTGCTGTATTGTATCTGCGTTTAACTTAAAAGTATATAATGTTGCCATATTGTATATACGTTTGCTGTTTTTTTGTATGTACTGTTGCTTTTTGTATTTACTGTTGCTATAGTGTATCTACTGTTGATATATTGTATCTATACTGTTGATGTATTTTTATCTACTGTTGCTTATTTTTGTATCTACTGTTTCTTAATTTGTATCTACTGTTGCTTTATTGCATCTATATTTGCTTTGTTGTATCTGCTGTTGATCTAAAGTATCTACTGTTTCTGTATTTTATCTTTTACCAACTGTTGATGTATATTTTATGTTATGTTTTGTATTATATCTACTGTTTAGATTTTAGATTTGTATTTATTAAATAATATGCCATACTAGTGGTGTCACTATGGTTTGGTGTCGACCGGTGCAAAAAAAAAAGGTTGTCACCCTTCCCCTCCAAACATTCCATCATGAGCAATGGTACATTTCGACGATTTCCCCTGCACTAGACCGTAGAAGATAAACTTTAAAATACTTAAAGAGATACTAACGGTAGTATTACTGACAGTAATTTAGAACAATATGTATTACTTTCATTAAACTGTGAAACCCTGTGGCTAAATGCGTCCTTTTTTCAAACGTTCACCAAAATACTCAGGATTGTTCGAAGCAGCTCTAGACACTCTACATGGTGGCACTCTTGTTTCTTCTTTACATGGTGGCAGCCTTGTACTATAGCTATGGATGGTGGCATCATGTGTTACAGCTTTGCATGGTGGCACCATGTGTTACTGCTCTGCATGGTGGCACCATGTGTTACTGCTCTGCATGGTGGCACCATGTATTACTGCTCTACATGGTGGCACCATATTGTTACAGCTTTGCATGGTGGCACCATGGCACTAATCTGATAATGAATATAATTTTGAATGTTCCAGGTTTCCGTGAAAATAGTTTATCAAAGAAGCTTTCACCCACCATTTTATCTAAACAAAGGCAGAAACGTTAAGTATTTATGTTCAGCAAACCAAAAGATCTGATATGTGTAATACGCAACAAGTAGCTGTAACTCTATTGGGAGATAAATCACCCAGAGGAAGACGTTATAACGCAGCCAGAGGAAAATATTCTGAAGAGAGGAAGACACATCAAAATGTAAGGAAAGGTTTAAACATAAACACTGTATATTTTTTTCCAATTTTTAAAATTAAAAAAGACCACATCTCCTTTAATTGCAGATAAATCCAGTCATAGGACATCGACACTATATGCTCAAATTGATGTCCAAATTGAAAGGGGCAGTATTTTTTTCACACATGTGCCACGAGGACATCAACAGTCTTATCAGACTCCACTTGCCACTCAGCAAATTATTCCCTTAGGTGGATGCTTACATAAGTTAGATACAGGCTAATAGCTAGTTTCTTAAGGTAAGTTAGACATTTTAATTATCAAAAGGTGTTCAATAATCCAGTTTTTTACTCTCTACAGCTAGTACTACTGAATAAGCAAATAATGAACTGTCGAAAAATACATTAGCGGCTACTGAAATAACAAATAGTGAGCTTGAAAACTGCCATTGGATGGTCGATACAAACAAATCTCATACAAGTGAGTTTAAACTAGCTTCTAATTGATTATTTGAAACCTTTAAAGATTTATTCCAAATTGCATAACATCTTAACTAATCTCTTTCATGAATATATTAACAGACAGGTTTTGAGGCAATCATTGGCAGCCCTGTTCAGCAGTGTTTACAGCAAGAAAAAAGGAATGGAAAAGAAAAAAAGGTCAGCTACATGTTGTATTTTTGAAATTTGTGAACTATGAGTAATTAAATTATTTTTCAAATCAGAATAGGGATAATGTATATTCACATTTAAAGCTTCAAATATATATCTGCTCTAGATATTTCCTGTAAAACGGAAAGAAGAATCACAAATAGTATGAAAATAGCGTGAAAAATTCTACAGCAGGGGCCAGGCATTCCACAGCAGTGGTCAGGCCAATAGCAGGTGTGGCAGGAAATAAGTGTTACTAAGTAGAGCAAACAAGCAGAGGGGGCCAGTTAAAACGCAGAGGGAGGGGCCGGCCCCCATCCCCGCACGCTACGGGCCTGTACACACTTGACTATTCTGACTTAATGTCGTGGATTGGAATCGGATTTAACTTAAAGTATTTTAGACTTTTTATAAGTGTTCATTATTAAGTCACCCAAACCCCCAACTAACAAGAACTCAATATACTAAAACACACTTAAGTTTTTTAGTAAACACCCCAACTTTTAACATAATTTAAATTTATTTAAATTTTCACAAGAAAAAGGTTTAACATAATAGTTTGCGAGTATCTTAAAAAATGTGTTTTGTTTTTCAGGAAAGAATTTCAGGAGTTTTTAAGAACACACAAGATACTTTCAAGTACCAGAAGTGCAGAAAAATACAAACCATTAAATCAAAAGTATTCAACGAGCGCCAAAAAATAAGAAGACTATTGGAATAAAAAAGAAACAATAATAAAATACATTTCTTTTTAGGCTAGACTCATTTTATTACTAAAAAACATTAATTTATTTCCATATTATATATTTTTCAAATAAATTAGTATGCTTCAAACCCTCACCTTTGTGATTTTGTTTATAATTTTTTTGTTTTAAATTTTTTTAAGCCTAAAAGTTATAAAATGTGTTGACATGTAAACTCTCCACACATTGTGTAGACTTGATACCAAGTAATTGATTGGACTATCTGGACACTTGCCTTGAGCTCTAGCCACTAAGTATTTTGAGATAAACTATCTCGACAGTTGGGGGAGGAGCCATGGGAGGGGCATCTGGAATAATGTAATTCAAATTTATCAGCGTTTCTCGCTCCATCCCAATTAATTCAACTTGCAACTTCTCCTTCGATAGTTTACTAAAATAAGATGTTATAACAATAGAGCCTTTCTTATATAAATTCATTGAATGATTAACCAATGCTAAATACGGATCCCAAAGTACAAAGGTCATTTTAGGTCAATCGTAAGTAAACAAATCCCTGATGGTCAAATGGGTGTATACATTGAAGGCTGAAAGTTTCTATTGGTACAATATAGACGAGTACACCATACAGTATAGCTAAAGAAGTCTGTATAATGTGCTGACGTGAAATTATTATTAACAATCGTCACTGCAATTACATTATAAGTTATAGTGTAAGGTCTTAATAATTCATGTAGCTAAACATTATATGATATAGATGTTGCGTAATGTATGTAGGGATATAAATTACTTAATATGAACTTTTAATAAAGTTATATTTCCACACTCGTAACATACGTCACGAACATAAGTGATATTTTGCACTACACAAATCGTATATGTCGCCCAACGGACGATAAGACGTGAGACGTCAGTTAGGGGACATATATGTGTCCCCCAAAAGTCAAAAATATATTAAATTAACAAAAAGTCATTAAAAAGTGTTTCAAACTTATTTTTTTTTGTTTTTTTATAACTATATAAATAATATTCTTATTTAACGTTCCTTGAAAGTAGAAAAAAAATTCAATAATAGAATTAAAAGTAGGCCGATACTTAAAACAAAGTGTACAATTAGTAACAAAAATGATTAAAACTAATATTAAATTAAGTTTTTTTTAATTAAAAACAATATTTAAATAATTGCTTGAAAAAGTCTTTCAAAACTTATCATTGATAGGATATTAATATTTTAGAGCGTTTTCTAAAATGTGCCCCGATGGTATCAAATCTGAGCCTGTACCCCAAAGTTCAGTAGAATATATATATATGTATATATATATATATATGTTTATGCAGTTATGAAACATATGTTAATATTAAACTTTCAAGTATGATGTTGAGAGTCAGCAGCGATTACTTGACAGAGTAGTTGAGTACTCGTGCTACACAAGCCGTACTTAATCATCTGATTATTACATATTAGCTGGGCGCAACCATTAAGCAGGCTTGCGGAGCCGGAACCGGGGAGCCTGGAGCCGCTACTTTTTGCTGGAGCCGGAGCCGAAAAAAATATGGCGGCTCCACGGCTCCCAAATGCTTTTTACAGCAAAAATTTTTTTTTTAACTTTAAAATTCCAAATTTGTTTGATTGTTTGCCTCCTACAATTTGAAATGTTGTTATTTTTACAACGCTACAACGGTAACAGCGTTAAAATGATAGCGTGCATGTACATCACAACAAGAAATCTTTAACAGGGAATCGTTTTGTGTTCGTTTAAATCTTGTTTACTTTCAAATTTTTAATGGTGTGTTATTTTGTTATACTTCTAAGTTAAAACGGTTTTATTTTATAGAATAATTGTACCAATCATTTAAAATACATTTTTACTAGGACGACAAATAGAACGCGACATTTCGTATTATTATTTGACCGCAAATCAGGCTTATCTATATTAAATCTTTATTTGACGGAACGAAAAAATTATAATACAGAGTCCGCTTAGTGGAAGCCTAGACACTGAGTAACGATTAAATCATACAATTCAAACAATTATATAAAAAAAAACAATAATAAAGTATAAGTATAGCTAAACTAAGTGCATATTTGCCAAGGGTCCGAATAACAATCAAATTTTATTGGGACGGAGTGCGAATAAAAGTCGAGTTTATTTGTACCCGGGTCCGAATAGCCACTTTATAAATATTAAATATAAATACTGAAGTTTTTAATTATTTTAAATAATGTATCATTGTACTATTTGCTAATTTGATCATTGAAATAACTTTTTATTACTTATGAAAATGGCGACTTGTGAAACCTCGGTCGAAAAATAATGATATGATTCTAGATGCACTGGAAATGGTTTGTGTTTAGTAAAACCGACATGCGTATATTTTTCAAGTTCCTGACTATGGGGCAGCCCCGTAGCGTGAAAATTCTACAGCAGGGGCCAGGCATTCTATAGCAGGGGCCAGGCGGGGGCAGGTAATACATTTTACTAAGTAGAACCAATAAGCAGAGGGCCAGACAAAACGCAGGGGGCCCGGCCCCCTAGCCCTTCCGCACGCTACGGGCCTACTATGGGGGTGAACGCGACCAAATTTGCATAACTTTTATCAGCGGCATGTTTGCGTGGCGCAATTACAAAAAATTTGTCTCGTGTGATACTATTTTAATAAGGAGCCGGAGCCGTCAAATTTTTGGGAGCCGGAGCCGGAAAAATTTTGGCGGCTACGCAAGCCTACATTTAAGTTATATGACTACTCACATTAGATGGACTGACAGATTGTGGCCACACACAAGCCGTACACAAGGTTTGTTTTCACATTAACAACAACAATCATATCCCCACCCCACTGTAAAACATAGAAGGAGCAATGGACCAATCCTATATAAATGCATACTCTCTGTGCTGCTAGATTAATTTAAAATATCAAATGTTTTAGTCGTTATATGAGGGCCCTGGGATAGATTTTCTCCTTATGATATAGCTTTGTAATGCTACCCTCCCCAACCCCCAGCACGAAGTAAACATATTGAGATTTTCATAGAAAATAATGAGATCACTTGTCCGGCGATAAGCGGCCGGTACGGGTCCATAGCAAATAACAGAACCTGTTAGAACACTTTTTTTTAAATCAAAAGCCTACTGTAACATAATTTTCTTTGATACAGTTGTCCATGGTTGACTACCAACAGTTTTAACAGTTTTTAACTTTAGTTTGAAAATTCATTAAAGTTTTATGAACGAAATATAAATAGCATTTTTGTTGTTTCCCGAAAACACTGCTTAACTTTTTTCTTCCTTAATTATCAATTCTTCGAGTTCATAATTACTTGGCTAAGTTACATCACATTTTGAGGTCAATAGCCTAAATAAAAAGAAATTTCTTTTTCAACACATCTTTAAAAATATGATTTAGTATAATTTTACAATCTAATGAGGACCTCACAGTTTTAAATTTTGTTAAATAATAATTTATATCTATAATACAAATTTTACATCATATGTTCCGGTGTCTGTCATCGCTACTTCCGTCTTTCATCGCGACTTCCGTCTGTCATCCAACATGGCGGCATAAACAATGCATCCAAGATGGCGGCATAAACAATTCAAAGATGGCAGAAACATTTACTGTTTTCTTCTTAACATGCATGATCCGGCTACCAACTGGCCAGTCGAGTAAGAATTGTCTCCTACATGGCTGCCAGAAATGACATTGGACCAGCCATATGTTTTAGTGCCGAGGTGACAAAACAACGTACTAACATACGGGAGATAAGATCATGAATGCCAAATGGCAATCACAATGTAATACTGTTTTCGACCGCCTCAATCATTACCAAACGGCAATAAAGCGATCTTAGGAGAGAGTACAACACAAAAGATCATGCCAAAATATTCTGTAATACTTTTCAAACAAATTTTAAACCAAATCATTGGTTTCATAGGTCTATGTATTTCTAACAGTATCATGTAGTAAATCTATGGTGTTCAATTTATTATTAAATGAGAAGCGATCATAGAAATATTTACATAAATCGTTCAATTAATATTCTGTGTTATGTTTCACAATCTAAATTTCAAACCAAAATTATGGATACCTCAATATAATGTAATATTTATATTGTTTAAATTGTTATTTTTCTCAAATATGTCTATTTCTAATGTACAATTATTTCCCTTTATTACTAACTTAAAATACGTCACTTTTTTCATTTTGACTATTACGTCACATGAATGAATTGAATAAGGGTTGAGATTGAGTAGCGCCGTTCACAACGTTTACAATGCAAACTAACCCATTTTAGATGAGGGCTTCACACAGAGGGTGTATGAAGGGGCCCAGTTTCAGGAGGGCCCCAAAATATTTTTTAAACTAAATATTAAGTACATTATCTCATGTCAAAATGTAGTGGCTCCCGAAGATGCCTATCACTTGGTTCGGCATTGGCTTCACAGAACTATAATGTTGAAAGGTTTGATATGTCTTTCTTTTAAGAGGCTAATGTTTTCTGCGTCTGCGGCCTCGCTACATTGATGGAATACTATGTTTTTAATTTAAGGTCAGCTAAAAGCTACACAACGATTCTTTCTACTCGGGACCAAGCTTGAGAAGCGTCAAAAAATTATCTCATGTCAAAATGCAGGGACAGACCCCAAAGAGGCCAAGCCCACCGGGCCCCTAAATCACTAGGTTCTGCACTGCCGGGTCGGCAATTGTTCTTAGTTAATTGTACTATGCTACAATGTGGCCTTAACAGTAAATAAACCACCTGTTAAACATGTAGCGTTTTGCTTAACATGAGCACTCACTCGTCTCTCTTTTTTTAAATACACGCCATGTTGAACATCATAAAACATTAAATGAATAACTGTTTGGAAAGGAGTCCATTAAAATATTATGAAGGAATATGATTTTAAGAGTTGTTGTTTATGTTTACCCATAGTGAGGATTATTTCCTTTGAGAGGAACTATTTAACATATAAACTATATTTGATGTATTATTAGGCGTCCCTATTCTCAAATGTATTTTGGCTACAATAATCTGTTCATGTCCTTGGGGCCACTGCAAGTATAGACTGATGGTTAACGCGCTAAAATATATATCACCATTTTCAACTCAACTGTGTGCCTTCTCGCCGGTCAGGGTACCGGACCTTTGAAACTAGTCTATAATACAAATTTTACATCATATGTGTTCCGGTGTCTGTCATCGCGACTTCCGTCTGTCATCGCTACTTCCGTCTGTCATCGCGACTTCCGTCTGTCATCAAGATGGCAGCATAAACAATGCTAAAGATGGCAGAAATATTTACTGTTTTCTTCTTAACATGCATAATCCGGCTACTAACTGGCCAGCCGAGTAAGAATAGTCTCCTACATGACTGCCAGAAATGACATAGGACCAGCCATATGTTTAGTGCCGAGGTGACAAAGCAACGTACACTAACATACGGGAGGTAAAATCATGAATGCCAAATGGCAATCACAATGTAATACTGTTTTCGACCGCCTCAATCATTACCAAAAAGGGCTAGAAGCGATCTTAGCAGAAGTAACACAAAATCATGCCAAAATATTCTGTGATACTCTCCGAAGATATTTTAAACCGAAAGTGGTCCAAAGGTTTATTTATATCTCAAAGTAACGTAATAAATTTATGGTGTTCAATTTGTTATTAAATGAGGAAGCGATCATAAAAGAAATATTTACATAAATCGTTCATTAATATTCTACAGTATGTTCCACAATCCTCAATTTTAAACCAAAATTATGGATACCTAAATATAATGTAATATTTATATTGTTTAAATTGTTATTATTTCTAAAATATGTCTATTTCTAATGTACAATTATTTCCCTTTATTTTTAACCTAAAATACATCAATTTTTGTTTCATTTTTTGACTATTACGTCACATGAATGAATTGAATAAGGGTTGAGTTTGAGTAGCGCCGTACACAACGTTTACAATGCAAACTAACCCATTTATGATGGGGGCTTCACACAGAGGGTGTATGGAGGGGGCCCAGTTTGAGGCCCCAAAATATTTTTTAAACTAAATATTAAGTACATTATCTCATGTCAAAATGTAGTGGCTCCCGAGATGCCTAAAATCATGGTTGTGTAGAAACTCACAGAACTATAATGTTGAAAGGTTTGATATGTCTTTCTTTTTTAAGAGGCCTAATGTTTTCTGCGTCTGCGGCCTCAACTGCATTCATGGAATACTATGTTTTTAATTGAAGGTAAGCTAAAAGCTGCACAACAATTCTTTCTTCTCGGGACCAAGCCCGGGGAGAAGCGTCAAAAAATTATCTGTCAAAATGCGGGGGCAGCCCCAAAGAGGCCAAGCCCACCGGGCCCCTAAATCCTAGGTTCTGCAGTGCCGGGTGGGCAATTTTCTTAGTTAATTGTACTATGCTACAATGTGTATAACAGTAAATAAACCACCTGATAAACATGTAGCGCTTGGCTTAACACAAGCACTCACTCATGTCTCTCTTTTTTTTTTTTAATACGCCATGTTGAACATCATAAAACATTAAATGAATAACTGTTTGGAAAGGAGTCCATTAAAATATTATGAAGGAATATAATTTTAAGAGTTGTTGTTTATGTTTACCCATAGTGAGGATTATTTTCTTTGGGAGGAACTATTTAACATATGAACTTTATTTGATGTATTATTAGCTGTCCCTGTTATCATGTATTTTGGCTACAATAATCTTTTCATGTCCTTAGGGCCACTGCAAGTATATAGACTGATGGTTAACGCGCTAAAATATATATCACCATTTTCAACTACAACTGTGTGCTACTCGCCGGTCCGGGTACCGGGCCTTTAGTAATAGTATTATCAAACATTATTAATAGTTTTCTACAAAAGCAGTCTTAATATGCATTTTTATAAAGTGTATATAATTTTACAAATTGTTTTCAGTAATTATCAATATTTAGGCTAAGCCATATACTTTATTTATGTATAAAAAAAACACAATTAAACATAAACTTAGTAAGAAGAATACATTTAATTTATATCTTAAAGTCTGATTTACTATTATTTGATAAAACATTTAATTATTTGTTTAATATTTTATATTTTACTCCACCATTTTCTGATTTCTTATTTTCTGTCGCTAGCAGAATTTTACTTAAATATGTGTATGCATATATATGTTGATCTCCTCAAACTATCTATCTTTCTAGTTATCTCTCTATCTATATATCCATCAATCTATTAGTCAAGCCTTATTATTTATATTACTATTATTTTAAACAAAAATCAAACAAATATATCGTGTAACATAATTAAAATAATGAAAAGATGAGTTATTCGGTCAGAAACATTGGAAAATCATCTTTCCAACATTAATGGCACCGGCCATTAAGTTTATATAGGCTCTGTATAATTATTTGTTTGTTTTTCAACTAAATACATGGACAAAAATACAGACTTTCAACCAATGACATCACGACTTGCGGTGTCTCACTTCCGGAGGAAGAATTTTTATTTTTTTTTCAAGGCCGGACGTAAATAATAGGAAGCTCGGCAACCCAATTTTATGACTGAAAGTTTGCGTGTTTTCTGTTTCGGTTTATTTCTTTATTATCCCTATGTGTGTGTGGATGTGTGTATGTGTTGGAGATGCGTGCGGTTCCATATCTGTGCACACCCCCGCGACTATGATTGTATTCTTAGCTGGCAATAAATTAGCACGATTCTGTGACGTAGAACGCTGAGGTTTTTTTTTCCCTTTAAGTTCAAAAATGTGTTAAATTATAAGGCTAAATTCAACAAGGATATTTTAACTAACTGCCGTCCAGGGGAAGAAAGTTTGCCGCTTAGTAAGCTCGAAATTCAGACTCTGATGACAACAAAAAGATAAAAATCGGGTTTGGGGGTTGGGTTGGTGGGGAGGGGGTGGAGGAGTGAATGGATTGGACAATGATTTTTAAACACCATAGCAGCTCTTGCCCCTGTCAGTTTACTATACCCATCATGGCCACGTCACGTAAAGTAACGGGCTATAAGAGGACTTACTTATCAATAGATCGCACGGCGCTCATGATTTACTGCCATGGGTCTTCAGAGTTCATTATAGTTGGATATAGATTGATTGGCTGATTGGTATCAGGAAAGATAGATGTATAGAGAGCAATTTTAATATATCGATAGGTAGACAGACGGATTAGATAGATAGATAGACAGACAGACGGACGGACGGACGGACGGATGGATAGATAGATATTAGGAAAGATGGATGTATAGAGAGCTATTTTAATATATAGATAGATAGATAGATAGATAGATAGATAGATATTGTATATGTATAGCATGTAACTTAATATTCGTAACATTGCCTACGAATATGTCCACTCATTACATATGGATCATGTATTTGTATGCGTTGCAAGTAAAGATTGTTTTGTTAAGTATACAGTAACGAGTGAATTTGTTATTCTTTTTATTAATATATATATATTCATTTCCACAAGTTATAAACAGTAATCATTTATTGTTATTAAAATAAACTTGTCTCCCTTTGAATTACTTCCCTTCCTTTAAAAAAATCCCTCCCTGTGATTCTACAAACTGATTGTTAACATGCTGGTTGGCATTCAAAGATTGTTTGACTTCAACCAAGAACTGGGTTTAAAAAATCTCTTAAACAAAACGATCAATATTGAAAAACAACCGAATGTTCATTGATAAATAAACGTTTAAAAAAATATAATGAAGTTGTGATAACATGCACAGGCAAGTATGTTTCTTGAATGAATTTAATCACTAGACAAATGTTAAAATGTCATCGTTTTAATCAATTTATTTTTAGACTTAACACAAAACAACGGTTTATCGAGACGTCACAAAAGATGATGGTGGTGGTGCAGCTCCATGCGGTGTACTCACGTCCTTAAAACAAACAAACAAACATACAAACATCTTAAACCTGGCGCAACTTTACCACTGAGCGAAAAACTCCCGCCAATCGTAAAAAACAACCTCCTTCCGCCTTAACCAATCAGCATCCAGCTGATTTCTCCCCCCCCCTCCCTCCCCTTTACTTTCTCTGCTGGTTAAGCAACATTTCGGATGTCTCAATTCCATGTACACTAGAAACTAAAACAGATTTGTATGAAAATACACAAATTTACTACTGGAAATATATAAATAATGTTGCAATAAAATATTTCATTGGTTGAAAAAGTTTGGCTCTGTTTTATTTTCACGATGTTGGTAGAATTAATTTGATCGGCTTATTTATTTATTTGTTTGGATAAATTATATCACAGTTCATTGATTGTGAATAGATACGATCATTTCATTTCAAGGTAAGATTATATAGTGTCAATCAATTCAACGATTTTAAACTATGAAAAATGTATAAGTCGATAGAATTATATGTTAATAGTGTCTCTAATGTACATATTTGTTTTCGTAAGAGTCCTTATTATAAATTTAGCTTTAAATAACAAAAAGTAACAGCAATATATTTGGACATAAAGAAATGTATTGAGGTATATCACAATAAGAAGGAAATTTTATTGTATTATTGTAATGTTACATAGTTTTCTGACACAGTTACTAAACCGCGATCGAGTTTATAGTAAATAATATTTTACACTTGGCTTGCTTTGTTTTCATAATGGGGTTTAAACTTGCCTTACCCAACTTAACAAGGCTCTTTGTGTGGGGGGGGGGGGAATCACTGGATAAAGGGCCGTTGATTTGTATCAATCTGTAAGATAATCAATATTAGCAGTTATATTCATGTAGGTGACTTCTATTAGAGAAGTCGGACGGAGACATTGTACTTTCCCCCCCGCACGGTGTGTCTTGCCATCGTATATGTTACACCTAATTAAAATAACATGATCGCGATTTCGTTACCATGGTAACGATGGGACTTATATGTTGTGTGTGTATGTAAGTGTGTGTGTGTGTGTGTTGTGTATTCAGAGCAGTTCTTACACTTAGACTAACAATGTCTATAGACCCGAGCCTCCGCCTGTCAGTGGACACAGGCATGGGCATATTCATGGGGGGGCAAGGGGGCATTTGCTCCCCCCCTACATTTTGAAAAAATGTCATAAAGTTGTTATTTGCCCCCCCCTGGAAAATTTTTGCCCCCATCCCTGGAAAAATTCCTAGCGACGCCCATGGACACAGACAGTTTACAGGTTCTGTTTAAAGATATGTCATATTTATTGATTATAATACTCACTTATGCGGAAAAAAATTAGCTACTTATAATACATACAGATTTCAAGCTTACAATGTCACATGGTGATCTGAAGAGGCTTACCGGAATTTTAAAATCAAGGCTATATTCAATACATTTCAACTTTCCTTTCTTTTAACAGGTTTATTTTGGGTCGCGAATCTCAACATTGTGAGAACCATTGTTGTTTACGTTTGTTTGGTTTATCCATAGTTTCTATGCCTTCGCTGCTATATTTAGCTTCCCATTGTTTTATTTATAACTACACACCTCCCCTTTAACTGTTACCCTAAAAAAAGGGGCCATTTACTTCATTGTGCCCCCCCCTCCCGGGTGGTGTAATTAATGTATTACCCCGAACGGCCAGAAGAGAAATCCCTGGTAAAATCGCTGGAACGAAGCCGTGAGCTGCTGTCATCTGTGAGACAAATTTATGTGAACATTACTTTCCCCTTTCAGAGCCTTGACCGACGCGTTTGATTTGCAAATGAGGTTTAAAAAAAGCAAACCAATGACCATTCAACACAACTGATTGACCAGTCGTTTCTTTCAAAGAATGTCTGTCTGATTACTTTATTTTTTTAATGTCTTTCTTTGTGTTTGTGTGTGTGCGCTCATTTGAAGAGACCGACATCAAATTGAGTCCAAGATCACGAAAGCCATTAAAATGCATTGCTCCCATCAGGGCCGGCATCTTATCTTGAGCCCCATGACAATCCCCCAACAAATTAGGGGCCCCCAGACACACATGCTGTTTCATTTTACGTCGGAACAGGGCCCTGCTTCTAGGAATTGATAGCGCGGCACGTCACTAGGCGTGTACTGTTTAGCAATATTTAAACAGTTGTATTCTATCTTGTATTACTGGTTCATTTTTCCTATGAAAGTCGTGAAGTTCTCGAAGATGGACTCCGGTCACCTCACGCTCAAAGTCCTCGTCCTGTTCACCTGCACATTCTACAGGTGTCACGCGAGTCAGGCAGAACACGTCTCTGATACAGCTACAAGGTGAGTACATAACAGAACCAATACCCCCCACCCCAAATACAAACACAAACACAGGCAACATACATACAAGTCAGTGGCGCCGCTGACAGCTGAATGGAGTGCACAGAAAGGGGGGGGGTTACCACACAATATTGAAGGGGGGGGGTCTAGTCTGAAAGTGGGACGGATGGCCGAGTGGTGTAGATACTCGACAGTCGACCTGAGAGTCCTGGGTTCGATCCTCGGTGAGGCCCCTGGAGTTTTTCCAGGTGAAATTTGGTGCAAAGTCGTCCCCCAAGTCCACCCAGCTTTAAATGGGTAACTGACTTTAAACTGGGGGAGTAAAGGCGGCTGGGCGTTGTGCTAACCACACAAATCCCTTCATATGCCGAGGTTATAGAAACAGATGAATTTTACACTTCATCTGCCCCGATGGCGCGTTGGGGCTAAAGGGAACTTTACTTTTACTAGTCTGAAACAATGATGAACACTGTCGAGGGCTGTATGTTCCCCACCCTCCACCAACGCCACCCAATAATGCAGATTTTCGAATTGGGGGGTGGGGGCTGGCTGGGGGATTCGGGCGCTTATGAAAATCTAGGGACCTTTAAATAAAGGGAGGCAACATAAAGAGGTATAAAGTTGCGTTTCGCGAGTATAAATTTGGACTTTGCGAGGCCCCCCACATATGTCGGGGCCCCTGGCGCGCGCCCGATGCGCCTGCGTTAAGTCTACCTCTGATGTCTTTAAGCTTTCATTGAAAGTAAATTTATTCGTGTTGCCCCTGTTTCACATCTCCACTCAACCGCGACCACAGCGTAACCAGTGTCACTGGGATTTAAACCCTTCCCATGAACTGAACCCATAAGGCTCACAGCCTACGCGTCACCGGTCCAGTTATCAATTTATCAAACATAATGTGTTCTTTCATCTTTCATTCGTTAATCATTTCTCCGTATCATACTTTCACTCTTCCCTACTAAATGTATCTATAACACTGGTAAACAGTGATTTCGTTGCCAGTGATATTTGAATCATTTTATACAAAGTCAACCATGCTGATTTAGAATATGTAAGTGCTTTTGCTAGATTGGCTCTATTTTACGAGATAATTAAAATTAATTAAATAATGTATGCACCGTGTTTGGAATTTGTCAAGAATTGCATGAAGTATAATAGTATACTAACGAAAAGTAGTGAAACTGTTAATAGTCATGCAGAAATTTGTTCAAAAATATGTGTAATAGTGTTATAGAAGAAAACATTTTCATTTGAAAAACTAATTATGTCTAATTAATTAATTAATTAATATGTTAATTGTCTATAGTAATGCATTAGCAAATCGCTATTTGCTCGACTTCCTTTTGTATGTGTGGTTGGTGCAATTGCGCTGGAGGCTCCAACAGAAGTCAGCCATCATATGTATGTCCCATCTTCCTTGATATATCTCCTCCATCACCATCATATCCTGATGGAACCTCTCGCCTTGTTCCTCACGGAAGTCCCCAAGGTTACCTGGAAATTTGTCTAAATGACTGTGCAGGTAATGTACCTTGATGCTCATATTTGCTCCAATGTTTCTGAAGTTAGCGAGCATATCTTGCACCAGTTCTTCGTAATTCTCTGCTCTGTTATTACCTAAGAAGTTCATGACAACTGAAACAAAACTGTTCCATGAAGAAGCTTCAAGGTGATCCATGAAATTAGTATAATGTCGATCGTTGATGAGTTTCAGAATCTGAGGACCGTCAAAAATCCCAGCTTTCAGCTTCTCCATGCTCAATCCGGGGAATGATCTGCAAATATACTTGAAGCATTTGCCAGATTTGTCCAAAGCCTTAACATATTGTTTCATTAAACCTAATTTGATATAAAGCGGTGGGAGAATGATTTTATTTTTGTCTACAGTCATGGTTTCCCTTGCAGGCCATGTTACTCTTGTCCATTGATCTTGCTTTGCCCTGCTATCCCAAAGGCACATGAAGCATGGGTATTTTGTGTATCCTGACTGCTGCCCAAGCAAGAAGTTTACCATTTTTAGATCAACACAAATTGACCACTGATGCTCATAATAACGGACTTTCTGCAATACTGTTTTGATATTCTCATACTCTTCTTTAAGTGTAGTTGAGTGAGCAATGGGAAGAGATGCATATTACCATTGTGTAACAGAACACATTTCAAGCTTGTGATGGAACTGTCTATAAAAAGACGCCAGTCTTCGGAATGGTAGTCTTGTAGTCCCATTTGGAGCGGAAGTCCAGGGATGTCATTACAGTAAACTTAAATATTGAAGAAGAAAATCTTCTCTTTTCCGATAAAATGTTATTTTAACTTCTGGTTTGAGAAAATTTCTTTCATTGAGCCTGGACACTAAAAGCTCAGATGCTTGCTTGGACAGGTTTAGGTCTCGTATTAGGTTATTAAGTTCTTCTTGGCTGAATGGTTGAGGTGTTGAAGAACTTCCTTCATAATCGCTTCCACTGTTTTCACCTCCCAAAAACTCCAGATCTTGCCCCTCGTCGGAGTCTGATGGTGAAAGCTCTAATAATCCAGTAAACACTGGTATAGGAACTTCACTGCTATGTGGAATTGGTCTCATTGCAGATTCAAGATCAGGATAACCCCACTTAGATTTCTTGTGGCGATTGAAACCTTTAACATTCACAATACAAAAATAGCAATCACCAAAATGGTCTTTCGGCTCTCGCCATATCATTTGTACACCGAAACTTAGACTTTTCTTCTCACTATTTGTCCACTGCCGTAGGCTCTCCACGCAGTTTTTGCAGACCTTATGGGGAACCCAAGACTTGTCTTGGTCTTCCAGCTTCACACCGAAATAAGCCAAATATGCCTGCTACACAAAGTCAGTTATATTTCTTCTTTGCTTTTCAATCATGTATTCTCCACAGATGTAACAGAATGCATTCGGATTATTTTTGCAGCATCTTCATGATGAACTCATGATGTCTTTAGAAAGCAGCTATAAAAGAGAGAAAAATAAACCAAGTTATAACTTGGTATAGTTAAATAAAACAACAGACACCAAACGTATTGCATTTGTTTTACACAAAGGGTACAATCATATTTTCAAGATTGTCCAATATCTCAGAAACTAGAGCCAATTCAGCAAAAGCAGTGGCAGTTTTGAAATCAGCACCCATGAATCGCTATAAATTCATTCAAATATTCTTGGCAATTCGAAAAAATTTTTTTTTGTTGAGCTGTGTAATGATTTACACCCACACACAAAAATCAATCATTCAAATTTATACTTACTGATTTATTTTATTGTTTCATTTCAGCTACAAATATCAAGTGTTTCGAATTAATGCTAGGACAGAGAGTGACCTTGACCATGTTCGACGGTTACGTGATAAGTATGACGTAAGTATACCCCACCACCACCACCACCACCACTCCCCGTGTGTTTCACTTTCCCGTCCCATGCAAAAAAAACATATATGAGCTATACATATAATTAAACACACGTTAAGAGAAAAAAAAAACTTATTTTCATTTCAATTAGCTGAAGTCTGAATTACAGTATGTATGTAGGATTAACTATTTACCTGATGTATTTTTTCATTGAATTGTAGTGTACCCTGTATTCATGTCATTCTATTTTCTATATGAAAGTACATCTGTCTGGGATTGAATTTGACTATGTGTACATCTGTCTGGGATATAATTTGACCATGTGTACATCTGTCTGGGATTGAATTTGAAATTATTTCTACATGGTAAAAATCTGTAAAACTATGGAATATTCTTGAATGTATCTTTTCGTAAAGAAAAAAAGAACTATTCTTTTAGAGACTTTTCTTTATGTTGTTTTTTTTATACTCGAGGGTTTTAAACAAAATTGTGGGGGAGGGGGGGAGTATGGGGGGGGGGCAGGGAGGTTTGGTTACATGTAAAAAAAAAAAGATAACTTGTGACATTTTCGAGCCAGTATGGCCTCTTTGAAGGTGAAACCAAGGCTTCGCAAGTCTGCACAGGACCTGATCACATCCATCACAGTTCGGCCATATTGTACAATCTAGTATTACAGGTGTCACCGTGGTCTGGCTTCTTTAAGTCACTGACTGGTTTCCAAGACGAGATGTTCTGGAAGGAACATCTTAGAGTCTGGAATTTATTTAGGAAAATTCTATTTTTTTTTAACACGTCATAGGTTTAAAAAAAAAAGAGAACAGTATACGTGTGGTAAACAAGTATTTGATAAGTAAGCATGGGCGTATTCATGGGGGGGGGGGGCAAGGTGGGGGGCATTTGCCCCCCCCCCTACATTTTGAAAAAATGTCATAAAGTTGTTATTTGCCCCCCCCAGAAAATATTTGCCCCCCCCTGGAAAAATTCCTAGCGACGCCCATGCTTATAGTATTGCACCTTATTATTCAAACGGTGTCACCTTAATAGCATTGTTGTTTGTCCACTGAAAAACTAAGGTGGGTTTTTTTTTAATTCTGGGGGCTTTGGAGGGGGGAGGAGGGGTGCGGACTTCTTAAAAAAAAACACCTGCACGACTGAAAAGTAATTTTTGGATGAGCTAGCGGTCACTATATTTGTAGATTCCCACACTTGGACAATGCCCAGTGAGCCATGACGGTATTGAATCTAATGACTTACTCATTTTTAACGGTTCGTTGTCATGGTTCCATTAGCTAGAACCAACATATCAAAGGCATTGAATACAAATAATATATGTTTTTATATGTAATAAAGACACATTGTTTTACAGTACATTAGTATAATACATTCTTATATATGTGAATTTAAAAAAAAGAGAGAATAGGTGGGCATTCTTTTGGATCTTTGTAACCTAAAAAAAAACCAACTCAAACGATCCGTTACAGAAGAAATCAGTCAGTGAATCAGATCATTGCTTATGAGTATACGTATATTTTTATTAAAATGGGCATACAAATTGCTATATCGATACGGATCAATGAAATTTCAAGATCCTTTTTCCAATCGTTATTTTCTCAAGAAAATTGTCTTAAGTCAAAAGATTCGAACACTGCGATGAGCCACTCGGGCAAAGTACTATGATCGCTATCTGGCCCACCCAGCTTATCATTAAGTATTGTTAATGTTATTGTTTACAGACTAATACACATTTTTTTATTTATTTATTTAAATGTCGATAAGGTCAGACTAGCTTTATGATCAAATGTATCGAAATATTTTGTGTTTTAGACTTGACACTGATTAATCGATCGATAACAGATAGACGAACAGACTGTTAAGATAGATCTATAATTAAACATACAGAAGATAGATAGGTTGATTGGCTGATAAACTCATCTGATGTTTATAATTGTTTAGACAGAAAATCAAATATATTTGGACACATAGACAGATTATAAGATGGACCAACATTAGCGAAAGATATCTAGATAGGTGATTACATAGATTGACTGATTGGTTCAATGAACTATTGATTCTTATATATATATATATATATATATATATATATATATATATATATATATATATACTAGCTGTACCCTACCCTTAGGCTTGATCGGTAGGCTAGGTTATTTTTTTGGTTTCGGGCAGATGCGATTTTTTCATGATTGTATTTTAAACTGTAATACTGATGTATTAATTCTTTACTTTCGATTTAACGCAGAACCCAAATCGCTATTATTTATATAGATCTATTGCATTGCTTCTTTTCTTTATCTCTATACACAGTCTCTATGTATCTTTCTTTCTCTTTCTCACTCTCTCTTTCCTTCCTCTCCTCTTAACAGTACAAAACATTCTTTTAAATACAAACGCTACTATATACTTGGCTGATGTTGTATCAACTGAATCAGGATATAAATATTAAGTTTCATACTTGAGGGGAAAGAAAATGTGTAACAATTTAAACCTGTGTTAGCACAAAACGAGCATTTAAAAGTAAAACAGAAGAAAATATTTAAAAAAAAGGAAACATGGTATGCGATACAAATGTCATGGCTTTGAACCTGACCTAGTTTTTTTCATGGCATGTCAAGTTCAATTGACATTTGAAAATCATAGCTGGTAAATATGCTGAACTTGGCTTTTGTGTGTTTTTTTTCTTAGAAAAGTTCAAACTTTCAAAAAAAAGGAAAATATTGTGTGAATCTGTGTACATCTGTCTGCGATTGAAATTAACTATGTGTACATCGGTCTGGGATTTAAATTGACTATGTGCACATCGTGCGGGATTTAAATTGACTATGTGCACATCTGTACAGTATTTAAATTGACTATGTGTACATCTGTGCGGGATTTAAATTACTATGTGCACATCTGTCTCGGATTTAAATTGACTTTGTGCACATTTGTCTAGGATTGACTACGTGCACCTCAGTGCGGGATTTAAACTGTGTTGACTTGGGCCCTAGGACAAATAGTTCACTGTGCACTAAGGAAACAATGGGCCCTGCATATCTTGGGTCCTGGGACAAATACTTCACTGTACAATAAGGAAACAATGGGCCCTGCAAATCTTGGGCCCTGGGGTGAAGGGGCGGCGGTGGTTCTATAACAAAAGAAAAAAACATAAAAGGATAAAATATAAATGGTCAGTGGCAAGTGACCCTTACAGTCGTTAAGACGACACTGAAAATTAAAAACTATCAGACTTTTAGATTTGCAACTTATAGAGACAAAGAGTTTCGCATGTATTCTTGATCCAACAATTAAAAATTAAGATACCTCGCAAATTACCGACAATTTATCCCCAAACCGCCAGTCGCTCGAGACCTAAACTTTTATAAAACTTGAATTTATATCTTTTTAAATAAGAATGGATTATTTATTTTTTTTAAGGCTTCAATATATTTTTTTTTATAATTTACCTTTTCTATATTTTGGTGAAAACAAAATCGTACCACTGATTTGTTTGTTTTTTTTTAATTTACTTCTTTTGATTTATTAAGAAGACGGGCATATACTATCAAATAAATCAATTAAAAAAGTGTGAAACTTTAAAAAGAAGCCATTTATCTTTTCATTTTAGCTTGATCCTTGGCGAGACATTCACCGCGTGAACCAAAGCGGTGACTTCCTTGTGAAACCTGGCCACATTGATGACGTCACTGGGATACTTTTAGAGAACTGGATAGAGCATGAGATTATTATCCCCGACGCCGAAAGGTTTGTAAACATTCAGCGAGAGAGTTAGAGATTATTCTACGTGACATAAATGATATAATTTGGTCTTATCGTTATGATCCACATCTGACTTTCAACCTTCTTTCTGATTGGTTGTTTTTGTTTGTTTGTTTCTTTATCTGATTTTAATGGATGGATGGTCTTCATTGAAGGATAACAGATTTAAAAAAAAAAATAATTCTAAATATTTTAGTTATTGAGATAATTGAAACAGTTGGTTATAGATATTACAACAAGAACACGCATTTATTCTTTAAGAAAGCTAATGTCAGTGCAGTAGCAAGCTTAACTCGCGCCCGGGGCACAAAGCCTTTTTAGCGCCCCCCACCCATTCGAAAACCTTATAAAATTATATGTAAAATATACCATTTGGCGCTCCTTTGTGAGTAGCGCCCGGGGCATGATGCCCTCCCGTGCCACCCCTACTCATCCCCTTAGCGTGAAAATTCAACAGCAGGGGCCAGGCATTCTACAGCCTGGGCCAGGCAATAGCGGGGGGGGGGAGGCAGGTAATACATTTTACTCAGTGGAACAGATAAGCAGGGGGGACAGACAAAACGCAAGGGAGGGGCCCGACCCTCTGCCCCCCCACACGCTACGGGCCTGCCCCCTACTATGCCACTGCAGAGTGTCGCTGTCAAATTATACATTTACTTCAGTTCTATATTTATTCTCGTAGTGACATTCTCGATATTCTGGGAATCTTAGGCTAACTAAAAGGATGGACCCTGATGTTTTCTTCAGGCTTGCGGAGCCGCCAAATTTTATTCCGGCTCCGGCTCCCACAGATTTGACGGCTCCGGCTCCGGCACGGCTCCGGCTCCGGCACGGCTCCGGCTCCCTATTAAGAAAATATCACACGAGACAAATTTTTTTTTGTAATTGCGCCACGAAAACATGCCGCTGATAAAAAGTTATGCAAATTTTGCCGCGTTCACCCCTATAGTCAGGGACTTGAAAAATATACGCATTGTCGGTTTTACTAAAAACAAACCATTTCAGTGCATCCAGAATCATATCATTATTTTCGACCGAGGTTTCACTAGTCGCCATTTTCATAAGTAATAAAAAGTTATTTTAATGATCAAATTAATAAATAGTAAAATGATACATTATTTAAAATATTTTAAAGACCTCAGTATTTATATTTATTATTTATAAATTCGAAGTGATTATTCGGACCCGGGTATCAATAAACTCCGATTTTTATTCGGATCCCGTCCCAATAAAGTCTGATTGTTATTCGGGCCCGTGGCAAATATGCACTTAGTTTAGCTATACATAAACTTTATTATTGTTTTTTTTTTATAATTGTTTGAATTGTATGATTTAATCGTTACTCAGTGTCTAGGGTTACACTAAGCGGACTCTGTATTATCATTTTTTCGGGTTCAGTCTAATGAAGTTTAAATATAGCTAAGCTTAGTGCATTTTGTCACGGGTCCGAATTATTCTATGAAATAAAACTGTTTTAACTTTATATATAACAAAATAACATGCCATTAAAAAAATTTCGGAGGGTAAACAAGATTTAAGACGAACACAAAACGATTCCCCATTAAAGATTTCTTGCGGTGATGTGCGTGCACGCTATCATTTAAACGCTGTTTCTGTTCGTAAAAATGACAATATTTCAAATTGTAGGAGGCAAACAATCAAACAAATTTGGAATTTTAAAGCTAAAAAAAAAATTCTGCTGTAAAAAAAACATTTGGGAGCCGTTGAGCCGCCAGATTTTTTTCGGCTACGGCTCCAGCAAAAAGTAGCGGTCCCGGCTCCTCGGCTCCGGCTCCGCAAGCCTGGGTTTTCATAGGCATGAAAATTTATTTTATCCGCATACAAAACTGATTTAGCCAAAGGCCATACCCCTTGATAGGTAAAGAAGCCGACCGCTTAGGACCCCTCGCTGGAAAAGGGCCCTACAAGTAATATTTCTTATAAAATGTAATGCTAAACGACCCCCCCCCCCATTTCGTGCCCTGCCTGGGGCCCAAAACAAATTCTTGTATCCCAGCCCAGAGCCCCTAAACATTATTTTGTATCTCTGCTTTTGTACCCCTGTCGAGAGCCCCTAATTAACTTTTGTGTCCTGCCTTGTGAGCCCTTCCCTAAGGGCGGCTCTGGTTATAATGTATCCTGTAAGCACCAAGACCAGGGCCGCGAATATTTTTTATATAAAATATTTAGAAAATAAATACTTTCAATATCCGCACTACGGAATAATAGGGAGCAGAAACAAATTCATCGAGTAGCCGCAATGGGGCCACATAGGTATCCTCGTATACTATCCAGTCTCCTAGAATTCGCACTGAGTCTGGGGCCCCCTCCCTTTATCAGAATGGGCCCTAAGATCTCACCAAGTTTACCCACTCACTTTAGATTAAGTTTAACATAACCCTTGCTACTAATCTACGAATTAAACACATAGGTGGAATCGTATTAACCAGCAATCCATCACTGAAATAGCGCCCCTTTTGTCTGGGGACTCCGCCTATGTTGAGACAAACGAAATGTCGAATGGACAGCTGTTGGTGGTGTGTGTGTGTGGCAGGATTACGAACCCGCGACCGTACTAGCGTCGGTCACACAGCGTGTCACCTCCACCTAATAATTAGGTCAAACATGATCATCAGTGCTATTCAGTTTTATTTTTCTGCCTGCACGGACACACACCTTCTTTCACCACTCCCTGCAGTTGTCGAGCCTTGGTTTTGCTATCGTTGTGATAATAGACGGAGGGGTGAGGGGTTGGTGTTAATGATTGAGATAGTACATGTTTTGGTTTGAAGGGGGGGTCGGGGTAAGGTGGGAGGAAGAAGGGGTGGGGGGTGGGGGTCAGGTGCCGTTACTTTCCCACAGCTTGTCATACATAAATCGAGAACAGCTGTCGGTTGATTTGTCAGAAGCAAACGTCAAGAACTGTAAGTTCAAAGTTCAGGTCCCGATGGTGTTAGGGGAGGGGGAGGAGGGGGCAAGGAGGTGGAGGGTGTGGAGTGAAACGGTAGACACTTCAAAGTCCTGGCCATGAACGAATTGAAGTACTTTCTTATTATTTTTTTCTTTGACACAGAGTGGCTTTTTTTTATAACACGCCTGATGCGGCGCAACTGATAAAGCCTCCATTGACTTTACACTTGCTGCCACTTCCCCCGCCCACACACACACACACACATATTTATAATGAGTGCAGATTTGACGAAAATAAAAGGGAAGAAACTCTGTATATAGTAAGATTATTTTCGCTAGTTATGTTACCCTGTTGCCAACATTATAAAAAAAAAATTTTGAAACTGTAAATGTATCCAAAATATAAGCTAATAAACAAATATTAAGTCTTTATTAGAGAGAACAATAGAAATATTAGAATTAGCTAAATGTGATGCATAGAGTTGTTAAACACTATTTTCAGCCAGTAAGTGTCTTCCCGTTTGTAACATAAAGATGAAAAAATGTAAACTTTAATTGAATAGCGTGTGTGAGTACATTATCATGAGCCTGATAGATAGATAGATAGACAGACAGACAGACAGACAGACAGACAGACAGACAGACAGACAGACAGACAGACAGACAGACAGATAGATAGATAGATAGATAGATAGATAGATAGATAGATAGATAGATAGATAGATAGATAGATAGATAGATAGATAGATAGATAGATAGATAGATAGATAGATAGATAGATAGATAGATAGATAGATAGATAGATAGATAGATAGATAGATAGATAGATAGATATAGGCCTCCTCCTCCCCAGACTCCAACAAAATAACATTGAGAGCAGCCCTAATGTGAGCCACCAGTTTTATAACGCTATCCGATAACCAAAAACGTTTTTTTGCTTTTGTTTATCTTTCATCAGTTTCCTGCAGGATGTGACACAGTCACAGAGGTATCGGCATCGTGACAGGCGAGACATTTCTAGCCACAAGTACAGACACAAATATTTGTCTTACGCAGAGGCGAGTTGTTCAAACTTGTATTATCTAGACTTGTTTTTATCCAGACATGTCATTTTAAACTGTCACTTTCACGTCGGGGGTGGGGTTGGAGGGGGGAGGGAGTGAAGAAGACAATTAATCTAAAATAATAATATCTTTCGAAAAAAATAATAAAAAAACATAATTATCGTCTAACGAAGTTTCACGTGTATACATGAAGGGCTAAAAAAAACAGTTGAGCACAAATGACTTTGTTACGGGCTCTTTTGGATTATTCTCTATAAACGTCTCAGGCCCTTTGGTTTATGTTATGAGTTGTGCGTTTTAGAGATGTCAATTTAGCTTAATGTCTGTTTCACTCTTATTTGCTCACTCCTTTGTCACAACTCAAAACCCAATCAGCTCGATGCGCTGTTAGTACAACGATTTATTTACATAAATGTACATCAGAATACAACAAGTCCATAGACGAATACACATTTAAATCCACAGTAATTTGCTCTGCCTCAACTCTGACTAACTATAATTCCTGTCCCTAAAACTCTGGTCACTAGATCTCTCGTAACTATCTCTATCTTCTCTAACTCTCGTTCTAACTCCTCTCATAACTACGAACTGCTCCCTCACTAACTAATGTCCGAATCCAGCCCCTATTTATACCCCTAACGTCCGTGCCCTAATTACCCTAAGTACGTCACAGTCTCTTCACTATCTAATCTTTCTAGGAGCGTCACCTGGTCGTCATTGTTAACCTGCTAGACTGTCCGACGGCGCCTCCCAGTCTTCACACCTTCGCTGTCTACTATTCTATTGTTTCCCACCTCGCCCTAAGTTGTCTGTCACCTTGTCACTATTATTCGTACTAATCCTAATTCTTAGATATCTAGTATGTTAAGAGGTCGAAGGGGATTGTCTCTGTCTCTAAATCTACTTTAGCTCGTCACATCTCCCCCCTTGTTAGTAAGCATGATGCAATCATGCCAAACAAAAAACCATCAAAATTATACTTCGACAATAGCGAAACTAACACAAATACTTTAAAAAATCTGCACATTGTTAGACCCGTAAAATTTGGGTAGTCCACACCACAAAATCATAAAATTATAAGTTAATGAATTATTTTCTAAATAACAAGATGATAAAATTACACAAGCACAAAATTCTAGAAATTGTCTAGTACCATGATCAGTAACACTCAATATGAGTGTCACATATCTATTTACAACAACTGTGTCATTTCGTTGCAAATAACATCAGACAATAAATTTTACAACTATATCAAAACGTCATTAAATTTAGGTCACTTAAATATTTGTAATTCCTACTACAGTTTTACGTAATAAACTGCTAGGTAACCATAACTTGCAGCAAAACAAAATCATCATCTACAACATAAAAGATACATCATGCGATTTCTAAACTCTTAAAAAAAACAAAATTATTGTCAATATTAAAACAACAAACGATATTTTCCAATAAATAAAAAATCATCAATTAAAATACTTAAAAAAAATTACATACTTTTTACAAGCATTAACCGTTTCAGGTACATCCGTTATCGAGCTATCCAATGGTCGAGAATCAAACTATTTTACAAAATGTTCTCGCCAGTTGTCATCTAAATCCCTCTCCCTGCCTTGGAAGAACCCATATCTAGGCTTTCTCATTTGATAACAATCGTTATTAACCCGATTATTTCTTGGTACTGATCTAGAAGTGAAATACTGATCAGGGTAATGAGGCCTAAAGCATTGCTCTACCCTTCGTCTACCATATAAATCTTTACCCATATTTCTATGGCAGTACCTTAGACAATTATCCCCATGACAAGTGTAGTTCATTCTTCTACCATCAATATTTTGTGGGTCATTTCTACGCCTGTACCGAAACACATCGTTCATACCATGTCTACACACTGTGTCTCCATTTGCCCATACTTCAACAAACTCTCATTTTCGCAACATTTCCCTCTTACATCAAACTTCTTTCTACACCCGTACTCACAATGACATTTGTTTTTCTTGAATAGTTCTACTGGCACATCACAGTTAGGACCAGATCTCTTTCTTACAATTATAATTCTAGGCGGCTGATGCTCATTGTGTCTAACTCTCATCCTCTGCCAATGTTCACTTCCCACCACTGACCGACTTTGACCAGCTACAGGTTTAACACGCACAGGAAAAGTTGGTTTTTGTTGTGGTGTCTTCCCAAAATGATCATTTTGTTTACAAACAGGCTCTATAACAGGGAACTTTATTCTATCACATTTCTCCTTAATTATTGTTCCATCATTACTACAACTTTTAGTCGGATTACTGACTTCTTCAATAAATTTAACTTGACCAATGTCCTTTTTTACATCCTTGATCTCAACTATTGAGCCCACTAAATCTATTTTACTAACGATGGCCTTCAACCCATTTTCTATTTTTGATTGTGACATGGCGATTGAATCTAACGATTCTAATTTGATCAAAATACTATGCAATAATTTCTCTACCGAGCCCAGTCTGTTTGATACGTTGTCTATTTTTAAATTTGTTTCTTGTATTTTAGCTCTTAACCTCTCGTCATTGTCTAACTGCAAATTTACATGTTTTCTCGCTCTTTCATCCTTTAATATCAACTCGTCATTTTTCTCTTTCAATTTCCTCTCGTTAAATGCCTTTATTTCTAGCCTAACTTTATCATTTTCTATTTCTAATTTTCTAATTGCCATCTCTTCTTGCCTTTCTTCCCTCTCATAATCCTCTCTCTCTCTTTCTTCGGCCTCTCTTATACTAACCCAATCCCGCAATTCTTTGCCAGTATACCCCAGGTCCTTACCCATCTCAATTAAAGATGTCATGGTTGTCATTACACTGATTATCTTGGACTGACAATACTACTGAGAAAACAAGGAGTGCAACCAAAATTTAAAAAAAATACTTATTGTATCAACAATGCTGATCGTTTACATAATATTGGAAACAGAAAAAAAACTAAAACAATAGCCTAAATGTATGTGTTTTGGTTGTTCTAAGTGGACCCTATTTAAACCTCTACTGTATTCAAAGTAATACAGAATTCCACCAAGAACAACGAACAAAATGCATTAAAAGGTAACAATAAATGTTTAACATAAATCATACAAGAATAAAATATTAGACTTAGCTTGTGGTGTCCAACACCTTTCGCCGAATTCAAAACAATAATACGTTATTGTCTATAGACTTGACTTGATATTGTCAATACACTTGACTTGATCCACAAATTAAAATAATACGATATTGTCCATACACTTCAACTTGAGCGGTGCAATGTAGCAGATAAAACGTCTTCCTCAGGTCGACAGCAACAACAGCTTCATAATTACTATAATACGAGTACAACACGTCGACAGCATACATAAAATCAAACTTCCGGTATTGTCCACATTGACAGCAACAGCAACTCCATGTAGTACAGCAATAATCGATACCGCAATACCTCTTTATGACGACAGCATACTTAGAATCAAAACGTCATGTATTTGTAACGATGACGACAACAGCAACTCACTGCTATACAGCAACGATCAATACATAATAATCCTTTACGTCGGCAACATAAATATAATCTTCATGTATACAGCTAATATTACTTCACACTATGAATTCCTCAATTTATAATGCACAATACTGTTCAGCGTTAGTCAGAGTTACCGTCGGAGGTGCCATAAATGTTACGGGCTCTTTTGGATTATTCTCTATAAACGTCTCAGGCCCTTTGGTTTATGTTATGAGTTGTGCGTTTTAGAGATGTCAATTTAGCTTAATGTCTGTTTCACTCTTATTTGCTCACTCCTTTGTCACAACTCAAAACCCAATCAGCTCGATGCACTGTTAGTACAACGATTTATTTACATAAATGTACATCAGAATACAACAAGTCCATAGACGAATACACATTTAAATCCACAGTAATTTGCTCTGCCTCAACTCTGACTAACTATAATTCCTGTCCCTAAAACTCTGGTCACTAGATCTCTCGTAACTATCTCTATCTTCTCTAACTCTCGTTCTAACTCCTCTCATAACTACGAACTGCTCCCTCACTAACTAATGTCCGAATCCAGCCCCTATTTATACCCCTAACGTCCGTGCCCTAATTACCCTAAGTACGTCACAGTCTCTTCACTATCTAATCTTTCTAGGAGCGTCACCTGGTCGACTTTGTTAACCTGCTAGACTGTCCGACGGCGCCTCCCAGTCTTCACACCTTCGCTGTCTACTATTCTATTGTTTCCCACCTCGCTCTAAGTTGTCTGTCACCTTGTCACTATTATTCGTACTAATCCTAATTCTTAGATATCTACTATGTTAAGAGGTCGAAGGGGATTGTCTCTGTCTCTAAATCTACTTTAGCTCGTCACAGACTTATTAAAATGAAAAAAAAAAGATACATTGATAATTAGCTGGTTGGGTCAAAAAACTCTACACCAGTTCATTAGTCATCATTAAATTAGTAATGACTGTTTGTCCTCTAGGCCAGCTACAATCTTGGTAGAGATATCGAGGTAAATTTTCACTTGGGTGTATCTAAAAATGAAAACTTACAGCAACCAGACTTGAAATGCGTTGGGCTGAGACCGCGAGTCTCCCCGTTGACGCCATGAATGGAATGGGGGATAACTGCGTTGTGAGTAGTCACAGGGCTCGATTTACCGCCGGGGATGCCGGGGATATCCCCGGGCCGCCCCCTCCCGGCACTGAGAACTGTCATCCCCGGCTCTGCTTTAGCTAATATATCCCAGCCGGGGATGAAATCATAAGACATTTATCCCCGGCTCTGCAGAAATTTCTTTTCATCTCCGGCACTGTTTTTTCTTAAAGCGAGCACTGAGTAG
>JAGDYQ010000060.1:1302250-1324844 GCA_021962125.1 Bulinus truncatus
CTTTAATCTATTTACACACGACAAGAGACCCCACTGTTGTCGTGAACCTGTACAAATTTATGGCGATCTTCAAAGTGGAGGAAAAAAAAAATATAAAATAAATTTAAACAGAAAGTAAACACTCTAGGGACAGGTGAATGAAAGTTTTTACCTGTTTCCTTTAGCCATGGCTATTTGAGGATTAATCTGTGGCATTTTGGTTGTTGCATCTGTATGTTGTATCTGTATGGTGTATTTTTTTGTTGTGTGTTACGGGTTTGAATCCTAGCGCATTCAGTCACTTGCCTATGTCTCTCGTGGTGCTTCCATGGCCATTGCACTCATTACTACGGAGGGGATGACAGAAGGGCATACCCAAGGCAATCCACTGACTAGTGGCTTATATGAGCAAGTGATGATCATATCTTTCTTACTCATATATAAAAATTTCAGATTCTATGATAAAAAATTCCCTAAGCCCAAACGGGCCATCGGGCAGATGAAGTGTAGAATTCATCTGTTTCTATTACCTCGGCTTATGAAGGGATTGTGTGGTTAGCACAACGCCCAGCCGCCTTCACTCCCCCAACTTAAAGTCAGGTACCCGTTTGACTGGGTGGACTTGGGGACTTACACCAGGACCTGAAAAAATCCCAAGGTTCTCACTAAGGTTCGAATCCATGACTCTCCGGTCGACAGCCGGTCATACAGCACACGACCATCCGTCCCCTTCTATGATGAAGTCCATGACGATTAGGTTGACTTTGTGTCTGTGAGCCCAGTTGGCGTCATAAGTTTGAATCACTGAGACGTCAATTACATACGGACGAGGTTCTCAGTGTTATAATAACCTATCCACATTTTCTAATTAGTGGACATTCTCCGTAGCCTAGTTTTAAATTGTCTAGGAAATAATGTCCAGTGTATTCGCACAGCATATTATTAAATTGTCCTAGGAAACAATGTCCAGTGTATTCATATGATAAAGTATTACATTTTCTAAGCATTTCCCATTCTTAGGTCTCGATTAAATATTTCATTTCCAGATTCTGTAAGCAATAATTATTTGATCTCATCAGTATGCGAGTAATTGCTTACATTTCAATACAACAACATAAAGGGGGGACAAAGGGAGTTAGGGAGGAGGGTAAAGCGGTGGTAAGCTATGTTAGACACCTGTGCATCTTTACCAAATGTTGGTAAATTTTTTTTTAACAGCATGATCTAATTGTTTGTGTGCGTGTTGACTGCTGGTCTAAGGTCAACGGCTGCCAAACTAGATAATTTTTAAATCCGGATGTGGATATTTTTTTTCAGAAATATTAGATATGCGTTAAAACACTTTCAAATAATAGTTCTGGATAATGTTGGTTTAGTCATTTAGATAACTAAGTGTTCAGTGGTGTTTTTTGTGTGTAAATTAGTATAAGGTAGAGATTATGCTGGATAACTCTGCAAGGAAAATAGTTGGCAGGTTCTGGTTGGATGCACCATATTGTGTACATTTTTATTGAGTTGTTTGTGTGTGTGTGTGTGTGTGTGTTACCGATTTAGAGTTTGACCATTTCACTCACAGGCAGCCAAGATTCAGACACGGTGTTGTTATTGTTATAGTTATTGTTGTTGTTGTATGGTCTAAACATTAATATTCTGCTGGCTGAGCAACGCTGTGATAATTCACCTGCTAAATTGACTGCGTTATATTCATGTCATTACACGCTTTCATTGACTTTGGGATGCTGATCTACTCCGACTCAATTTAGAATTGAACAGTCAAACGCATGCGTTTACGTGTTTAATTGACCCTGTGAGGTAAGGTAAACATCTGTTGCGAATATATTTATGTAATATTTAAGTCGTTTGTACGCTTCATTGACCATATGCAATGCGCAGTTTACAGGTGGAGCAGTTCTTATATTTTTTTTGGGAGGATCGGCCTGGATACAAATTACATATGGGCCCTAGACAAAGATACTTTATGTGGCCCCCAGGTATAAGTAATTCTAAATATTGGGCCCTAATAGTATTTGAAAACTTCCCCCCCCCACCCCACACACACTGAATACCCCAAGTCATTTTTACTTCCTCGAAAGGATCGTTCTTCATTGTGCATGGCATTGTTAAAGTCAAAACAGAGGGGTGGGGGGAGGGGGGTGAGTGAAAGGCGGTTGCTGCATAGTTTGCCTAGCCAGAGGAACTGCCCTGTTTGATTTTGTTTTAATGTGTTTATCTGTTTAAACAGATTGTGTACATTTTGAAATCGTAAACTGGCTTCATGGACGATGTTCATTGGGGTATTTACCTGTGACATGGATGTGTGTGGTATTTATAGCACTACTTTACCCCAACCTAGTATGCCCCGGGCCCAGAAGAAACTATTGGACCCCCTTATTAAAATCGAGCCAACAAAGGGTAGGAAGTTAGGTTTGGTGGGGCCACTATCAATTCCAGGGCACTCTTTAGTCGGGACACCGGGCACAGAAGAAACTATTGGACCCCCCTTATTAAAATCGAGCCATCAAGGGGTAGGAAGTTAAGTTTTGTAGGGGCCACTATCAGATGAGGCTACTCTTTAGTCGGGGCACCGGGCGCAGAAGAAACTATTTGACCCATATTAAACTGCATACTCTCCTACCCAAAGTCTTCATACTGGCTATATTTGCTATTTCTTTTTAATATAACTCTACTCTCGAACACAAATAATAATACTAAATACCGAAACTTTTTTTTTTTTTCAATTTCTGTTGAAAACATTTCTCTAGACATCATCTCTAAAGCTTCGTCAACAAAAGCTACATAGAGATAATTATAAACATCTTCCTTAATAACCTCGCTGGCATCCGGCTTGTTATGGTAGTTCTTGATTAAAGTTTCATTCTTTCCC
The DNA here is from genome assembly GCA_021962125.1 of Bulinus truncatus. NCBI lineage: Eukaryota > Metazoa > Mollusca > Gastropoda > Planorbidae > Bulinus > Bulinus truncatus. Next base: position 1,305,114 of record JAGDYQ010000060.1, read on the forward strand.
TATACAATAATCTCCTTCCCTCATCTTATAGAATAGATGTTTTTTTTTCCTCCTGTGACGTCTTTCTTAGAATTACGAGGTAGTGTCAGCTAAGGTCAGATTACAGCTTTCAAAAAAAAAAACCTGGTCTACCGTGGCTATTTCAATCTAGTAGCATGGGAAAATGTGACATTATGGAATATTGTTACACTGTGAGATGTGACATTATAGGATGATGTCACACGCTGGCATATGATAGTATAAGATCTTTTTTTGAATAACTAGATCAATAAAATTTGGTTTTATAAACAAAATTAAAGAAAATTTATTAGAAATGTCGCGGCAAGTATGTACGTGCTTACAAATTCGCTCCTTTTTTGTTGGGTGGTCAGGGTGGGAATCGGCTAGGTCAGGGGTCGGCATCCTGCGGCTCGCGAGCCGCACGTGGCTCTTTCGATGTCAAGTTGCGGCCCTTTCGATGTCAGATTACGGCCTTCAGTTCCATGTGCAAATAATAATAATTATATTATTTTATATACCTAATCAAATACTATAATACTGAAACAACAATTTTTAGTGGCTCTTTAAAAACTGAGAAAATTATAAATTATAACTTTTGGCTCTTCCGTCTCAAAAGGTTGCCGACCCCTGGGCTAGGGCAATGAATATTTATTTAGATGTTTGGGGATCCTATGCTAAATTATCTATAATTCAATAGGAATTAATACTTGTAGGGGGCTCTATTTTGGGTTTGGGTGTTTTAAGTAATCTACTAGTTAGCATATCCATAGTTATGATATGAGGCCCAAGGTAGATACTTCTACAGTTGTTGGTGTGTCATTTTTGGCTCAACGTCCCATTTAATAGGTATTACTATGATAGAGATTTAAATTTGCAGTGGGGGCCCTTGATGGCCTAGCTGTGTGCACCTGTGTTAGGCGAGGGTGTTGTCGTATAACTGTTTACGTTATGTTTAAATCCTACCTCAATTGTACTGCAATAAGTGACCATAAGTGATCATAGTAACCAATGAAAGACCCCTGTTGTATGATGCCGCATTTTCCTAATCATGTGTCGACGTCCCAATATCCATTGTGGACAATGGATGCACTGCTGGCATTGGCGAACCACACGCTATACGGGACAACGGCGAGATCACAATCTAACTGCCCCATCGTCATGCGGCGACGTGACACGCAACATCCTGGCAACGTGACACGCAACATCCTGGCAACGTGACACGCAACATCCTGGCAACGTGACACGCATCATCCTGGCAGCGGCCTGGCATCCTGGCGGCGTGACACGCAACATCCTGGCAACGTGACATGCAACATCCTGGCAACGTGACACGCAACATCCTGGCAACGTGACACGCAACATCCTGGCAACGTGACACGCAACATCCTGGCAACGCGACACGAAAAGTCAAATCCAACGTAATATTAAATGTCATGCACAACTTGACAACTAAATGTCACACACAACGTGACAATTAAATGTCGCGCACAACGCGTGAAAACTAAATGTCGCGCGCAACGTGACAGCTAAATGTCACGCACAACGTGACAGCCAAATGTCACGCACAACGTGACAGCCAAATGTCACGCACAACGTGACAACCAAACGTCGCACAACGTGACACACATACTCCCGTTCTTTTACACAAACAAATTAAGCGACTGCCAAGGCCTCCTTCTGGTGAAGGGCCCCCATCTCTAGTACTAATTCCCATGAAACAGAATGTTACATGGGCTCGTTAACCTAAGGCCCCTCTCATACCCATGTGCTGTCTCTGCCCAGGGCCCCCTTAAACCTCAGAACGTCTCTGGTGTCTGATGCCATCACGTACTTTGCATAGTCAAGTCAAAAGTACGGTGTTGTACCTCAAAGACAAATCAGATAAAATAAAATAAAATTCAATCATACAGGGCCAACTATATCAACAGGAGAACCACTTCATTACTTCGCCAATGAAAAAACCAAGTTTTCATCAATGAATGATAAAACCTATCACCCAATAACACTGATTGTCCCTGAAAAGAAAAAAAAAAGGAAAGTTATTGTTATTAAAGGGGAAAAGGGGGGGGGGGTTCTAACTGAAAACTGAAATTAAGACTCACGATACAAAGTGGAGGGAGGGGTGTGCGTGTGCGTGCTAAGACAACATAGTGGTGATATAAACAAACAGAAACAAACATATGGTCGTGCTTTCTCAAAAACACAGTGGACACACGGACTGTCTACCAAGACATGTTCAGACATAGTGTCCAAGTATTCCGGTATCTAGCCGTCCTCTCATCGGTGTTAATGGGCCAGCTCGCTGGACATTTAGCTTGGGGTGGGGTGAGGTGGGGAGGAGGTTGGGAGGTCATCGTGGTGATTCAAAACTAAAAAAGAAAAGGAAGGTGTGTGTGAGTGTGTGTGTGGGGGGAGGGGAGAAATCATCATACACAGGCTCGTGCGCCCACAAATCTCCCGTGGTCCCGACCAAAATATTATCCGACTAACAGGCGGCAGAATACACTCGTCCTGGTGAGTTATTCGGTCTCTCGGCTACCCACGTCTACATCTCGATACACCATTAGCTACTGGGCAGAGTTTCTAGCGAAACGACATGTACTTACATCAGGGTATTTTTTTTGTTTTAATGTAACTTCTGTAATGGTGATGTAGGGCAGTGATTCTCAATCTCAAATACTTTGTGACAAACAGCGAAACCTGTTCAGTGTGCATCGTTCCCACCTGCAAAAATGGAAAATAAAAGTGTGCGAAATTTAAAATTAGTATATTCTCGATTAATTATTAAAATGTTTGCAGACGCATTCCAGTCTGCTTGACACTTTGAGATTCACTGATCTAAAGGCTTTATGAATTTGTTTGCTTGTATTGCGGTATTTGGAGAACTGCCATCCATGCTGCACCCACACTTGGTTCGCCACTGATATTAGTACATTCTTAAATCACTGATACATTAGTTCAAAACCTAGACAGCTAAAACGTTACCTTCCGGTTACTCACTGTGCTCTTCAGCAACTCGTTGTTCTTGTTTAGTAACCTCGAGATTTCTGAACACACTATTACAACTTTGTGAGTTTAATAGCACATATTTTAAGTAAATTTTAGTGGCTCTTAACAAAACAAGATCAATGTAATAGTATTATTTTTTTTTTTCTTACATTTACAGATGCTCTGTGACGAAGATAACTATCCCATCAACGCCACGAGAGAGTCATGCCACACTCATGAATTGAACCGCTCCGATGCCAGGGGACCCATGAACTCTCTCTGTCCGCCCCATGTTCCATCAGGTACCTGGAGGAGCACCTCGTGACCATGTTGAACTGCCAGCAGCACGAACAGCAGCAGGGCGACCTTAGCGGCACCCCGGTGGCGGTGGAGTCCGCCATCGTCCTGCACCAGATCATCATCTCCGCCCTGGTGGTCACCTGCTTCGTCTGCACCAAGACCCTGGTGGACGGGCTCCGGAGACGTAACGCCCGCGTCTCCGTGGTCATCGTCGGCGCCGGGCCCATAGGCGTGACCTCCATGCTGGTGGCCGCTCGGACGGGCCGGGTCAGCCAGATAGTTGTGTACGAGGAGTCCAGCAAGCACGCCCTGTTCAACCGGCCCCACCAAATCGCGTTCGACCCCAGAGTGTACATTTCTTGAAAAGACTCGGCGTGGATTTCGACAACATTGAGGGCTGCTGGGATATGGGCAGCTTTTCCTCTCGTATAGGGGTCTTCCAGGAGTATATGCTGACCACCATTCCAAGACTGGACGTACCGGTCACTATCAGACTTGGAACTAAGGTAGTAAATAAATATTATCGTATTTCTTTTAAGTTTATTCACACGCTTTAGAGCATTTTCAAAAAAAAATGCTCTATTGTCCCCGTTTTGTCTGTCTGTCTGTCCATCTGTCCCGTCATCACCCTAGATCTCAACAACCATAAGTCCTAGACCCATGATGTATATATCATTTTGTAGGTCTTGGCCTGCCAAGAAATGACTTTTTTCCATTTCGCGATCTGACCTCTCAGGGCCGTAAAGGGGGAGCTTAGTACCGTTTTTTGCTATATAAGCTATATTAATAATTGAAGCGCCTATATCTCAGCAACCATAAGTCCTAGACCCATGATGTATATATCATTTTGTAGGTCTTGTCCTGTCAAGTGTACATCAAAGTCCATTTCGCGATGGGACCTCTGAGGGCCGGGCTTCAGGAACTCCTAAGGGGCTTATATATTATATATACACCTTGTACGTTCAATAACCCATTCATTTGGTGCGAAATACTGCAGCACAATAGTTTCATAAGATTTGTTAAGGAAACTCATCAAATGAAATAGTAAGCTTGTGTTCTGAGTTTAATTGAAAGTATCAGAGCTATGCAACAATTGACGGAGTTTTCGGACGATTAAATGACTATAATTTCGAATGTTTTAATTATGAGTCCTATTTCAGTAACCACAAACCACTTGTAGTTAGATTTAAGAGAAAATAATTTTTTTTCAAATATAAAGAAACGTCTTTATAAATTTTTTTTTTTACAGATATATGCATTACACAATTGAATTTATAAACATTTCCAAAATTTACAAATATTTACTGAAAGCTAACAAACGTACTGATACATAACATGAAAATGCGCTAACACGTCCTGTGTCCAGAATGGAACAGGCTTAATTGCTATTTTTTTTTAAAAAAAAACATTTCTCTCCAGATAATCTAAATTTATCTGAATTTTTTAAAATCTATTGTCATCCTTTCTCTACCTCTACCTTGTTTGTAACTCAGTTTAAAAAACAACAACAACAGTAGCTGTCAACATCTTTAAGACTACACAGAAATAAACTAAAATGCCTGAAATAGAATCCCCCCTTCCCTCCGTCCCCCAACCCCCTAACCTCACGGCGCCAGTGATAAGAGTTCGGGTTACCTCCCCATGGCGGTTGTCAAAAAAACCTGGTATGAAAACTATCGTGGCCCCCCATGCATGGAAAATTGAGGCCCTGTTATCTGAAATATAGTTTATGCTTACTTGTTATTTAAATAATATGAATTCAAACTCCAATATCGGGGCCCATTTCTCTGAAGGGGCCCCATTCGTGCATTCTTTCCAAATCCGGTCCTGTATTTGATAACAGTCTTCAAATTGTCGTATATGTTTGTTCTTTATGGACATTTCATTGTTTTTATGAATGACATCACATATTGTATGTATCCAGATATTAACTATAATTTCTCCAAAGGTATTGTAGGATAAAAATAAATTATTGTTTTCTATTAAATACAACATCTTACGTCTCCTGTTAAAATTCAAATTGACCTTACTCGAAAAACCGGAAATGCAGTGAATGAATCTTCCAATGAGTTCTTTCCCCCTTTCAACTTCTTGAACTATCTTGAATAGATGTTAAGTGTCCCCCCAGCACACTGGTCGACACATAAATTTATCGAGTGCAGATGTAATTTAAACTTTTTAAAATCCAGTCTGTATTATTCACGAAAATACCCTGCCACGAGATTTACTACTGTCTACGGTAACCGGACATGCATTGTTCGACATTCTGACACAAGGTGGACTAGTTTAGAGAATATGTCACGCCAATTTCTAGACTTTAGAGTCTGGGTTCACTTTCATTTTAAATTTTTGTGTTTAAATGACATCTAGTGCCTGCCGTAGAAAGTATTTGGCATGGGTAGATAATACGGCTCTCCAATGAGCCAATTTTTTTTTTTTTAATCTAATACTTTTTGTTCAATAAAGTTTAACAAAATTGACGTTTGCTCTTTAAAGAATTTTTTTTTACTATGTGTGAAGCCCCCGTTATCTCTGATTGATCTCACGTGTGATCAACCCTGGAATGTGGCTTGCTATATTTTGTATACAGTATTTTTTGATGCCACATTTGAACGTTTAAGGATACAATAAACATACTTTTCATTTTAAAGATAGAGATAAATAAACGAGCATGATCAAAGGAGTCAACAGAAAGTCAAAACTAATCCATCAATATCGATCATGGTTTCGGTGGGTTGTATTTTTACTTAAGCTAACCAGAGACGGAATTAGCAGTGGGTTCACATGTCTTGTGCGCGAGACCCTGCAAAGCCCCAACCTCGTAACGTACATTGACGCCTCTCTTTTTTTTAGGGGCCCAATATTTTCTTCTTCGCTCGGGGCCACTCAACCCACCTAACACGCCCCTGCGACATCTCCTTAGTTTTCCGAATGTTGAACTTTGAAGGAAGTCGTCCTATGGTCATTTTTTTTTTACCATAAAGCCACTTGAGATAACTCCATTTTTTAAATATTTTTTTGCACTCAGTTAACTCCCCTTTACATTTTGAAAAAAAATTTTTGTGTCACGAATTTCATTGTTTACGTTTGTTGAGAATACTTCTAGCTTAGATGGAAAAGGGGGGTACAATTATATGTATTTATCAGATCTCAGGTGTGAATCTAACGGCTTAGATGCAAAGCTACCTTGAAGCACCAGTTGTCAAAATTCACACATTCCAGTTGGCCTAAATATGTCAGCCAGGTCTTTTAATTTAATCCCACCCAGTGTTATCTCCCTCCATGTGTTATCAATGTATGACGTCGTTACCAAATCCAATTGATAACATCAAGTACGTTCCGGCCACGAGGTAAAAAAAAAAAGTGTATGGCCCACAGAAAATCCTCTTGGGCGCATCCCAGGAAATATTTCTCACAAACACCCACACACATTCACACAAACACACATTCACACAAACACACATTCACACAAACATACATTCACACAAACACAATTTTACACAAACACACATACACGCATACAAACACACTTACACGCATACAAACACACAAACACGCATACAAAGACATATAAGCACAAACACACGTACACAAACACATACACAAACACACATACTAACACACAATCATAAACACACAACACAACTACACACACAAACAAACATACACAAGGCACATCCATAAAGACACACACATACACAAACCAATATACATAGATACACACACACAAACACAGATACACAGACAAACACAAATTTACACACACACACACACAAACACACACACATACAAAAAAAAACACACACACATACTAGCATGGATGGTTGTAGTAAGTAAGACTACGGGCGAGTATCATAGGAGAAAGGGGTGGAGAGTTTAAATTTGGGTTACTTTGCCAAAATAACTACTAAAGTACTGCAGAAGCCTGCACTGGTGACGCCGATGATGTTGGCCCAGTCGAAGATCCAGACATGATGTAAAGCTGTCCAACATGTAGGGACACGAATCCCACACTGTAGCCAACTTTTAAAAACCACATTATTGTTCCCCCTCTCATCACCCATACCTCCCCCCCCCCAAAAAATAAAAAAGAACTGTACGACTTGATCACCTATAACACGGAAAATTAAGAGGGATGTACTATTCCTCTGTTTAGTTAATGGTGACCAGACGCGTCCCGATTCACCCGGGACTCGTGCAGCTTTACACATCATCCATTCAGAGTCCACCCCTCCCGCATGTAAATCCAAGTGACGTATGCTGTTTTTTTTTAAATTGGTGGCAATAAGGGAGGGGGTTATTGTCCAATCGGTGTGTGTGTGTGGGGGGGGGGTAACTAGACTCTCATTGACGCTTGACCCTTCTGGTCCCCCCGTGGTCATCTTGGTTCATGAGAAGGCGGTATGAGATTTTAAAACTCACTCTAAATTTGTTCATGCCTTCCATAAAGATACAAACCTCTCGCTTCCATAAAGATATAAACCTCTCGTTCCACTTAAAGATATAAACCTCTCGTCTTCCATAAAGATATAAACCTCTCGTTCCATAAAGATGTAAACCTCTCGTTCCATAAAGATATATAAACCTCTCGTTCCATAAAGATATAAACCTCTCGTTCCATAAAGATATAAACCTCTCGTTCCATAAAGATGTAAAACCCTCTCGTTCCAGCAAGAGATAAACCTCTCGTTCCATAAAGATATATAAAACCTCTCGTTCCATAAAGATATAAACCTCTCGTTCCATAAAGATGTAAACCTCTCGTGAATCCATTAAAGATATAAACCTCTCGTTCCATAAAGATATAAACCTCTCGTTCCATAAAGATATAAACCTCGTTCCATAAAGATGTAAAACCTCTCGCTCCATAAAGATATAAACCTCTCGTTCCATAAAGATACAAACCTCTCGTTCCATAAAGATATAAACCTCTCGTTCCATAAAGATATAAACCTCTCGTTCCATAAAGATATAAACCTACTCGTTCCATAAAGATGTAAAACCTCTCGTTCCATAAAAGATATAAAACCTCTCGTTCCATAAAGATATAAACCTCTCGTTCCATAAAGATATAAACCTCTCGTTCCATAAAGATGTAAACCCTCTCGTTCCATAAAGATATAAACCTCTCGTTCCATACAGATATAAACCTCTCATTCCATAAAGATGTAAAACCTCTCGTTCCCATAAAGATGTAAAACCTCTCGTTCCATAAAGATATAAACCTCTCGTTCCATAAAGATATAAACCTCCTGTTCCATAAAGATGTAAAAACCTCTCGTTCCAGAAAAAGATATAAACCTCTCTCGTTCCATAAAAGATATAAACCTCTCGTTCCATAAAGATATAAAACCTCTCGTTCCATAAAGATAGGTAAACCTCTCGTTCCACAAAGATGTAAACCTCTCGTTACCATAAAGATATAAACCTCTCGTTCCATAAAGATATAAACCTCTCGTTCCATAAAGATACAAACCTCTCTTTCCATAAAGATATAAAACCTCTCGTTCCATAAAGATGTAAAACCTCTCGTTCCATAAAGATTATAAAACCTCTCGTTCCATAAAGATATAAACCTCTCGTTCCATAAAGATATAAAACCTCTCGTTCCATAAAGATGTAAAACCTCTCGTTCCATAAAGATGTAAAACCTCTCGTTCCATAAAGATGTAAAACCTCTCGTTTCATAAAGATATAAACCTCTCGTTTCATAAAGATATAAACCTCTCGTTCCATAAAGATATAAACCTCTCGTTCCATAAAGATATAAACCTCTCGTTCCATAAAGATAGAGACCTCTCGTTCCACAAGATATAAACCTCTCGTTACATAAAGATATAAAACCTCTCAACTGGATTCGATCTTTTGGATGTATAACATCCCCTCCCCCCCCTCCTCCTACGCCCCTTTCACTCCCTTTCAAATATTAATTCCTTTCAAGTAGCCTAAAACCCTAATCACTTCTCTGCTCTCATCCCTTAAAGAATCTCGTAGGCTAACATCTACAGAAGTTCTTTCTTTTTTTGTTTCCCTACAATTCAACCAGTGATATTTTACTAAATCATAAAATGCACGCCACCCACCGCAATTATTCTCTTCATCCTTTCTGTCATTTTTTTTTATAAAAGAAAACTGGGGTGGTTGAAGTATGAATTAAAACCAAAAAATTGAATTTTTATTTTTATTGGCTTGGAGAATTGATTGGAGAGAAACCAACCCTCCCCCTTCCGTCTGGAACCGTCCACTCACTATATTTTGTAATCGCGTTGGACAATGTTTAGGACTACGAATGTAATGTGTAACTTTAGACATCTGTCAAGGGGAAACAACCTAGACATTGTTTTTTTTTTTAATGATACATTATTGTTCTTGTTTATAAATCACTTTATTAAAAAAATAATACTGAATTCCCAAACAACGATATACAAATTTTAGAAGAAAAAAAAGAAGGTCTTAGCAAGCAATCAGTTGTAAAGCAGTTTCCTGTATCACTGCTTTATATGACGCTGCATTATCAAGTTTTAGGAATTCAATAATACATGTTGAAAAACCAATTTGCCGAATTGGGAAAAAAAAATATTATGAGTTGAACAAGTCAACCCGTTGGTCAACTGAAGCTGTGATTTATTTCTGGGGGAGTTTGTCTGGGCTGCGGTTACCAAGATTTTAATTAATTACGTTTATTTAGAAATAAATAAGATAGAAGCCAATCGATACTTTTAATCAAATTCAAAATATCTCAAAATAAAATGATGACATTGGCAAGCCTTTTTATTCTTTGTTGGCAAAGTTGTTCTGTAATTGCTGGAAGTTGTCAAGTTCCGAATTGAAATAAAATTCATTTATTCAAAGATGTCACGGTATGAAACAAGTCAGGCTTGATCCCCTGTACTCATTGGACATTGTCCATCTAGCTTAAGAATAAGTATCAGTCATGTAAGTAACAAAAGACATAAAGACAGGTGAACGCAAAAAAAAACGTTCGAACGTTATATAACATGAGGGTCGCATGGCCCGGGGGAGGGGCTGGTTTTAGGTAAAAGCCACTTTACAGATATGTAAAGGGCCCCCAGGCCCTCATGTACTATCATAAATATTGACAAAGGATGGCTCACAATGGTTGGCTCGGTGGTAACTGGACGCTCTAATTTTCCGAAGGCCTTCAGGCACCAAAATATATATTGGCTGTGCACAACGTAAGGGTATTATGGCCTTCCCAACAAAGTTATTTATAGGCACAGTAGGCCAGTTGTGTGTGAGCGCAAATGCGCATGGCTTCCACAGGGAACGTGATTTTTTGTTGAAATACTGCCCTATTGAATTATTCTTTGTTGAATTTAATGCATCTGAATTTGATTTTTTTAACACTTCAATTAGTTCATTTAATAAAAATGTACGAGTTGACTTGAAATTACATCCTTTTTTTATCTGATATCTTGATCAAATTATTTTTTTTTTAACTAATTTTACTAACAGAGCAGACATTTTGTCACAGAAAAATAAAGAAGAAATAATAAAAAAAAAAAACTGGCAACATTCTGCATTACAGTGCCAAACACAAAAATCTGGCCAAAAAGTCGTCTTTACAATATAAGAGAGGAAAATCTGGCCAAATTTGTTTTTTTTTTAAATAGCCAAAAATATCACATCTTATTCTATAACCACAAAATCTGGACACTTTTAGTTTCGTACAATACAAAATCACCACACAATACCGAGATTATGTACTTGCTACAGTCTGTCCGTGCGGCCGTTCCATTATCTGGTCAACATGACTAGCCAATTTCAAATTAACCAGCAGCTCAAGTTACCTTCAACTACATTACCCGATGACCTCCAAGATCATAAACTAGCTTAAAAAGATTCCATTTTTTTATGATTAAAGGGAGATATTAGCATCTCCATTAGGTCGCCCGAATTATCTGGTAGCTGACCAGATTTTTTTTAGTGACATCCTTAATTTACTGGAGGAAATTTTGAAGATAAACGACTTATATTATAATGACTAATTAGTTAAATTATACGGTCATTATATAGGTTAAATATGCTACATCAATTAAGTGTGAGTCTTTGATTATGGTTTGTTAGCTGGTTAAGTTCCATTTTACCAATGATCATGTCTTGATCATAAATAAAGCTTAATTGTTGGGATTATTTAGCAGTGACCCCATTTTCATCTTGGCCGAGGCGGCAGTCTCTAGGGTACGCAATTGACTGGGATTCGATCCTATAACTTGTACCAAAGGCGATTTGTCTTGCAAATATAACTCCATTTATAGACTAGCCCATCGAAGTACTTCCTTCAAAGTCTAAATGGTAGAAGTACCCTGTTTATAGATTGACAATTTAACAAATATAATTGTTTCCCTTATATACTAGTTTATAGAATTGCCCCATTTAAATGCTAGCAATGACGATATCACGATATTTGGTTGACGGATGGTCGTGTGGTAACTGGTAAAGCGTCCGACTGTCAACCTGAGGGTACCTGGTTCGATCTCCGGTGAGGACTTCACACACCTCAAGATTTTATATCAATTTAAATTCAGTGATCATTAATTTACTAAATCGAATAATTCTTCTTTTTGTTTATTTTTATATAATAGGACGCCTCGTTTAACAAAGTTCGTCAAATTTCGTGGGTTTTTTTTTTTTATTGGACATCACTTGTAACCCAGTAGAAGCCAAAACCAATCAAATCTCGTTTCATGTGACAATTAGAACAATGTAAACATGAAGTTTTTTTTTTTGGGGTGGAGGGGGTGGAAGGGGGGGGGGGTAAATAAACATCTCAAGTTGTTCAAAGAGAATTTTCTCTGGGTAAGAGTGGGGGGGGGGGGGTAGAAGGGACAGTTCATCATTACCAGCAGTAGAGTGAAGGGTATACCAGGTCTCCCCATCGCTTTCCCCTGATTTGGTGCCACTACAACCGGGCCACAATGTCTGGATCACCCCCTCTACTCTCTCGCTCTCTGTCTCTCTCTCTCTCTCTCTCGCTCTCTGTCTCTCTCTCTCTCTCTCTCGCTCTCTGTCTCTCTCTCTCTCTCTCTCTCTCTCTCGCTCTCTGTCTCTCTCTCTCTCTCTCTCTCTCTCTCTCGCTCTCTGTCTCTCTCTCTCTCTCTCGCTCTCTCTCTCTCTCTCTCTCTCTCTCTCTCTCTCTCTCTCTCTCTCTCTCTCTCTCTCTCTCTCTCTCTCTCTCTCTCTCTCTGTCTCTCTCTCTCTCTCTCTCTCGCTCTCTGTCTCTCTCTCTCTCTCTCTCTCTCGCTCTCTGTCTCCTCTCTCTCTCTCTCTCGCTCTCTCTCTCTCTCTCTCTCTCTCTCTCTCTCTCTCTCTCTCTCTCGCTCTCTGTCTCTCTCTCTCTCTCTCTCGCTCTCTGTCTCTCTCTCTCTCTCTCGCTCTCTGTCTCTCTCTCTCTCTCTCTCGCTCTCTGTCTCTCTCTCTCTCTCTCTCGCTCTCTGTCTCTCTCTCTCTCTCTCTCTCGCTCTCTGTCTCTCTCTCTCTCTCTCTCTCTCTCTGTCTCTCTCTCTCTCTCTCTGCTCTCTGTCTCTCTCTCTCTCTCTCTCGCTCTCTGTCTCTCTCTCTCTCTCTCTCGCTCTCTGTCTCTCTCTCTCTCTCTCGCTCTCTGTCTCTCTCTCTCTCTCTCTCGCTCTCTGTCTCTCTCTCTCTCTCTCTGCTCTCTGTCTCTCTCTCTCTCTCTCGCTCTCTGTCTCTCTCTCTCTCTCTCTCGCTCTCTGTCTCTCTCTCTCTGCTCTCTGTCTCTCTCTCTCTCTCTTGCTTTGTCTCTCTCTCTCTCTCTCTCTCTCTCTCTCTCTCTCTCTCTCTCTCTCTCTGTCTCTCTCTCTCTCTCTCTCTCGCTCTCTGTCTCTCTCTCTCGCTCTCTGTCTCTCTCTCTCTCTCTCGCTCTCTGTCTCTCTCTCTCTCTCTCTCGCTCTCTGTCTCTCTCTCTCTCTCTCTCGCTCTCTGTCTCTCTCTCTCGCTCTCTGTCTCTCTCTCTCTCTCGCTCTCTGTCTCTCTCTCTCTCTCTCTCTCTCTCTCTCTCTCTCTCTCTCTCTCTGTCTCTCTCTCTCTCTCGCTCTCTGTCTCTCTCTCTCTCTCTCTCGCTCTCTGTCTCTCTCTCTCTCTCTCTCTCTCTCTCTCTCTCTCTCTCTCTCTCTCTCTGTCTCTCTCTCTCTCTCTCTCTCGCTCTCTGTCTCTCTCTCTCTCTCTCTCTCGGCTCTCTGTCTCTCTCTCTCTCTCTCTGCTCTCTGTCTCTCTCTCTCTCTCTCTGCTCTCTGTCTCTCTCTCTCTCTCTCTCTCTCGCTCTCTGTCTCTCTCTCTCTCTCTCTTCGCTCTCTGTCTCTCTCTCTCTCTCGCTCTCTGTCTCTCTCTCTCACTATGATCCTCCCACCCACCCTTCCCCTAGTTTACCCAAACCTTTGCTGCCCCCTCCCTCACCCCTACACCGTCTGGTCACCGGGCAGGGAGGGGTAGACTGTGGTGCGTGGGGAGGGTGGGGAGTATGTGTGAGAGCTAGTATGGCCAGGGGGAGAGGGGGGGGGGTGGACAATCATCGCTCCAATGATGCCATGAAAATAGAGTTTCACAGGATGGGACCCTGACCCCCAGGATGGAGACGGATAGTCAACTAAAATCTCTGTGTCTCATTAATTTCACGAAATTATATGCTTTAGATTCTAGGGAGACACAGCCAGACAGACACACACAGATAAGAGTTTGGGGGGGTGGGGGAGAAAGAGGGGTAAGAAGACTTGGGATCAGAGATTGACAATTGATTACAGTGTTTCTTTCTGTCTGAACGGAGGGGAAAACTGGAATCGATTTCATTTTTGTTACTCAAACTGGTAATATTAGGCCTGCAATGAAAACTTTATAAAGGTATAAGATAGATGGATAGATTTCCTGAAGGATTGAAAAGATAGATAGATAGATAGATGAGAGAAAACAGACAGCCAGGCAGATTATTAGATAGACAGACAAATAGCTGTAAACTATGTGATATTTAAAAAAAAATATATTCAATTTTACTTCCATGTTCTATTGGTGATAATTTTTTAAGAACTAAGTTTAAACCCAGAATCTAACGGTGAATACTAACTAAACTAACATAAGGAACTTTTTTTTTTGTCTTTTTGTCCTTATTCAGTCGATATCTAGGTTGGCCTGGTCACGTGATCCTTGCACCACCTACTTCATTCCTTCAGTCTCTTCTTTGGTGAGTGTGTGAACGTATGTTTGTGTTGGTGTGTGTGGTAACGTGTGGTTGTGTTGGTGTGTGAGTGTGTGTGAACATGTGGTTGCGTTGGTGTGTGAGTGTGTGTGAACGTGTGGTTGTGTTTGTGTTGGAGTGTGTGTGAACGTGTGGTTGTGTTGGTGTGTGTGTATGTGTTAACGTGTGGTTGCGTTGGTGTGTGAGTGTGTGTGAACGTGTGGTTGTGTTGGTGTTTGAGTGTGTGTGAACGTGTGGTTGTGTTGGTGTGTGAGTGTGTGTGAACGTGTGGTTGTATTGGTGTGTGAGTGTGTGTGAACGTGTGGTTGTGTTGGTGTGTGAGTGTATACGAACGTGTGGTTGCGTTGGTGTGTGAGTGTGTGTGAACGTGTGGTTGTGTTGGTGTGTGAGTGTATACGAACGTGTGGTTGTGTTGGTGTGTGGGTGTATATGAACGTGTGGTTGTGTTGGTGTGTGAGTGTGTGTGAACGTGTGGTTGTGTTGGTGTGTGGGTTTGTGTGAACGTGTGGTTGTGTTGGTGTGTGAGTGTGTATGAACGTGTGGTTGTGTTTGTGTTTAAGTGTGTGTGAACGTGTGGTTGTGTTGGTGTGTGAGTGTGTGTGAACGTGTGGTTGTGTTGGTGTGTGAGTGTATACAAACGTGTGGTTGTGTTGGTGTGTGAGTGTATACGAACGTGTGGTTGTGTTGGTGTGTGAGTGTATACGAACGTGTGGTTGTGTTGGTGCGTGGGTGTATATGAACGTGTGGTTGTGTTGGTGTGTGTGTCTGAACGTGTGGTTGTGTTGGTGTTTGTGTATGTCTGAACGGGCGGTTGTGGAATTTACCTCTATTTCCCCCATGACGTCACTGCCTGTGAAAGTGTTTGCTAAGCGTCATTTTGGCTGGAATCCTGGGGTCTTTTTTTTTGTTCCAAGTGAGTTGAGAAGAAGGATGTGTGTGTTTGTGTGTGTGTGTTGGGGGTGACTGTATGTTAGTTTGAGAAAATGTAATCTGTGTACTAACTTCTAATTAGTTTCGCTTGAAACTGAATTCTTGTTGATGCCCGTCTCTTGAATGGTAGAAATAAAACGGGACCTGTCCTCCCCCACAAAAACAAAGATAGACTCGTCTGGAGAAAGCTTAGTCACAAGTTAGTTTCTTTTTTTTATAAAAAATTTAATAACTAATAACGAGTATTGTGGACGATCGCTTTCATTAAATCCAAATTGAACTCCGTCAAGGATTCCAGACATGTGGGGGCCCCTAGATTATCCGGCTGTTGCCGTGATCACCTGGACATGTGGGGCCCCTATATTATCTGGCTGTCGCGGTGCTCACCTGGACATGTGGGGGCCCTAGACTTATCTGGCTGTTACCATGCACACCTGGACATATGGGGCCCCTAGATTATCTGGCTGTCGCCGTGCTCACCTGGACATGTGGGGGCCCTAGATTATCTGGCTGTTACCATAGACACCTGGACATATGGGGCCCCTAGATTATCTGGCTGTCGCCGTAGTCACCTGGACATATGGGGCCACTAGAGTATCTGGCCTTTGCCGTGGTCACCTGGACGGGTGCGGCCCCTGTTATCTGGCTGTTGCCGCGGTCACCTGGACAGGTGCGGCCCCTAGATTATCTGGCTGTTGCCGTGGTCACCTGGACAGGTGGGGATAATAAGAAAGTTGGGATGACGACAGAGAGAGATAGAAAGATGATGATTCAGATCCGCCCGTAGGCTTCATAATAACTCTGTAATCTGGGAAATAGATCTTAAGAAACAAATATATGATCCTATCACTGCATCCTGCTTTAGAATCAAATAGATAAATATTTTGTTAATCATTCGGTGTTGCTGTTTTAACTCGAACTAATTTCTCATGTTATAAAAAAAAAACGTTCTGCAATATCGCGCTTGTGTGAGCACCCTTCATTCAAACGGATGTTAATTACACGTCATAAAAACCCCCGACCAATCAGATTTGTGGAACATTTTCCCATAAGCCTTTCGAACTTGAAAATTTTATCACCAGCAAAGCTTTTTTTTCTATATTACATCTTTAATCTTCCATCAGACCGAATAATAAATGAGATGACATTTCAGTCCATGGCTGATCAACCCAGACAGTTGTATTTATTTGATGCACGTTTAAATGTAGAGCCTTTTTTGGAACTTTGGATGCCCTAACCAGAAGTTTCTACACATAGTAACCAGAAACTTTTACAGATAGTAAATAGAGACTTCTACAGATGGTGTCCAGTGAATTTTACAGATGGTGTCCAGAGTATTATACAGATGGTGTCCAGAGTATTATACAGATGGTGTCAAGAGAATTCTACAGATGGTGTACAGAGAATTCTACAGATGGTGTACAGAGAATTCTATAGATGATATCCAGAGAATTCTACAGATGGTGTACAGAGAATTCTACAGATGGTGTACAGAGAATTCTACAGATGGTGTCCAGAGAATTCTACAGATGGTGTACATAGAATTCTACAGATGGTGTCCAGAGAATTCTACAGATGATGTCCAGAGAATTCTACAGATATGTAGGCGCCAATGAAAGTATCTCTCGGGGGGGTCTTCTGAGAACCGGATTTAATATAAACATTCACTAGAAGGGACCCCCCCCCCTTATAGTAACGTGAGCCCCAAACTGTTGTCTAAATAGCCCACCCATAAAACGGCTCTGTTTACATACTATTTCAAAATTCACCAAACGCACGTCAAAAGAAGAAAGCTGTGGCGGCTATCTACGTCGAAACGTTACAAATTGTTTGAAAGAATGTTTACCTTAGATGCCGCACGGGATAGTGCCGCACCATTCACACGCTGCGTAATGCATGCGTGCTGCGCCATCACAGTTTTAGTTTTCAATACAATGATGACGCGAAATTATTTTACCGTTGGCCAATGTAATTAAACCAAAACAAGGGCCATTAAAAATATTATTCTACCTTGCAACAGTTTAGAAACTCATCTATTGACACGATTTCTATTTGTCTTGTGCTGTTGACTGTTCTCGTCTAAATAAAGAGAACAAAAAAAAAAACATCAAATAACCATTCTGACAAGGAGAAGATAAATACGGACAGAAATCTAAAAATATTTTTGTAAATTACGTTAATGGCATTGCTGTTATTATAGACAAAGAAATAGCTTAAGAAGTCATAAACAAAGTGAGTAGTGCATTTGAATTTCTTGAAAAAAAAAATTATTAAATCAAGGGAAATAAATTAGTTTAATTCGATAACACACCTGCGTTACCTCCCCCGTTTCCTTTCTGATTAAAGTCATGTCAATTCGAACTTAATGGATCGAGCCAACAGAACTAATATTTAATGGGTCGCGCCAACAGAACTAATATATAATGAGTCGCGCCAACGGAACTAATATTTTCTTTTGGTTTGGTCTCCGCTGATTGGAAGGAACCCCGTTAAAATTCTCAACAAAATTATTATTTCTTTTCCATCTCAGATGGATTGTGTCGATTGAATGATTGTGTCGATTGAATGATTGTGTCGATTGAATGATTGTGTCGATTGAATGATTGTGTCGATTGAATGATTGTCGATTGAATAATTGTGTCAATTGAATGATTGTGTCGATTGAATGATTGTGTCGATTGAATGATTGTGTCGATTGAATAATTGTGTCGATTGAATGATTGTGTCGATTGAATGATTGTGTCGTGCCTAGGGTAGTTGGCACAAATAATACCGGGCTATGCGTGGTTGATGAAGTGGATGGATCGCCGAGTGGAGTAGGATACTCGACTGTCGACCTGAGAGTCCTGGGTTCGATCCTCGTTGAGGCCCATGGAATTTTTTCCTGGTGAAATTTGGTGCAAAATCGTCCCACAAGTCCACCCAGCTTTAAATGGGTACCTGACTTTAAGTTGGGGAAGTAAAAGCGACAGGGCGTTGTGCTAACCACACAATCCCTTCAAATATACCACAAAGGTTATAGAAACAGATGAATTCTACACACTTCATCTGCCCCGATGGCCCGATAGGGCTAAGGGAACTTTACTTTTATGCATGGGTGGGAAGGTGGCTGAAATGAAAGCATCCTGGCAGAAATACCTAAAATATATTTCTTATATATATATATATATATATTATTATTATTATTACATAGTATGG
This sequence comes from Bulinus truncatus, assembly GCA_021962125.1. NCBI lineage: Eukaryota > Metazoa > Mollusca > Gastropoda > Planorbidae > Bulinus > Bulinus truncatus. Next base: position 1,323,757 of record JAGDYQ010000060.1, read on the forward strand.
TCTTGAGGCCAGTTGGTATGTTTACAAGTATGAGGCCATGTATTTTTTTATTCTGAACTGTACATAGTGCTATTCAAGAAAGTTGCTTGCTTCTTGTCTGTTTGTCCGCCTCTATGTATGTCTGTCTGTATGTTTGCTTCTAAAAATATTATATAATACCTCGTGTAAACAGTGGCAATCCGTCTAGGGCGGCCCTTAAATCGCCACCATCCGGGGGCGACATTTTCCCCACTTTAGTATCGTTTGGTACTGTAATGGGGCGACATTTCCCCCACTTAAATATTGTTTGGTACTGTAATGGGGCGACATTTCCCCCACTTTAGTATTGTTTGGTACTGTAATGGGGCGACATTTCCCCCACTTTAGTATTGTTTGGTACTGTAATGGGGCGACATTTCCCCCACTTTAGTATTGTTTGGTGCTGGGGCGACACTTTTAGAGTGATTAAATTTTTTTTTATTATTTGGAATTGTAATTTGTAATTGCACATCCAGCTTACATGTACTTACTGAAACACAGGAAGGTGTAGCTGGGCCCCACAAGTACTTTTATTTTGCCCCCCCCTGAACTCAAGAACGTCCATGTAATAACAGAATATTTCTAAGCTAAATAGGCTTGAGAAAATATCCCGACAAATTTCATGCAGATTTTCAATTCTCTTCCACATTATAAACTGCTCAAACTGTTTAACTAGGCAAGAAATCGTTCAAACGTTTGTTATGATTTCAAACAATTGTTTTAGCTCTTTTGAAAATTATGTTTATCTTGTTAGTTTGATTTGTATTTCCCATGTCAAGTGTGGGTTGATTCCCTTCTCTCCACCCCCACCCTCCACCGCCATTCCTTCCCTTTTCAGAATCGATTTTTTTTTCTTTCTTATAATTAAATATTGCAGGCTTGAATTAAAATTTCTTGTTCAATTTATTTTTCCGATCCAAATGTTTTTTCTTTGCCGTCGGCAAATAAATGGAATGTCGTCCTTGTGTAATATGTTGAGGCGATACACCAAAAACAAATGCGTGTCTAGCTTCTTCCTAAAGAAATGCCAACTACTTGGAATAGTATGTATCTATATAGTTGGAGAAGAA
>JAGDYQ010000060.1:1325344-1380344 GCA_021962125.1 Bulinus truncatus
ATGTGGACATATGTAGGCTTAATTTGTGCTGATGGGATTTGAACCCGTAGCCTCCACCACTTGCTCTACCTCCCCAAAGCTGTTACGTCCTTCGAAGTATTGCGTCGGTCATTGTAGAAAATAACTAACATTAATAGAGATTGAACCCGCCATCTGCTTGCGACCAATTAGGTTGTCTAAAAAAATGATCAAATTTTCGGATGTCAAGCAGAAAATCAATGACGTCTTAATGCTAAAATGTTTGAATCTTTAATCTAAAAACTGACCTCTCTCTCTAGTCTTCAAACTAATGAATGATTAATGTATTGGATTACTTCTCTAACTATATAGATACATCGAACTATTCCAAGTAGTTGGCATTTCTTTAGATAGAAGTTAGACACGCATTTGTTTTTTTGGTGTATCGCCTCAACATATTACACAAGGACGACATTCGATTTATTTGCCGACGGCAAAGAAAAAAAACATTTGGATCGGAAAAATAAATTGAACAAGAAATTTTAATTCAAGCCTGCAATATTTAATTAAAAGAAATAATAAAAAGAAAGAAAGAAAAATCGATTCTGAAAAAGGAAGGAATGGCGGTGGAGGGTGGGGGTGGAGAGAAGGGAATCAACTCACACTTGACATGGGGAAATACAAATCAAACTAACAAGATAAACCTAATTTTCAAAAGAGCTAAAACAAATTGTTTGAAATCATAACAAACGTTTGAACGATTTCTTGCCTAGTTAAACAGTTTGAGCAGTTTAAGTAATGTAAAGAGAATTGAAAAATCTGCATGAATTATGTCGGAATATTTTCTCGCTTCATTAGTTTAGAAATATTCTGTTATTACATGGACATTCTTGAGTTCAGAGTGGGGAGGGAGGGGGGGCAAAATAAAAGTACTTGTCGGGCCCAGCTACACCTTCCTGTGTTTCAGTAAATACGTGTAAGTACTTTTATTATAAGCTGGATGTGCAATTACAAATTACAATTCCAAATAATAATAAAAAAAATTTAATCACTCTAAAAGTGTCGCCCCAGTACCAAACAATACTAAAGTGGGGGAAATGTCGTCCCATTACAGTACCAAACAATACTAAAGTGGGGGAAATGTCGCCCCATTACAGTACCAAACGATACTAAAGTGGGAGAAATGTCGCCCCATTACAGTACCAAACGATACTAAAGTGGGGGAAATGTCGCCCCCCCTTATGGTGGCTATTTAAGGGCCGCCCTAGACTGATTGCCACTGTTTACACGAGGTATTATAATATTTTTAGAAGACAACATACAGGCAGACATACAGAGAGGCGGACAAACAGATACGAAGCAAGCACTTTCTTGAAGGCACTATGTACAGTTCAGAATAAAAATACATGGCCTCATACTTGTAAACATACCAACTGGCCTCAAGACCATTCTATGTAATAATATATATATATATATATATATATATATATATATATATATATATATATATATTATATATATATATATATTATATATATATATATATATATAAGAAATATATTTGAGGTATTTCTGTCAGGATGCTTTCATTTCAGCCACCTTCCCACCCATGCATAAAAAAGTAAAGTTCCCTTAGCCCTATCGGGCCATCGGGGCAGATGAAGTGTAGAATTCATCTGTTTCTATAACCTCGGTATATGAAGGGATTGTGTGGTTAGCACAACGCCCTGCCGTCTTTACTTCCCCAACTTTAAGTCAGGTACCCATTTAAAGCTGGGTGGACTTGTGGGACGATTTTGCACGAAATTTCACCAGGAAAAATTCCATGGGCCTCAACGAGGATCGAACCCAGGACTCTCGGGTCGACAGTCGAGTATCTACACCACTCGGCAATCCGTCCCACTTCCACCCATGTATAGCCCGGTATTATTAGGCACGACACAATCATTCAATCGACACAATCATTCAATCGACACAATCATTCAATCGACACAATCCATCTGAGATAGAAAAGAAATAATAATTTTGTTGAGAATTTTAACGGGGTTCCTTTCAATCAGCGGAGACCAACCAAAAGAAATATTAGTTCTGTTGGCTCGATCCATTAAGTTCGAATTGACATGACTTTAATCAGAAAGGCAACGGGGACGTAACGCTGGTGTGTTATCAAATTAAACTAATTGATTTCCCTTGTTTTAATACATTTTTTTTTCAAGAAATTCAAATGCACTACTCACTTTGTTTATGACTTCTTAAGCTATTTCTTTCTCTATAATAACAGCAATGCCATTAACGTAATTTACAAAAATATTTTTAGAGTTCTGTCTGTATTTATCTTCTCCTTGTCAGAATGGTTATTTGATGTTTTTTTTTGTTCTCTTTATTTAGACGAGAACAGTAAACAGCACAAGACGAACACAGAAATCGTGTCAATAGATGAAGTTTCTAAACTGTTGCAAGGTAGAATAATATTTTTCATGGCCCTTGTTTTGGTTTAATTAACATTGGCCAACGGTAAAATTAAGCATCATCATTGTATTGAAAACTAAAACTTTGATGGCGTAGCCTACATGTATTACGCAGCGTGTGAATGGTGAGGCACTGCGCCGTGCGGCAGCTAACGTAAACATTATTTTGTACAATTTGTAACGTTTCGACGTAGATAGCCGCCACAGCTTTCTCCTTTTGACGTGCGTTTGGTGAATTTTGAAATAGTATGTTAACAGAGCCGTTGTATGGGTGGGCTATTTAGACAACCGTTTGGGGCTCACGTTACTATAAGGGGGGGGGGGGTCCCTTCTAGTGAATGTTTATATTAAATCTGGTTCTCAGAAGACCCCCGAGAGTTACTTTCATTGGCACCTACATATCTGTAGAATTCTCTGGACACCGTCTGTAGAATTCTCTGGACACCCTCTGTAGAATTCTCTGAACACCAACTGTAGAAATCTCTGGACACCAACTGTAAAATTCACTAGAAACCCTCTGTAGAATTCTCTGAACATCATCTGTAGAAGTCTCTAGTTACTATGTGTAAAAGTCTCTAGTTACTATGTGTAGAAGTCTCTAGTTACTATGTGTAGATGTCTCTAGTTACTATGTGTAGAAGTCTCTAGTTACTATGTGTAGAAGTCTCTAGTTACTATGTGTAGAAGTCTCTAGTTACTATGTGTAGAAGTTTCTAGTTACTATGTGTAGAAGTTTCTGGTTACTATGTGTAGAAGTTTCTGGTTAGGGCACCCAAAGTTCCAAAAAAAGGTTCTACATTTAAACGTGCATCAAATAAATAGAACGGTCTGCGCTGATCGGCCCTGGACTGAAATGTCATCTCATTTATTATTCGGTCTGATGGAAGATTAAAGATTTAATATAGAAAAAAAAAAGCTTTGCTGGTGATAAAATTTTCATGCCCGAAAGGCTTATGGGAAAATGTTCCACAAATCTGATTGGCCGGGATTTTTATGACGTGTAATTAACATCCGTTTGAATGAAGGGTGCTCACACAAGCGCGATATTGCAGAACGTTTTTTTTTTGTAACATGAGAAATTAGTTCGAGTTAAACCAGCAACACCGAATGATTAACAAAATATCTATCTATTTGGTTCTAAAGCAGTATGCAATGATAGGATCATATATTTGTTTCTAAGATGTATTGCCTAGATTACATAGTTATTATGAAGCCTACGGGCGGATCTGAATCGTCATCTCTCTCTCTCTCTCTCTCTCTCTCTCTCTCTCTCTCTCCATCCCAACTTTCTTATTATCCCCACCTGTCCAGGTGACCACGGCAACAGCCAGATAATCTAGGGGCCCACATGTCCAGGTGACCTCGGCAACTGCCAGATAATCTAGGGGCCCCACATGTCCAGATGACCACGGTGACAGCCAGATAATCTAGGGGCCCCACATGTCCAGATGACCACGGTGACAGCCAGATAATCTAGGGCCCCACATGTCCAGGTGACCACGGCGACAGCCAGATAATCTAGGGTCCCCACATGTCCAGGTGACCACGGCGACAGCCAGATAATCTAGGGTCCCCACATGTCCAGATGACCACGGCGACAGCCAGATAATCTAGGGTCCCCACATGTCCAGATGACCACGGTGACAGCCAGATAATCTAGGGTCCCCACATGTCCAGGTGACCACGGTGACAGCCAGATAATCTAGGGCCCCACATGTCCAGGTGACCACGGCGACAGCCAGATAATCTAGGGGCCCCACATGTCCAGATGACCACGGTGACAGCCAGATAATCTAGGGCCCCACATGTCCAGATGACCACGGTGACAGCCAGATAATCTAGGGCCCCACATGTCCAGATGACCACGGCGACAGCCAGATAATCTAGGGGCCCCACATGTCCAGATGACCACGGTGACAGCCAGATAATCTAGGGCCCCACATGTCCAGATGACCACGGTGACAGCCAGATAATCTAGGTCCCCACATGTCCAGATGACCACGGTGACAGCCAGATAATCTAGGGGCCCCACATGTCCAGATGACCACGGTGACAGCCAGATAATCTAGGGTCCCATATGTCCAGGTGACCACGGTGACAGCCAGATAATCTAGGGTCCCCACAGGTCCAGGTGACCACGGCGAGAGCCAGATAATCTGGGGGCCCCCACATGTTTGGAACCCTTGACGAGAGTTCAATTTGGATTTAATGAAAGCGATCGTCAAAATGTTCGTTATTAGTTATTAAATTTTATATAAAAAAAAGAAACAAACTTGTGACTATGTTTTCTCCAGACGAGTCTATCTTTGTTTTTGTGGGGGAGAACAGGTCCCGTTTTATTTCTACCATTCAAGAGATGGGCATCAACGCGAATTCAGTTTCAAGCGAAACTAATTAGTAGTCAGTACACAGATTACATTTCCTCAAACTAACATACAATCACCCCCCAACACACACACACACACACACACAGTCTTCTCAACTCACTTGGAACAAAAAAGACCCCAGGATTCCAGCCAATAGCACGCTTAGCAAACACTTTCACAGGCGGTGACGTCGTGGGGAATAGAGGTAAACACAACCGCCCGTTCAGACATACCCACACACCAACACAACCACACGTTCGTATACACTCACACACCAACACAACCACACGTTCATCACACACTCAAACACAAACACAACCACACGTTCATACACACTCACACACCAACACAACCACACGTTCATACACACACACCAACACAACCGCCCGTTCACACACACTCACACACCAACACAACCACACGTTCACACACACTCAAACACAAACACAACCACACGTTCAGACACACTCACACACCAACACAACCACACGTTTACACACACTCACAGACCAACACAACCACTTATTCACACACACACTCACACACCAACACAACCACACGTTCACACACACTCACACTCACACACCAACACAACCACTTATTCACACACACTCACACACCAACACAACCGCCCGTTCACACACACACACTCACACACCAACACAACCACATCTTCACACACACTCACACACCATCACAACCACACGTTCACACACACTCACACACCAACACAACCACACTCACACACACACTCACACACCAAAGAAGAGACTAAAGAAATGAAGTAGGTGTAAGGATCACGTGACCAGGCCACCCTAGATATTGGCTGAATAAGAACAAAAAGACAAAAAAAAAGTTCCTTATCTTAGTTTAGTTAGTATTCACAGTTAGATTCTGGGTTTAAACTTAGTTCTTAAAAGATTATCACCAATAGAACATGGAAGTAAAATTGAATACATTTTTAAACAAGCAATTAAGCCTGTTCCATTCTGAACACAGGACGTGTTAGCGCATTTTCGTGCTATGTATCAGTACGTTTGTTAGCTTTCACTAAATATTTGTAAATTTTGGAAATGTTTATAAATTCAATTGTGTAATGCATATATCTGTAAAAAAAATTATAAAGACGTTTCTTTATATTTGAAAAAAAAAATTATTGTCTCTTAAATCTAACTACAAGTGGTTTGTGGTTACTGAAATAGGACTTATAATTGAAAACATTCGAAATTATAGTCATTTAATCGTCCGAAAACTCCGTCAATTGTTGCATAGCTCTGATACTTTCAATTAAACTCAGAACACAAGCTTACTATTTCATTTGATGAGTTTCTTAATAAATCTTGGTGAAACTACGTGCTGCAGTATTTCGCACCAAATGAATGGGTTATTGAACGTACAAGGTGTGTATATAATATATAAGCCCCTTAGGAGCCCTGAAGCCCGGCCCTCAGAGGTCCTATCGCGAAATGAACTTTTGATGTACACATGGCAGGCCAAGACCTACAAAATGATATATACATCATGGGTCTAGGACTTACGGTTGTTGAGATCTAGGGTTATGACAGACAGACAGACAAAACGGGAACATAAAAAATATCACATAGTTTACAGCTATCTCTGTCTGTCTATCTAATAATCTGCATGGCTGTCTGTTTCTATCTATCAATCTATCTATCAATCTATCTATCTATCTATCTATCTATCCATCTATCCATCTATCCATCTATCAATCTATCTATCTATCTATCAATCAATCAATCTATCTATCTATCTTTTCAATCCTTCAGAAATCTATCCATCTATCTTATACCTTTATAAAGTTTTCATTGCAGGCCTAATATTACCAGTTTGAGTAACACAAATGAAATCGATTCCAGTTTCCCCCCCCCCTCCGCTCAGACAGAAAGAAACACTGTAATCAATTGTCAATCTCTACCCCAAGTCTCTTACTCCCTTCTCTCCCCCCCACCCCCCACCCCCTATCTGTGTGTCTGTCTGGCTGTGTCTCCCTAGAACGTAAAGCGGATAATTTCGTGAAATTAATGAGCACAGATTTTAGTTGACTATCCGTCTCCATCCCGAGGGGTCAGGGTCCCATCTTGTGAAACTCTATTTTCATGGCATCATTTGAGCGATGATTGCCCAACCCTTCCCCCCTCCCCCCCCCCTGGCCGTACTACCTCTCACACATTACTCCCCACCCTCCCCACGTGCACCACAGTCTACCCCTCCCCTGCCCGGTGACCAGACGGTGTAGGGTGAGGGGGGGCAGCAAAGGTTTGGGTAAACTAGGGGAAGGGTGGGTGGGAGGATCATATTGAGTGAGAGAGAGAGAGAGAGAGAGAGAGGGTGATCCAGACATTGTGGCCCGGTTGTAGTGGCACCAAATCAGGGTAAAGCGATGGGAAGACCTGGTTATACCCTTCACTCTACTGCTGGTAATGATGAACTGTCCCTTCTATTCCCCCCCCCCCACTCTTCCCCAGAGAAAATTCTCTTTGAACAACTTGAGATATTTATTTACCCCCCCCCCCCCAAAAAAAAACAACAAACAACTTCATGTTTACATTGCTCTAATTGTCACATGAAACGAGATTTGATTGGTTTGCCTTCTACCGGGTTACAAGTGATGTCCAATAAAAAAAAACCCATGACATTTGACGAACTTTGTTAAACGAGGCGTCCTATTATATAAAAATAAACAAAAAACAAGAATTATTCGATTTAGTAAATTAATGATCACTGAATTTAAATTGATATAAAATCTTGAGGTGTGTAAAGTCCTCACCGGAGATCGAACCAGGTACCCTCAGGTCGACAGTCGGGCGCTTTACCAGTTACCACACGACCATCCGTCCACCAAATATTGTGATATCGTCATTGCTAGCATTTAAATGAGGCAATTCTATAAACTAGTATATAAGGGAAACAATTATATTTGTTAACTTGTCAATCTATGAACAGAGTACTCCTACCATTTAGACTTTGAAGGAAGTACTTCGATGGGCTAGTCTATAAATGGAGTTATATTTGCAAGTTATAGGTTCGAATCCCAGTCAATTGCGTACCCCGAGTAAGCCCCCCCACCCCCTAGAGACTGCCGTCTCGGCCAAGATGAAAATGGGGTCACTGCTAAATAGTCCCAACAATTACGTGATTTATTTATGATCAAGACATGATCATCTGATATAAAATGGAACTTAACCAGCTAACAAACCATAATCAAAGACTCACACTTAATTGATGTAGCAAGTTTAACCATATATAATGACCGTATAATTTAACTAATTAGTCATTATAATATAAGTCGTTTATCTTCAAAATTTCTCCAGTAAATTAAGGATGTCACTAAAAAAAAATCTGGTCAGCTACCAGATAATTGGGCCATCTAATGGAGATGCTAATATCTCCCTTTAATCATAAAAAAATGGAATCTTTTAAGCTAGTTTATGATCTTGGAGGTCATCGGGTAATGTAGTTGAAGGTAACTTGAGCAGCTGGTTAATTTGAAATTGGCTAGTCATGTTGACCAGATAATGGAACGGCGCACGGACAGACTGTAGCAAGTACATAATCTTTGTAGTGTGTGGTGATTCTGTATTGTACGAAACTAAAAGTGTCCAGATTTTGTGGTTACAGAATGTGACGTGATATTTTTGGCTATTTAAAAAAACAAATTTGGCCAGATTTTCCTCTTTATATTGTAAAGACGACTTTTGGTCAGATTTTTGTGTTTACATTGTAATGCAGAATGTTGCCAGTTTTTTTTATTATTATTTCTTCTTTATTTTCCTGTGACAAATGTCTGCTCTGTTAGAAAAATTAGTTAAAAAAAAATTGATCAAGATATCAGATAAAAAAAAAAAAGGATGTAATTTCAAGTTAACTCGTTCATTTATTGACTGAACTAACTGAAGTGTTAAAAATCAAACTCAGATGCATTGAATGCAACAAAGAACAATAGGGCAATAGGCCTATTCACAACAAAAATCACGTTCCCTGTAAGCTATGCACATTTTGCGCTCACACACAACTGGCCTACTGAGCCTATAAATAACTTTGTTGGGAAGGCCATTATACCCTTACGTTGTGCACAGCCAATATATATTTTGGTGCACGAAGCCTTCGGAAAATTAGAGCGTCCGTTACACCGAGCCAACCATTGTAGCCATCCTTTATAAATATTTATGATAGTACATGAGGGGGGAGAGGGGTGTATACGGGACCGTTATATAGAACTCATCACACACTCAAACCCATATCTGTAAAGTGGATTTTACCTAAACCCTGCCCCCCCCCCCCGGGTCATGCGACCCTCATGTTATATAACGTTCGAACGTTGTTTTTTTTTTGCGTTCACCTGTCTTTATGTCTTTTGTTACTTACATGACTGATACTTATTCTTAAGCTAGATGGACAATGTCCAGTGAGTACAGGGGATCAAGCCTGATCTGTTTCATACCGCCTTTACTACTGATTGCTTGCTAAGACCTTTTTTTTTCTTTCTAAAATTTGTATTTCGTTGTTTCGTTTCATTTGAGGAATTCAGTATTTTTTTTTAATAAAGTGATTCATAAACAAGAACAATAATGTATCATTAAAAAAAAAAGAAACAATGTCTACGTTGTTTTTTCCCCTTGACAGATGTCTAAAGTTACACATTACATTCGTAGTCCGAAACATTGTCCAACGCGATTACAAAATATAGTGAGTGGATTATTGCAGACGGAAGGGGGGTTGGGTTTTCCAATCAATTCTGCAAGCCAATAAAAATAAAAATTCAATTAGAATTTTTTTTTTTCGTTTTTTATTCATACCCCCCCCCCAACCACCCCAGTTTTCTTTTATTTAAAAAAATGACAGAAAGGATGAAGAGAATAATTGCGGTGGGTGGCGTGCATTTTATGATTTAGTAAAATATCACTGGTTGAATTGTAGGAAACAAAAAGAAATAGCTTCTGTAGATGTTAGCCTACGAGATCTTTTAAGGGATGAGAGCAGAGAAGTGATTAAGTTTTTGCGGGCTACTTGAAAGGAATTAATATTTGAAAGGGAGTGAAAGGGGCGTTGGGGGAGGGGGGTATGTACCAGTTTTTTTTTTTTTTAAACTGCTTAATCAGAAATTTAAATTCATTTGTATAAATCCAACGAACTTTTTATGCCAAGAAATTTCAGGTACAAGAAAGTTACTTTTTAAAACATGTGATTTTAGTACATTATCAGCAACAGGGTTATAAGTGGGCATTAGCATATCCAAAAGATCGGTTCCCGTTGAGAGGTTTATATATCTTTATGGAACGCGAACAAATTTAAGAAGTTTTAAAAAAGCTCATACTGCTTTCTCACGAACCAAGATGACCACGGGGAAGACCAGAAGGGTCAAGCGTCAATGAGAGTCTAGCTATCCCCCCCACACACACACCGCTTGGACAATAACCCCCTCCCTTATTGCCACCAATTTAAAAAAAAAAAACAGCATACGTCACTTGATTTACATGGGGAGGGGTGGACTCTGAATGGATGATGTGTAAAGCTGCACGAGTCCCGGGTGAATCGGGACGTCTGGTCACCATCAACTAAACAGAGGAATAGCGCACCCCTCTTAATTTTCCGTGTCATACGTGATCACGTCGTACAGTTCTTTTTTATTTATTTTTTTTTGGGGGGGGGGGGGAGGTATAGGTGAGGAAGGGGGAACAACAATGTGGTTTTAAAAGTTGGCTGGTGTGATTCGTGTCCCTACACGTGGACAGCTTTACATCATGTCTGGATCTGCGACTGGGCCAACATCATCGGCGTCACCAGTGCAGGCTTCTGCAGTACTTTAGTAGTTATTTTGGCAAAGTAACCCAAATTTAAACTCTCCACCCCTTTCTCCTATGATACTCGCCCGTAGTCTTACTTACTACAACCATCCATGCTAGTATGTGTGTGTGTGTGTTTTGTATGTGTGTGTGTAAATTTGTGCTTGTCTGTGTATCTGTGTTTGTGTGCGTGCGTATCTATGTATATTGGTTTGTGTATGTGTGTGTCTTTATGGATGTGACTTTGTGTATGTTTGTTTGTGTGTGTGTAGTTGTGTTTGTGTGTTTATGTATGTGTGTTAGTATGTGTGTTTGTGTACGTGTGTTTGTGCTCATATGTCTTTGTATGCGTGTTTGTATGCGTGTAAGTGTGTTTGTTTGCGTGTATGTGTGTTTGTTAGAAAGTGTGTTTGTGTGAATGTGTGTTTGTGTAAAATTGTGTTTGTGTGAATGTGTGTTTGTGTGAATGTGTGTTTGTGTGAATGTGTTTTTGTGTGAATTTGTCTTTTTGTTAATGTGTGTTTGTGTGAATGTGTGTGGGTGTTTGTGAGAAATATTTCCCGGGATGCGCCCAAGAGGATTTTCTGTGGTCAAAACACTTTTTTTTTCCCTCCGTGGCCGGAAACGTACTTGATGTTATCAATTGGATTTGTTAACGACGTCATACATTGATAACGCATGGAGGGAGATAACACAGGGTGGGATTAAATTAAAAGACCTGGCTGACATATTTAGGCCAACTGGAATGTGTGAATTTTGACAACTGGTGCTTCAGGTAACTTTGCATCTAAGCCGTTAGATTCACACCTGAGATCTGATATATACATATAATTGTCCCCCCCCCCTTTTTCAACTAAGCTAGAAGTATTCTCAACAAACGTAAACAATGCAATTCGTGACACTATTTTTTTTTTCAAAATGTAAAGGGGAGTTAACTGAGTGCAAAAAAATTATAAAAAAATGGAGTTATCTAAAGTGGCTTTCTGGTAAAAAAAATACCTTAGGACGACTTCTTTCAAAGTTCAACATTTGGAAAACTAAGGAGATATCGCAGGGGCGTGTTTAGGTGGGTTGAGGCTCCGAGAGAAGAAAATATTGGGCCCCTAAAAAAAAAAGAGAGGCGTCAATGTACGTCACGATGTTGGGCTTTGCAGGGTCTCGCGCACAAGGCATGTGAACCAGAGGTGTGCGGATCTTGAAATTTAGCGCCCGCGTCCGTCCATGGATTTCTATCAATGATCCGCGTCCGCGTCCGCAGAATCTTACAACATTGGTTTGCAGTCAGTCCGCGCGTCCGCATTGCTGAAATTTAGCTGTTTAAATGACTTGAAATTTTTTATGGTAACGCTAAAGAAGATCCGCGTCAGTCCGCGAGTCCGCAACTTAACCGTACGAAGCGTCCGCTGTCAGTCCGCGGATTCGGAAAAGTCTGCGGATCTGCGTCCGCAAGCGGACGCGTCCGCTGTCCGCTCATCTCTGATGTGAACCCACCGCTAATTCCGCCTCTGGTTAGCTTAAGTAAAAATACAGCCCACCGAAACCATGATCGATATTGATGGATTAGTTTTGACTTTCTGTGACTCCTTTGATCATGTTCGTTTATTTATTTCTTATCTTTAAAATGAAAAGTATGTTTATTTTATCCTTAAACGTTCAAATGTGGCTTCAAAAAAATACTGTATACAAAATATAGCAAACCACATTCCAGGGTTGATCACACGTGAGATCAATCAGAGATACTCTAGGGATTAACACATAGTAACAAAAAATTCTTTAAAGAGCAAACGTCAATTTTGTTAAACTTTATTGAACAAAAGTATTAGATTAAAAAATAAAAAAATAAAAAAATTGGCTCATTGGAGAGCCGTATTTTCTACCCATACCGAATATTTTCTACGGCAGGCCCTAGATGTCATTTAAACACAAAATTTAAAATGAAAGTGAACCCAGACTCTTAAGACTAGAAATGTGCGTGACATACTCTCTAAACTAGTCCGCATTGTGTCAGAATGTCGAACAATGCATGTCCGGTTACCGTAGACAGCAGGAATCTCGTGGCAGGGTATTTTCGTGAATTATACAGACTGGATTTTAAAAAGTTTAAATTACATCTGCACTCGATAACTTTATGTGTCGACCTGTGTGCTGGGGGGGGGGGACACTTAACATCTATTCAAGATATGTCTAAGAAGTGGAAAGGGGGGAAAGAACTCATTAAAGATTCATTCACTGCATTTCCGGTTTTTCGAGTAAGGTCAATTTGAATTTTAACAGGAGACGTAAGATGTTGTATTTAATAGAAAACAATAATTTATTTTTATCCTAAATACCTTTGGAGAAATTCTAGTTAATATCTGGATACATACAATATGTGCTGTCATTCAAAAAAACAATAAAATGTCCATAAAGAACAAACATATACGACAATTTGAAGACTGTTATTAAATACAGGACCGGATTCGGAAAGAATGCATCGAATGGGGCCCCTTCAGAGAAATGCGCCCCGATATTGGAGTTTGAATTCATATTATTTAAATATCAAGTAAGCATAAACTATATTTCAGATAACAGTTTAGGGCCTTAATTTTCCCTGCATGGGGGGCCCCGATATTTTTCATGCCAGGTTTTTTTGACAACCGCCATGAGGAGGCAACCCGAACTCTTGTCAAGGCCGTGAGGTTAGGGGGTTGGGGGACGGAGGGGAGGGGGATTCTATTTCAGGCATTTTAGTTTATTTCTGTGTAGTCTTAAAGATGTTATCGGCTGTTGTTATTGTTGTTTTTTTTAACTGAGTTACAAACAAGGTAGAAGTAGAGAAAGGATGACAATAGATTTAAAAAATTCAGATAAATTTAGATTATCTGGAGAGAAATCTTTTTTAAAAAAAAAACGCGTGTGAACAAACTTAAAAGAAATACGAGAATATTTATTTACTACCTTAGTTCCAAGTCTGATAGTGACCGGTACGTCCAGTCTTGGAATGGTGGTCAGCATATACTCCTGGAAGACCCCTATACGAGTGAAAAAGCTGCCCATATCCCAGCAGCCCTCGATGTTGTCGAAATCCACGCCGAGCCTTTTCAAGAAATGTACACTCTTGGGGTCGAACGCGATTTGGTGGGGGCGGTTGAACAGGGCGTGCTTGTTGACCTCCTCGTACACGACTATCTGGCTGACCCGGCCCGTCCGAGCGGCCACCAGCATGGAGGTCACGCCTATGGGCCCGGCGCCGACGATGACCACGGAGACGCGGGCGTTACGTCTCCGGAGCCCGTCCACCAGGGTCTTGGTGCAGACGAAGCAGGTGACCACCAGGGCGGAGATGATGATCTGGTGCAGGACGAGGGCGGACTCCACCGCCACCGGGGCGCCGCTCAAGTCGCCCTGCTGCTGTTCGTGCTGCTGGCAGTTCAACATGGTCACGAGGTGCTCCTCCAGGGGCACCCGATGGAACATGGGGCGGGCAGGGAGAGAGCTCATGGGTCCCCTGGCATCGGAGCGGTTCATTCATGAGTGCGGCATGACTCTCTCGTGGCGTTGATGGGATAGTTATCTACGTCACAGAGCATCTGGCAGCCTGTAAATGAAAAAATAATACTATTACATTGATCTTGTTTTGTTAGAGTCGCTAAAATTTACTTCAAATGTGCTATTAAACTCACAAAGTTGTAATGGTGTATTCAGAAATCTCGAGGTTACCAAACAAGAACAACGAGTTGTTGAAGAGCACAGTGGAAAGAACCGGAAGGTAACGTTTTAGCTGTCTAGGTTTTAACTAATGTATCAGTGATTTCAGTAATGTATCAATATCAGTGGCGAACCAAGTGAGGGTGCAGCGTGGATGGTGCCCCCCAAATACCACAATGCAAGCAAAACAAATTCTTAAAGCCTTTAGATCAGTGAATCTCAAAGTGTCAAGCAGACTGAAAAGCGTCTGCAAACATTTTAATAATTAATCGAAAATATAATTATTTTTAAATTTCTTTCACACTTGTATTTTCCATCTTTGCAGTTGGGGCTACGCACACTGAACAGGTTTCGTTGTGTGTCGCGAAGGGCTAAAGTTTGAGAATCACTGCCCTAATCTAGTGTTGTTTTAGTCCCAGGTCATATTTTAGTTTCAGTTTTTATTTCGTTTTTTCTCTAATAATTTTAGTTTTAGTCTTGCTTCTAATTTTAGTTTTAGTTCTCGTTGACGATAAGTCAACATTTTCGTTAACGAAGGTTTTAGTTTTAGTTTTCGTGAACGAAAGCAACACTATATTTTAGTTTCAGTTTTTATTTCGTTTTTTTCTGTAATAATTTCAGTTTTCGTCTAGTTTTAGTCTTGCTGCTAATTTTAGTTTTAGTTTTAGTTCTCGTTGACGAAAAGTCAACATTTTCGTCAACGAAGGTTTTAGTTTTAGTTCTCGTCAACGAAAACAACACTACCTAGATCACCATTACAGAAAGTTACATTAAAATAAAACAAAAAAAAAAATTACCATGATGTAAGAACATGTCCCTGCGCTAGAACTCTGCCCAGTAGCTAATGGTGTATTGAGATGTAGACGTGTAGCCGAGAGACCGAATAACTCACCACAGACGAGTGTATTCTGCCGCCTTGTTAGTCGGATAATATTTTGGTCGAGACCACGGGAGATTTGTGGGCGCACGAGCCTGTGTATGATGATTACCACCCCACCCCCACACACAGACACACACTCACACCCACCTTCCTTTCTTTTTTAGTTTTGAATCACCACGATGACCTCCTCAACCTCCCCCCCCACCCCACCCCCACCCCATAAGCCAATGTCCAGCGAGACCGAGCTGGCCCATTAACACCCGATGAGACGACGGCTGGAGTACCGGACATCACTTGGACACTATGTTCGAACATGTCTGGTAGACACAGTCCGTGTGTCCAGTGTGTTTTGAGAAAGCACGACCATATGTTTGTTTGTTTATATCTATCACCACAATGGTATCTTAGCACCCCACCTCCCCCTCCACTTTGTATCGTAAGGCTTATTAGTTTTCAGTTAGAACCCCCCCCCCCCTTCCCCTTTAATAACAATACCTTTCCTTTTTTTTCTTTTCAGGGACAATCAGTGTTATTGGGTGATAGGTTTTATTCATTGATGAAAACTTTTTTTTTTTTTTGTTACGTGAAGTAATGAAGTGGTTCTCCTGTTGATATAGTTGGCCCTGTATGATTGAATTTTATTTTATCTGATTTGTCTTTTGATACAACACCGTACTTTTGACTTGACTAGGCAAAGTACGTGATGGCATCAGACACCACAGACGTTCTGAGGTTTATGGGGGCCCTGGGCAGAGACATTCAGAAGTATGGGGGGGGCTCTAGACTTACGAGCCCATGTAGCATCATGTTTCATGGGAATTAGTACTACAGATGGGGGCCCTTCACCAGATGGAGCCCTTGGAGGTCGCTTAGTTTATTTGTGTACAAGAACGGGTATATGTGTGTCACGTTGTGCGTGACATTTGTCAAGTTGTGCGTGACATTTAGTTGTCACGTTGTGCGTGACATTTAGTTTTCACGTTGTGTGCGACATTTAGTTGTCAAGTTGTGTGTGACATTTAGTTGTCACGTTGTGCGTGACATTTAGTTGTCATTTTGTGCGTGACATTTAGCTGTCACGTTGTGCGTGACATTTAGTTGTCAGGTTGTGTGCGACATTTAGTTGTCACGTCGTGCGTGACATTTAATATTAGGTTGGATTTGACTTTTCGTGTCACGTTGCCAGGATGTTGCGTGTCACATCACCGCATGACGATGGGGCAGTTAGATTGTGATCTCAGTCGTTGTCGCGTATAGCTTGTGGTTCGAATGCCAGCAGTGCATCCATGGATATGTTCAAAAATGGATATTGGAACATCGACACATGATTAGGAAAATGCGGCATCATACGACAGGGGTCTTTCAAGTTCTACTATGGTCACTTATTGCAGTAAGTTTGAGGTAGGATTTGAACTATAACGTAAACAGTTATACGACAACAGCCTCGCCTAACACAGGATTACACAGCTAGGGCCATCAAGGGCCCCCACTGCAAATTGAGGCCTCATCAAGTAGTAATACCTATTAAATGGGATGCTCAGTCCCCCCCTCCCACACACCAACAACTGTAGAAGTCCCTACTATGAGCCTCTTATGGATATGCTAACTAGTAGATCACTTAAAAGACCCAAACCCAAAGTAGAGCCCCCCCCCTACAAGTATTAATTCCTGTTGAATTATAGACAATTTAGTATAGGATCCCCAAACATCTTAATAAATATTCATTGCCCTAACCGCTTCCCACCCCGACCACCCAACAAAAAGGAGCGAATGTGTACGCACGTACATACTTGCCGCGACATTTCTAATAAATTTTCTTTTATTTTGTTTACATAACCCGTCATAACCAAATTATATTGACCTAGTTATTCAAAAAAGATCTTACCCATACTATCATATGCCAGCGTGTGACATCATTCTATAATGTCACATCTCACAGTGTAACAATATCCCATAATGTCACATTTTCCCCTGCTACTAGATTGAAATAGCCACTGTAGACCAGGTTTTTATTTTGAAAGCTGTAATCTGACCTTAGCTGACACTACCTCGTAATTCTAAGAAAGACGTCACAGGAGGAAAAAAAACATCTATTCTATAAGATGAGGGAAGGAGATTATTGTATAGGGAAAGAATGAAACTTTAATCAAGAACTACCATAACAAGCCGGATGCCAGCGAGGTTAAGGAAGCCGTTTATAATTATCTCTATGTAGCTTTTGTTGACGAAGCTTTAGAAATGATGTCTAGAGAAATGTTTTCAACAGAAATTGAAAAAAAAAAGTTTTGGTATTTAGTATTATTATTTGTGTTCGAGAGTAGAGTTATATTAAAGAGAAATAACAAATGTAGCCAGTATGAAGACTTTGGGTAGGAGAGTATGCAGTTTAATATGGGTCAACTAGTTTCTTCTGCGCCCGGTGCCCCGACTAAAGAGTAGCCTCGAATTGATAGTGGCCCCCACAAAACTTAACTTCCTACCCTTTGATGGCTCGATTTTAATAAGGGGGGTCCAATAGTTACTTCTGCGCCCGGTGTCCCGACTAAAGACTCTACTAAAGAGTGCCCTAGAATTGATAGTGGCCCCACCAAACCTAACTTCCTACCCTTTGATGGCTCGATTTTAATAAGGGGGTCCAATAGTTTCTTCTGCGCCCCGGGGGGCATACTAGGTCGGGGTAAAAAAAGTGTTATAAATACCACACACATCCATGTCACAGGTAAATACCCCAACGAACATCGTCCATGAGGCCAGTTACGATTTCAAAACGTACACAATCTGTTTAAACAGATAAACACATTAAAACAAAATCAGACAGGGCAGTTCCTCTGGCTAGGCAAACTATGCAGCACCCCCTCCCCTCCCCCCCCTCCTCCCACCCCTCTGTTTTGACTTTAACAATGCCATGCACAATGAAGGACGATCCTTTCGAGGAAGTAAAATGACTTGGGGATTTCAGTGTGTGTGTGTGTGGGGGGGGAAGTTTTCAAATACTATTAGGGCCCAATATTTAGAATTACTTATACCTGGGGCCACTTAAAGTATCTTTGTCTAGGGCCCATATGTAATTGTATCCAGCCCCCCCCCCCAAAAAAAAAATATAAGAATTGCTCCACCTGTAAACTGCGCATTACATTTGGTGAATGAAGCGTACAACGACTTAAATATTACATAATATGTTAAACAGATGTTTACCTTACCTCACAGTCAATTAAACACGTAAACGCCGCGTTTGACTGTTAATTATAAATTGATCGAGTAGATCAGCATCGCATATTCAGTGAAGCGTGTAATGACATGAATATAACGCAGTCAATTTAACAGGTGAATTATCCCAGCGTTGCTCAGCCAGCAGAATAATGTTTAAACCAACAACAACAATAACAATAACAACAACAATAACAACACCGTGTTTTAATGTAGGCAGCCTGTGAGTGAAATGGTCAAACCCTAACGCTAACACACACACACACACAAACAACTCAATAAAAGTACACAATATGGTGCATCCCACCAGAGCTGCCAACTATTTTTTCCTTGCAGAGTTATCCAGAAAAATATCCACATTATACTAAATATATATAAAAACACCACTGAACACTTAGTTATCTAAATGACTAAATAACATTATCCAGAACTATTATATGAAAGCGTTTTATTATATCTAATATCTCTGAAAAAAAAATATCTATATCTGGATTTAAAAAATTATCTAGTTTGGCAGCCTTGACCTTAAATCAACAGTCAACACGCACACAAACAATTAGATCAGGCTGTTAAAAAAAATTGACCAACATTTGGTAAAGACGGACAGGTGTCTAGCATAGCTTACCACCGCTTTACCCTCCCCCCTCCCAACCCATCCCTTTGTCCCCCCCTTTTTTATGTTGTTGTATTGAAATGTAAGCAATTACTCTGCATCAATGAGATCAAATAATTATTGCTTACAGAATCTGGAAATGAAAATATTTAATCGAGACCTAGGAATGTGGGGAAATGCTTAGAAAATGTAATACTTTAACTATTCGAATACACTGGACATTATTTCCTAGACAATTTAATAATATGATGTGCGAATAAATTGGACATTATTTCCTAGACAATTTAAAACTAGGCTATGGAGAATGTCCACTAATTGGAAAAAGGTGGACATGTTATTATAACACTAGAGAACCTCGTCCATATGTAATTGACGTCACAGTGATTCAAACTCATGCCCTTCCCCACGCCAACTGGGCTCACAGACACAAAGTCAACCAAATCGTCATGGACTTCATCATAGAAGGGGGACGGGTTGTCGCGTGCTGTATGACCGACTGTCGACCGGAGAATCATGGGTTCGAACCTGAGTGAGAACCTTGGGATTTTTTCAGGTCCTGGTGTAAGTCCCCCAAGTCCACCCAGCTTTAAACGGGTACCTGACTTTAAGGTGGGGGGAGTAAAGGCGGCTGGGCGTTGTGCTAACCACACACTCCCTTCATAAGCCGAGGTAATAGAAACAGATGAATTCTACACTTCATCTGCCCCGATGGCCCGTTTGGGCTAAGGGAACTTTTTATCATAGAATCTGAAATTTTGATATATGAGTGAGAAAGATATGATCATCGCTTGCTCATATAAGCCACTAAATAGGGTGGACGGGTTTTTGCAGTGCCCTTCTGTCATCCCCTCCGTAGTAATGAGTGCAATGGCCGTGGAGGCACCACGAGAGACATAGGCAAGTGACTGAATGCGCTAGGATTCAAACCCGTAACACACAACATACAGATACAACATATAGATGGAACATACAGATGCAACATACAGATGCAACATACAGATGCAACATACAGATGCAACATACAGATAGCCACACAACCAAAATGCCACAGATTAATCCTCAAATAGCCATGGCTAAAGGAAACAGGTAAAAACTTTCATTCACCTGTCCCTGGAGTGTTTACTCTCTGTTTAAATTTATTTTTTTATATTTTTTTCCTCCACTCTGACGATCGCCATAAATTTGGTAGGACAGGTTTCACGATTAGAACAGTGGGTCTCTTGTCGTGTGTAAATAGATTAAAGTGTAGAGCATTAAGTGAAGTCGATAGTTTGAAGTGTAAAGGACATTAACAAACGTAGTGGGACTAAGACTTGAAGACTACAAGGAATGGCAGAGCATTGGCTTATGAGATGCGTGAAGAGATGCCGGATACTAAAAGGAATAAGTTACAAGAGGCAATATTTTACTGTAAATTTTACGAGTGCTTGACTTTTACAGTGGATTGTTTACAAATTATCAAGAAATTGAAGCGCAGATCATGAGCAATGTAACTAAAAATTCAGCTTTATAATTAAATGTTACAAACATTTGTTTTTTTACAGTAGAACATAAGCGGCATGTCTCAAATTTATATATACATTTTAATGAACCAAAGAGTTTTTAATTGTAGAAAATAAAGAGCGCGATGTTTTGTAGATTCATTCTTTTATAATGAACTAAAGAACTTAAGACGTAAAATATGAAAAGCAAAGCAAAGCTTAAACTACAGAGTAATAACTAAACAAAAGAGTTAGTAGAATAAAAACATAGCAATAAAATGTTCACAGAAACAAAAAAAAATATGAAGATATCATGTTTGCCAACTTTCATAGATTTAATCTTATTTTCCTACAAGCTTAGCTTTAGAATTTTTTTCCACGCTAATCAATTCCCAAATGTATACGTGTACTTTACTCATCTGGCCCGTGGTCCCTGGTGCTTCAGTACAAAGCTATCACAAAGTTCTGATTGAGTTGTGTATGAGTCCCTGAACATCTGCATCCTCGGGGAATCCCCCACAACAAATTCTAATTTTTGTTCCTGACTTGGAAATAAACAACCTTGTGGTGATACTTTTCCTTCTTTTTTCATTCAGAAGAAACATTGTGTTTGTTATGAAACTGAAGATTTTACAAGGATGTTTCTTCTTTTGATTCATTAACATTTTAATAGAAAGTAGAGAGGATTATATCAGGATTAAGTTCAGATTTAATGAAGGGAGTGCTCTGTATGGCAGGGTCTCAATGAAGAAGACAGGATTTATTTGTATTTTTCAAGACAGTTTCTTCATGTAACACTGCAACCATCTGACAAATATCTCATTGTCAACTGTGCGTTTTAGAAACACTTGATAGTCGGTTATTTCGGGTAACTTGTGTTGAGCTAACATTATTATATTCATCCATACATCCATACACCCCTTCATTCCTCCATCCATCCATCGAACCATCCATTCATCAATCCAAACATCAATCCATCCCCACCCATCCTCCAACCCATCCATCCATACAACAATCCATCCACCCACCCATCCATCCAACCATCCATCCATACAACAATCCATCAAACTATCCTTCCATCCATACAACCATCCAAACATCCATCCATGAACCCACCCATTCATCAAACTATCCAACCATCCATACAACAATCCATCAAACTATCCAACCAGCCATACAACAATCCATCAAACTATCCAACCCTCCATACAACAATCCATCAAACTATCAAACCATCCATACAACTATCCAAACATCCATCCATCCACCCACCCATCCATCCAAACATCCATCCAACTATCCAACCATCCGTACAACAATCCATCAAACTATTCATCCATCCATACAACAATCCATACAACTATCCAACCATCCATACAACTATCCAACCATCCATACAACCATCCAAACATCCATCCACCCACTCATCTATCTATATGTCTGTCAAACTTTAGATGTGCACATGTCTTCATGTAAATAAGGAAATAAAAACGCTTTACAGTCGAGAAGTAAAACAACAACATCCATGTGTTACTTTAAGAAATGTATAAATCAACATTTTAAAAGTTTCCATCTTTATTTCATCGAGACAATGATAATAAATCATGTTATTCCCCCCCCCCCTCACACACTTTTGTGTCTTGGTCTCGCACCATAAAGAATACACTAGATTCTATTACGTCATTACATATTTTATTCCAAAACAAAATTGACACGAATCGTTAATTTTTAAGGTGAGAACTTTTAGTAAATGATTAATGTGCATCTAACACGGTGTAAACATAACATATTACAACATATTACAATCGCATTGTGTCATAGCGTGTTACTTTGAACTGCCTGCATCATAATAATGTTTTAATATTTAAAACAAAAATGCGTTCCATATAATATTAGACAAAAAAATACAAGGGAAAAACTAATAAAATCCTCAGAGAGAAAAAAAAATCAATGCCAAATGACGTCATCAAATTTAGCGCTTGTCTCCACAGCGTTCCAAGAGGATGATTGTTATCATGCATCAAAGGTGGCCATTTAAACGGAAAATAAGGCACGACGATAGCATTAAGATGCCAAGGGCGGCTACTGTACTGATTATGTCCCAGCCACCAGCAGACGACAAAATAATTGACGATAAACACAGCATTGATGAAGATCGCGCTTAGTTGGTTAGGCATAAGTGTTCAAAACAAAAAATAGGTGATAAAATTAGTTTATGGAAAGCCCAAATTTCAGATTTTACAAAGTTGGACGTTGCCAAATTCGCTTTTTTATAAAATGCGAAATGATAGGGATCGGGATGGGAAGGTATACTTTGGGCTTGTTAAATGGCACGGTAGTTTGAATACTAAAGAAAAACATAAATATAAATCATAGGCGTACAAAAGAACATACGTTCACAAACAAATATTATAAACGCAATAAAAACAGAACACAGATCACAGTAAATTATCATATGCCACAATTTATAGTTTCAATTCAATGTTCAATAACATATATAATTGATAAAAAAAAAGTTTTTAAAACTTTGATTAGGTGGTTATTGTAGGTAAATTGAGTTAAGCTAACACGAATATAATCTATCCATTCATCACTCACACATCCACCCACCATCTGTCTATCTTTCAGTCTGTCTGTCACCTTCTACACTGGACAATCATCAATGCTGTGACCACTAGCAGACCATTAACAGCCAAGCGGTGCTAATGTTTGCCAGCATTACCCACATCGGACAGAGTGACTAAGTGATCCAATGACCAGCTAGTGTACAATCGAAACGTCGACCATTTTGAAAGTGAGCATACAAAAAGAAAGGTTGTGTCCGTTTCACAAGTTAAACTTCATGTCTATTGTCCAGTCACAAGTAAAAAACTTCATGTCTATTGTCCAGTCACAAGTTAAACTTCATGTCTTTTGTCCAGTCACAAGTTAAAAACTTCATGTCTATTGTCCAGTCACAAGTAAAAAACTTCATGTCTATTGTCCAGTCACAAGTTAAACTTCATGTCTATTGTCCAGTCACAAGTTAAACTTCATGTCTATTGTCCAGTCACAAGTTAAACTTCATGTCTATTGTCCAGTCACAAGTTAAACTTCATGTCTATTGTACAGTCACAAGTTAAACTTCATGTCTATTGTCCAGTCACAAGTTAAACTTCATGTCTATTGTACAGTCACAAGTTAAACTTCATGTCTATTGTCCAGTCGCTTGTAGTTTTTTTATGTCCTATTAAAATTTTCATCGAATGGTCCAGTCTCAAGTGTCAAGTATCGTCCAGTTAAAAGGGTATATACCAGTGACCTTTCAACAGTTGATACTATATGATTAAGATGTTACTATATGATTAAGATGTTACTATATGTGTAGCATGATTAAGATGCTACTATATGTGTAGCATGATTAAGATGTTACTATATGTGTAGCATGATTAAGATGTTACTATATGTGTAGCATGATTAAGATACTACTATATGTGTAGCATGATTAATATGCTACTATACGTGTAGCATGATTAAGGTGTTACTCTATGTGTGCACTGACGTTGATCACTATATATTACAACTAAAGTGCAATATATATGTTCAGCAGATAATGTGAAAATAAAACCTCATTGTTAATATTTACTTCACTGGATGTATGCCCACACATCAAGTGTTTAAATCAGATTGAAATAATCTAATGATTGTTCAAACTAGGATGGAGTATAACATTAATCTGTTGTAGAAACAATTCATACACATGTTTTAGACACTGGTTTCGCGTGTTTACCTTTTATTTACAATTTTATATTCTGAACTGCAATAGTTAAACGGGTCCAAATAAAACAAGACTAAGATAATACATAAACACAAAAAGGGGCGTATTTATCGAATGAGCAGACCCCAGCCCTCCTTTTCACTCACTTATCCCTCCTCCCGAACCTCCCTCAACCCTTTTTACAATCAGGACCGCCGACATGAACAAGGCGAGTAGGTCTGACTCAAAATCCTGCAAAACATACATGCACGTTCTCTTTTATCAAATGATCATTTTAAATCCGTGAGCTACTTTGACGGACCTTCCAAGAGCTTGTTTAGTCCAGGAGCGATGCACATGGTGCGCGACCCTCTCCAGGAGCGATGCACATGGTGCACAACCCTCTCCAGGAGCGATGCCGCCTGCTGCAAACCCTTTCATAATGCCAGGCACTAATGTTTTTGTGTCTGACAAAGTGCAAAAAAACAAAAACAACAACATACCAACAACAACAACACCACATATGGCCGGTGCATGTTGAGCGAGATACGCCCAGCCGGTGTTCACGTCGTGAGTACATTGGCCTGCTCAAGCTTTCGTCGATGTCCACGGCTCGCTGGACACAGGAAATGTGAATTTTAGAGAGTAATGAGAAGAGGGGTGGTGGTGGTGGGTGGGTGGGGGGGGTGGAGGCCCCGCTGCATTAGTTGAACCACGGCAAATTTCATTACTCACTGCCTGCGGCAATCAGGAAATTGAATACAAACCATAAACAACTCACACACACGCGCACACAACATGCACACATAAGTATAAAGTCATGTATTTAAAAAAAAATATTTTTTTTCTTGCTAACTGGTTATCATTCTATCGGGGTGTGTATTTCATTCATTTAACAAAACATAACGTAAGAATACACGACATAATAGTGCCGGACTTAGGGTGCACGGAGCCTGGATTTAGGATCAGTTTTTAGCACCTAATATATATATATATATATATATATATATATATATATATATATTATATATATATGAATCCATGGTAATATGATCTAAGATCTATGGTGTGTGATGTCTCCAGAGAATGCAGAACATGTTCTCCAAACATGCCCTTTACATTACACAGCTCGCAACAGGTTCTGGCCACAGATGACCTCCTTCAATCAAAAACTGTATGGGAGCGAGACGGACCTGGATGCCACCGTGCAGTTCATCATAACTATAGGCCTGGTCGTTTGAAATCCTCCATGATCGTATATCGAGAACAAAGAAGAAGAAGAAAGATTAAACCAGTCCATTCTCTCCCCTTCCCCTTTCACCACATGACCTAGGCTCAAATGAGAGCGTTCGGCCTGGTATACACGGGTATGGTAGACACAGGCCTAGGGCTGGTAGACACAAGGCTGGTAGACACAGGGATGGTAGACACAGACCTAGGGCTGGTAGACACATGGCTGGTAGACACAGGGATGGTAGACACAGACCTAGGGCTGGTAGACACATGGCTGGTAGACACAGGGATGGTAGACACAGACCTAGGGCTGGTAGACACATGGCTGGTAGACACAGGGATGGTAGACACAGGCCTAGGGCTGGTAGACACATGGCTGGTAGACACAGGGATGGTAGACACAGACCTAGGACTGGTAGACACAGGGCTGGTAGACACAGGGATGGTAGACACAGACCTAGGGCTGGTAGACACAGGGCTGGTAGATACAAGGATGGTAGACACAGGGATGGTAGACACAGACCTAGGGCTGGTAGACACAGGGCTGGTAGACACGGGGAGGGTAGACACAGACCTAGGGCTGGTAGACACATGGCTGGTAGACACAGGGATGGTAGACAGAGGCCCATCACTTGAAGAAACGCTGGATCGACGCTATAATACAAATAGTTAAATGTGTGTGCACGTTAACTTCTCGACCGGTTTTATATGTTATCATATATAATGCACTTCATTTACTACGCAAACAGTTTGAAAATATTTCATCACGAAAACAATTAAAAGTAAAAAAAAAAATAGCCCACTTCATGAATGGCATGAACCTATATACATGACCTAAATATCAGTTTGTTTACTTTTTGATGCAACTAAAAAAAAAAAAAACAACAGTTCACGCTGCGTTCAATAAAACCCAGCCACCAGCTGTTACACTGTATACCCAACTATTTCATCATGACATGGATAGAAAGAAAGAATAGTTTTCGAAAAAAAACCACTACAAAACGTCAATATCACTCTAAATGAATCCACTTTTGACCTTTGACTTCAACACACGGCGAACTGCCATACGAGAAAGTCGCCCACGGATGGTCAATAGCAGTGTTTCATAACTCTTTGTTTTGAACCCGCTTAAACCTTTCTCTTTGTTTTGAACCCGCTTAAACCTTTCTCTTTGTTTTGAACCCGCTTAAACCTTTCTCTCTGTTTTGAACCCACTTAAACCTTTCTCTTTGTTTTGTGCCTCTTTCATAGAATATCCACAATGTCAATTTTACGAAAAATTAAAATTGTTCTATTAATGAAGCCTACATGAAATGAGAAGGTTTTATGCAGAAATTACAAGTTAATTATTTTAGAGAATTTTTCCCCTTTTTACTTTCTTTTATATCTGCAACTTAAGCAATTTACAGTATAATTTCACCATTTGATATATATATATATATATATATAAACTAATCATCATTCATGTATAATTTTAGCATTTTCTATATGTACCTAAATCAATTTACTTATATAACTTGATCATTTTACATTTAAGACTTCTCACTTATTCAATCTATCGAGTTCTCATTACCATTATTTCATGACCCCACCTCCCCCTCCCCACGGGCTACCTTTTAAAAAGGCCAGATGACAGGGTTTGTTGTCTGTTTAGAGTTAAGACGATTAAACAGAAATCCGTTTTATGTGATGATACACGAGGTAAAGTACTTTAGTAGACTTGTATACAGCTTTAGGTTAAATAGGGGTGTGCGTGCGTGGGTGTGAGGGGAAGGGAAGGGAGGGGGCTCTTATCACTAGAAACGTACCTTTCACGTCTGCTGCAGCTGTCACGTGAAGCGTCCCCCACAATTCCTGTACACAGTGATGTGTGTGTGTGTGTGTGTGTGTGTGTGTGTGTGAGTGTGTGTGTTTGCGCGTGCGCCCGTAAGTGCGTGTTAGGTGTGCAAAACTTAAAGTGTGAAATTCTGAGTGAACAACAAAAACAACATGGCCCTGGGGCGGAAAAGGGGGGGTGTGAGCTGGATATTTGTGTGTGTGTGGAGGGAGAGTCAAATAAATTTCTGTAGAATTCAAGAAAAAAAAAAAAGATGAAGTGTTGATATGTCTGGTTTGGTGGGTTGGGGTGGGGGGGGGGTGGGGAGGGATCGGAGGCAGGGGTGGGAACCTGAGAGATTGTTGGGTGGTGTGGGGTGGTGGGGCTAGGCGGACTGAAAACTGGGAGACAATTAGATGACGTTCCTGCTGTTGAAAGTGAAAAAAAAAAAACAGACCTCTTCACATAAGTGCCGGAGAGGTGTGGGGGATGGGGGGGGGGGGGTCTAGCCGTTTTGAGTTGTAGAATTTTGATGGAGTGCAAGCCAAAGATTGGTTGTTGGGAACAAGTACAACAGTCCCTACATCTGGGTTGTTTCTGGGTTTGTTTTGTGTTCCTTTTCTTTTTGAGTCTGGGTTTTTTTCTCTTGCTGATTGTTGTTGTTTTGTTTTGTTTTTGTACAAGTGGACATTTTGACAAGTGGACATTTTGTACAAGTGGACGTTTTGTACAAGTGGACATTTTGACAAGTGGACATTTTGACAAGTGTGTCTCCGTTTGTGGGTAGTTCTGGTAAGGATGAAATGACACATTTAGAATTCTATCGACCATTTTGTTGCCAGTGCTGTTTTATGACACCCTTCCTTTATCCCCACCATAGGCACTACGGGGGGGGGGACATACTCGGTTACTAATAGGACAACTCCCCTGCCAACCCCCAAATAACGTCACGTGTCCATTTAAACATGAGCGGACTTGAAAATCTTTCTTCAGGGCCAGATAAATAAAAATCTTTGAGATCCGTCATCTGGGAATGGAACCCAAGATCTTCGCGTCGACTGTCGAACAACTACATGGGATGACCGCCCCCTTTCCCCCCCTTCCATTTCCCCCTTCAAGCCTACAGGCCAACATTTTTGCAAACGAGTCGTGCCTAGGGTCAACCTTCAACTCACCTAGAGTTGCGTACGTCATACTACCTGTATTTACATGCGTGACGACCGAATCTATCTTTTAATACTCTAAAAATCAACCCGACCCTCCATCTCCGGTCAAAAGCAGCCGCTGAAGGAGGTCAAAACTATTACACTCTGATCAATTGCGACTGTAATTTATTGATTGTGGGCTCTCGGTTCATCACCTGTACTCTTGCTGTGTTACTAAGTACGTCATCTTAGAATATACATACATTACACCGGTGTATGTATACATTTTACCGGTCTATAAATACCTAATACAAGTCTATATATATATATATATATATATATATCTTATACTATACCAGTTTTAATATACCTTATACCGACCTATAAATACATTAGTCCGGTCTATAAATACTACCAGCCTATATGTATCTTATGCCGGTCTCTCTCTATATATTTATATATTATACCAGTCTATAAATACCTAATAATGGTCTAAAAAATACATTATACCTGACTATATGTATACCTTATACCGGTATAGCAATGACATAGTTTCAGTGATTACAGGACCGAGTCTAGATCAGTAAGTCTTAAAATGTTGAGGCTGAGTAACCAAAAATCAATTGCCAACTTTAAACCTATTAAAATTTTTCTAAACGTTTTTAGCATTTTAATGACCCAGCGCTCTATGATTATTGTAGAGCATGTGTTGAATTTATAGCACACAAATGTGTTGAATTTACAGCACACAAATGTGTTGAATTTACAGCACACTAATGTGTTGAATTTACAGCACACAAATGTGCTGAATTTACAGCACACAAATGTGTTGAATTTACAGGACACAAATGTGTTGAATTTACAGCACACTAATGTGTTGAATTTACAGCACACAAATGCGTTAAATATACAGCACACAAATGTGTTGAATTTACAGCATACAAATGTGTTGAATTTACAGGACACAAATGTGTTGAATTTACAGCACACAAATGTGTTGAATTTACAGCACACAAATGCGTTAAATATACAGCAGACAAATGTGTTGAGTTTACAGCACACAGATGTGTTGAATTTACAGCACACAAATGTGTTGAAATTACAGGACACAAATGTGTTGAATTTACAGCACACAAATGTGTTGAATTTACAGCACACAAATGCGTTAAATATACAGCAGACAAATGTGTTGAGTTTACAGCACACAGATGTGTTGAATTTACAGCACACAAATGTGTTGAAATTACAGGACACAAATGTGTTGAATTTACAGCACACAAATGTGTTGAATTTACAGCACACAAATGTATACTGAGAGAGCTGAGATTACTACCACTAGAAATTTTGCCATGAGTCTATTGAGTAGGTCGTATTATACAACAGTAGACGTTTATCATGTGTTTAGTGTAAGATAATGTTAAGTTTATATACTAATAATTGTTCAAACATTAAAAGTTGTAAATCACCGACAACTTACAAAATTTAAACTAGGATAAGGGGAAAAAACAGATGAGAAATAAAGTATGAAAAAAAACTATATGGTTTGTATCTTACAAACGTATTCCCTTTTTTTTTCTAATAAGTTTAAATAAGTTTTTTTTTTTACATTTCTAAGAAAAGTATCTCTACAGGAATCTGAAGTTTATAGAAATATCAGGAATAAATCGAATCAGTTAAAAAATCAATATTTCTTTAACACTAATTTTAGTTATTATACTTATTAACGCTTATACTAAAAACCAATGCTACATATGAAATATTACCTTACACCAAAATGTTCATCTGAATATACTAGGCTAGTACGTTTAAGATACGGGAGAACCATTGCTTATTGTTATCAAATCGCTGTACTTTGGGTTATGTATTGAAAATATACTTCAATTTTTTTTTTTTAAATTACACCTGTATAATGCAAAACAGATTTTAGAGAAATACCCAAAGTTCCACCATCATTTCATTTTTTTTTAAAAAGTCGTACCATGGTATAATTAGGTTGAAAGTGTACATTTACTTACTGGTCCTCGATCAGAAAAGACAAACATATAAATTGATGTTAAAAATCCTTCTCACGTTTCTAGCTACCGGCTCGTGGATGGGGAAACAGCCCAAATTGAAATTGTCTCCACTGCGAATAATTCCCCACGGGTACCTTGTCTAGCCGACTGGCAGAAGCGAGTTGTATTCACTGCGCTGCTGCGTTCGCGTTGAACAGGGAGGGGGGGGGGGAAACATGGCTGAATCGAAAAAAAAAATGATACTGGCGGGAGAAAGATGGGAAGGGAGGATGGGGGAGAGCAGAAGTATCGGCAGCAGAAGAGCTGTTACGCACGCGCGTTGACGTCACTCGGTAATTTTTTTTTTCTTTACCGCGTTAGAGAATGCGACATCGAATTTTGCGACGTCATCGCTCTCACGGACCGAGGAGAAAGTAGGTCATGGTCTGGATTAAAGGTACACTCTTTATCAATAAAGTAATTTTTTTTTGTAACGTTTGAAGTCAATGATATCATATAACCGTGTAAATCCTTTCGTAAGAGGGGAAATTACCGTGTTCTGCCTCACTGCTGACTTGATGGTACGTTAATTACAGTTATCTCCCGTGTTGGCACAGACCCCCCCCTGACATCATCGTCTGACCCCCCAGCAGAGGTCATCAACTAAAATAAAACGTCGTCCACTTGATCGCCGATCGCGCTGTCGTCATCGCCAGAGGCGAATTTATGTGAAGAGGGTTCTGTCTGCTGAGGAAGTAGTTTGCTTGTCCTTGTGCGAGTTTCCTATGCCGGGGTGGGCGGGGGGGGGCGGGGGTGAGGGGGAGGCGAAAGTTTAGTTAGTTAAAATAATCTCTTCTTAATGGCGCCGAGCGGGGGATGGGGGGGGGGGCGAAGAAGACTTTTAAGGTAGCTACCTTAGGGTGCCGCCCTTGTAATCACACCGGCCGATTTTACTTCATGCACATCAACACCTGAATTTTTTTTTTTTTTTTGCGAACTGCAATATAAGTACAGTGCCCAACCTAGTGATTTCGGGGCCCGGGGAGCTTGGCCTCTTTGGGGGGCCCCTGCATTTTAACATTCGACACTATGACATGAGATAATGTACTTGATATTTAATGTAAAGGGTATTTTTGGTGGTCCCCCCTCAAGCTAGGGACCGGTGGTACTTTCGAATTTGGAGGGCCCCCCCTCCCCCCACCCTAGGAACGCCACTGTTTAAGTAGGTCATTGTCCAACATCAACAGCACTCGACCTACTTACAAGACTTCCCTGTTAGAGCAACACGTGATCCTAAACATCGTTATCTTCATTTACATCATCAACGAAGCCAAAATAACACCATTATTGCATTTGGCATATGTCATTTACTCCCTGCGAAACAAAGGGTCAGGGTTACGCCGCCCCCCCCCCCCAGTGGCGTAGGTCTCCTTGCGGCCCATGATTATAAATATATGCATCGATGGTTAAAGTACGCAATAACCGATAGAGTAAACAATAGCACTTAAACTTACCAATAGCACTTAAACTAACCAATAGCACTTAAACTTACCAATAGCACTTAAACTAACCAATAGCACTTAAACTAACCAATAGCACTTAAACTAACCAATAGCACTTAAACTAACCAATAGCACTTAAACTAACCAATAGCACTTAAACTAACCAATAGCACTTAAACTAACCAATAGCAATTAAAAGCAGAGAATATAGACTTTACCTGCACGTGCCATTCACCATAGGTGGGTGGGAGGGGGGTGGGTGGGGCAAGGCAAAAGGTAGATCAATAAAAGTAATTGGGCTAAAATGTTATGTCGACCGCTTGCAAATACTGAGCCCCAAAAAATCTTTGAAAACTGTACCCCCCCCCGCTGTCAACTCCCCCCCTCTGTTGTCATATAATTTCAGTGGGGGGGCCCTATGCTTCCGTTTAGTTGACCTATCCACAACAAACGGCCCTGTTACTCCAGATGTAGTGGAAGATGATGGGGCTATCTATCGTACTGCCCAGAAAGATCTATGGCATAGTGTAGTGGGCATCAGGATCTTCTGCCTTGACTCCCAGGTTGACAGTCTTTGGCTTGCGGTATGACCAGCCAATAAAAACTATGTAAAGTTGTTTTAACCATTCGTACAATACTAACGCTTACATTTTAAACTCCAATCAATCAGATTCAATACTCAAACGATTTCAAGTAATATCCCCCCCCTTTTTTTTTTCCACCACCATTTCTAGTTTCTTATTGATTGAAAAATTCAAGCATCATGAAATATAGATTGTGTGAATAAATCAGTTCTCACGTTTTCCTTTCACAATCACTGAATATATAGACCAGTGTTCCGCAACCTTTTTTCAACTCGGGGCACACTTATGTACTCACAAAAAACTTGCATCCATATTAAGATTATTAAATAATCAAAATGAAAAAAATAAAATAAAAATAAAATTCATTTAGAAATTATGGATTAATAAGTTTTAACACTTTATAATTGATCGTTATTTTTAGTAACAAAAATAAAAAAAACCTTTTCAACACATTCTCCTTGTGCTAAATATGACATCAAAAAAAACTACTGAAAATCTCCATTGATCCTTTTATCTCTTAGTTTTATTTATTTTTTCTTTAAAACCCCTGAGACAATGTTTCACATCCTAACATATCACAGAGTTGTACTGTACTGTGTGCTACTAAATACTTATGATCTGCTCTTTGACTTCAATGATGCAGCGATTTCGACCTAATCCGAAACAAACTTTTTTTGTTCAAGCAGTATTTAATGTTTGTTCCTTCATGGAAGAATACCCTTATACAGAATACCGTTATACAGAATACCGTTATACAGAATACCGTTATACAGAATACCGTTATACAGAATACCCTTATACAGAATACCGTTATACAGAATACCCTTATACAGAATACCTTAATACAGAATACCGTTATACAGAATACCCTTATACAGAATACCCTAATACAGAATACCCTTATACAGAATAACCTTATACTTTTGATATTTTTTTTTCTGTTTTGTGTACTGTCGTTTAACTTTTTTACAACGCGTTAAAAAATAGCAACATTTTAGCCCAGCAAGTTGCGTTCTTCTGTTGGAACAGGCCATATTGTCTGCATGATAATCTGTGCAGAGTCTTCTTATCAAGCAGAAAACATTCTCACTTTCTGCCTATTTCGTTTTTTTTTTTAACTTGTCAAAGTGAGCATACACGCCGCGAGTGATAGAACCCGAATGGTGCCGTTATAATTAAACAGCTCAATTAGCAGGAGCGATGCCAGCGAACAGGTAGGCGCTGCACCCATTAAGGAAAGGGAGTCTGTTGGAGGTTAAATGACGTCTGCTGGTCAGACGTTCACCAGGCTTTGTATGAGGTAGAAAAAAAAATTAAGAGGCAGCTTCACCACATTTTGTGTTTACTGGTAGGAGGGGAGGGGAGGTGAGGGTGGGGGTGTAGGGGAGGTGAGGGTGGGGGTGTAGGGGAGGTGAGGGTGGGGGTGTAGGGGAGGTGAGGGTGGGGGTGTAGGGGAGGTGAGGGGGAAGGAAAGATGCCGCATAAACGAGCAATATATATATATATATATATAGAGAGAGAGAGAGAAAGAGATTGTGGAAATAAATCAGTTCTCAGTTTTCCTTTCACAATCACTGAATATATAGACCAGTGTTCCGCAACCTTTTTTCAACTCGGGGCACACTTATGTACTCACAAAAAACTTGCATCTATATTAATATTATTAAATAATCAAAATTTAGACAAAAAAATATTCATTTAGAAATTATGGATTAATAAGTTTTAACACTTGATACTTAATCTTTATTTTTTAGTAACACTAATGAAAAACTTTATATATATATATACATACACGCATTGTGTTAATATTTACATATGGATATTTTGTATTTCAAAATAATGACGGCTTAAATGCTGATTTCAATAGATGTTTTCGCCGATATTTACAGACTAACGTATTTTCAATTAACAACCTTGATAGACTATTGCTGATAGAATTATATCGATAGACTGTCAACAAAGATATTTCGATAGATAGATGGATCGGTAAATGGTTATAGATATTTAGATAGGTAGACAGGTTTGTAGATAGATAGATAGATAGATAGATAGATAGATAGATAGATAGATAGATAGATAGATAGATAGATAGATAGATAGATAGATAGATATCCCCAAAATCTAGCTAAACGGCGAAGCACACACGCCGCACACACTATGCAACATACTTTCTAAGTTATTTCATGCTATCTGCAGCACCAACATTCAACTCCTCCATCCAGTAAACCTTTTAACCAACAACAAATTAACGAACCCTGCTCACACGTCTGACCACACTGCTTACAGTCTGACCCCCTGCTCACACATCTGGCCACCCTGCTTACACGTCTGACCCCCTGTTCACACATCTGACCACCCCGCTTACACATCTGACCCTTTGCTTACACTCTGACCCCCTGCTTACACGTCTGATCCCCTGCTTACACGTCTGACCCCCCTGCTTACACGTCTGATCCCTTGCTCAACCGTCTGACCCCCCTGCTCACACGTCTGACCACCTGCTCACACGTCTGACCCCGCTGCACGTCTGACCCACTTCTTGCGAGTTAACCTATTGCTTTGTCAATAACGAAAAAGAATTGATTATCGAACATCACGTCTTACATCAATATTTTTTTTTACTTTTATTATTTCATTGATCAACTAGAAATTCAAAAGTATTATTTTTTTTTGTTTCAAGTACCCAGAGGCGGATTCAGAGACAGACGAAATAAACAAGAACCCTGGGGGGCCCATACGTCTGAGGGGGGGCCCTGCGAAATCTCAACGCTACGCCTTTTTTAATGAGGCCAATGGCTAAATTATATTATTTTTCGCCTGCGGGTGGGTGGGTAGGGGAAAGGTAATATGAATGGGGGTGGGGGGCTCTTCTAGTGACCTTGATTCTCCCCCAAGATGTAACGGTGATGCCTGACACTTTAACTCTCTTCTAGGAATACGTTCATGGGTACGATGACAGGCAAGCATCGTCTCAAAATCAAGACTCACCTTAAGATGTTCTTCCTATCCAGGAGCGGACTTATAGGTCAGTCAGTTGAGGCCCAGGACGCAGAAGAATATAGTATGCCATTTAGAAAAAGACATCAAAGGGTTTCAAATTGGGCTCTGTGGGACCTCTAAATAACTGGGGGGCCATGAGCGCGGGCCGCGGGACGGATGGCCGAGTGGTGTAGATACTCGACTGTCGACCTGAGAGTGCTGTGTTCGATCCTCGGTGCGGCCCATGGAATTTTTCCAGGTGAAAATCGGTACAAAGTCGTCCCACAAGTCCACCCAGCTTTAAATGGGTACCTGACTTTAAGTTGGGGAAGTAAAGGCGGTTGGGCATTGTGCTAACCACACAATCCCTTCATGTGCCGAGGTTATAGAAACAGATGAAGTCTACACTTCATCGGCCCCGATGGCCCGTTAGGGCTAAGGGAACTTTTTATGAGCGCGGGCCAGTTGCACCCGTCCTTAAATTCGCTTCTGCTTCTATCTCATTTTTCAACCGAACTATCAACCATCGGAACCGTTTCTCTTTCATTCAAAAATTATCGCTTATTTCTCTTTTTTAAAAATCTCTTATTTCACACTGGCAAAACTTTTACAAAGCTAAACGTCTGTGAGAAATTGGATTTTAAAACTTCAGGACATAAAATAAAATAAATTAATCACTGAGCGTTTATAAAGTGAAGAAGGTAATTACACGGTCTCTCGTTGGAGAAGAAAGCTTTCCTTTGTCTAAAGATAATATTGTTTTACCAAACAAATGAAAACTGACAGGCCGTTCTCTCTCGCACGTAGCAGTGATGTAATGCTGCAGTCCAACAGCTGGAGTAAGTTGGCGTTCTTATTTATGGAAAACGTCATTTCAAGAGATTTTCAAATTTCTTTTCCGCCCATCTTCTACTCTTTCTCTGTATCTTGGCCTCTTCTATACCACCCTCCACCCTTTCTCTCTCTCTCTTTGTTTCTCTTGATCTATCATTTCTGCCCCCCCTTCCCCATCCTCCCCTGTGCAATTTTTTTTTTCTGCCTGTCTTTGAAAGAAGGTCAGTTAAAAATTGATTTCACTTCATGACACTTCAAAAAAACACACCCTTATTGTTAAAATACAGAACTTGTGTAGGCTAAACACTTTAATTACAGTTAACACTCTTAGGTCACTATTCATAAAGTTGATATTATTTCGCTTCATTTTTTTATATGAGGAAACACATACAGTTGTAAACATGGTACATATTATCTTTGAGGATCTGGGTTGGCGACATGAATTAAAAAACCCCTTGTATTATTTGTAGGTATATACATGGGCGTCGCTAGGAATTTTTCCAGGGGGGGGGGCAAAAATTTTCCGGGGGGGGGCTAATAACATTTTTATGTCATTTTTTTTATTTTTTTTAAATGTAAGGGGGGGGGGAGCAAATGCCCCCTCTTATATGACATTTTTTCAAAATCCTCCCCTTGCCCCCCCCCCCATGAATACGCCCATGAGTATGTATTATACATCTGTGGCTAGACTACAATACATTTCATTATTAGAAAGACCTAACACACAGGGGCTCTTAAAGTGAGGATAAAAAACAAATGGTAGCTAACTGAACTAATTTAATGTGGCTCGCGGGCATTGTGTATAAACAACCACTTTGTCGAGAACAAATGAGTGCCTATTTACAAGTACAACTGATTTTTGTCAAATGACCGTAACTTAAGAACCACTCTCATACATTTTAATATAATTCTATGAAAAATTTAGATAAGACCAGGCTTGCGGAGCCGGAGCCGGAGCCGAGGAGCCGGGAGCCGCTACTTTTTGCTGGAGCCGGAGTCGGAGCCAAAAAAATCTGGCGGCTCCACGGCTCCCAAATGTTTTTTTTTACAGCAGAATTTTTTTTTTAGCTTTAAAATTACAAATTTGTTTGATTGTTTGCCTCCTACAATTTGAAATGTTGTCATGTTTTACGAACGCCACAACAGTAACACGCACATCACCACTAGAAATCTTTAATGGAGAATCGTTTTGTGTTCGTTTTAAATCTTGTTTACCCTCCGAAATTTTTTTAATGGCATGTTATTTTGTTAAAACAGTTTTATTTCATAGAATAAATGTATCAATCATTTAAAAATAAATTTTTACTACTGCGACAAATAGAACGCGTCATTTCGTGTATTATTTGACCGCGAATTTGTAATAGACTAAAAACAAAATGGTAGCTTTCTTTATTTAACAATTTTATTATAAACAGAATATCTGAAATAGAGCAGATAAATTTATAAGGCTGTGGCTATTCGGACCCGGGTCCCAATAAAATGCGATGGTTATTCGGACCCATGGCAAATATGCACAAAGCTTAGCTATATTTAAACTTTATTAGACGGAACCCGAAAAAATAATAATACAGAGTCAGCTTAGTGAAACCCTAGACACTGAGTAACGATTAAATCATACAATTCAAACAATTATAAAAAAAAATAAACAAAAAACAATAATAAAGTTTATGTATAGCTAAGCTACCTGCATATTTGCCATGCGTCCGAATAACCATCAGACTTTATTGGGACGGGGTATGAAGCATTCTCGTATATCTTTCCACTATTTTACAATCATTGTTTGTCTTAGTCGGTGGCTCCAGTGCCGAACAGTTTTCATCGTGGGTCAAGAATGGTAAATGATTTTGGAGTTTCTATGGATACATAGAATTCTTCCCCCCCCCCCCCCCCCTCGGCTACCTATCCTTTCATCCCAGATTTCGGTGACGGAACACGACACTTCCGACGTCTGCTAAGAATAATCACGTGACCTAGCGAGAGCCAATCGAATGGTTTCACTTAGCCTGATGAGCCGGCGGGGGGGGGGAGGGGGGGTAAAGCCGTGACCTCGCCAAGTGTAAACAAAAAAAAAGGGGCGGGGGACGGAGACAAGCAGCAACAAATCTTTCAGTCCGAATGACAGTTTCCGACTCCCCCCCCCCCACACCCCTCTTACCCGACATAAACTAAACCTTTCACCCTGAGGGGTGGGGGAGGAGGGGGGGCTGCAAGGCAAGTTACTCTGATGGAGGTGATAGGATCCTCGTTAGTAATCGAACTGCATCAGAAGTTATCTCGTGGGTCATATTGATTGGTTCGAAATCCAATGGAGGATGAAAAAAAAAAGCAATCATTTTTGTTTGACGTAGGCGGGAGTTGGGGGAGGTGGGGGAGAGGTCAGATTGAACGATGATTGTGTCGAATAAAAGAACAGTTCGATTTCAGAATTTTACATTCAGCGAAATGCAGTTCCCTTGATGCATTTTATCTGCATTTCTGTTTACGCATTTAACTTAAACACAGACACACAATCTTTTTCCACCATGACGTCTGCTCTGACCCTTATACAGGCCCTAAGCGGCAGGAGGGCCGCCGCCCCCCCCCTACGTTTTGTCTGGCCCTCCTCTGCTTATTTGTTCTACTTAGTAAAATGTATTACTTGCCCCCCCCCCTCCGCTATTGCCTGGCCCCTGCTGTAGAATTTTCACGTTACGGGGCTGCCCTTATATTCAAATTACCTCGGCCTCCAAATCAATATATTTTATGGAGAATTATAAAATAGGTTTTTTTTCTCCACGCCCGTCTAATACCTCTATTATGGCCTCAGGTTGTGCACCCACTGATTAAAATACCGTACTCACCCTTTAACGATTCTTGTACCGAGCACACGATAATGACTAAAACGTGCTTACGTTTTTTTTCAGGAGTTTTAATTAATTAAGGTAATAAAGTAATCAAGTCTGCTAATAAAGTCAACCCATAAATTAGGCTAATAATGTAATAAATGCAGCCCATAAAGTGGGCTAATAAAGTCTGCTAATGAATTATTATACATAAATAAGGTATGAAAATAAAGTTCAAGAGGAGAATTATATTGAGGTGAGCGTGTGAATACAATGGTAGACCCAGTTGTGAATACAATGGTACATCCAGTTGTGAGTATGATGGTAGACCCAGTTGTATGATGGTAGACCCAGTTGTGAATACGATGGTAGATCCAGTTGTGGGTATGATGGTAGTCCGAGTTGTGAATATGATGGTAGACCCAGTTGTGAACACGATGGTAGATCCAGTTGTGAATATGATGG
Source organism: Bulinus truncatus (assembly GCA_021962125.1). Classification (NCBI taxonomy): domain Eukaryota; kingdom Metazoa; phylum Mollusca; class Gastropoda; family Planorbidae; genus Bulinus; species Bulinus truncatus. The sequence goes on from JAGDYQ010000060.1 coordinate 1,364,919, forward strand.
TAGACCCAGTTGTATGATGGTAGATCCAGTTGTGAATACAATGGTAGATCCAGTTGTGAGTATGATAGTAGACCCAGTTGTGAATATGATGGTAGACAGTCGGACATATGATGGTAGACCCAGTTGTGAGTACAATGGTAGACACAGTTGTGAGTATGATGGTAGACCCAGTTGTGAATATGATGGTAGACCCAGTTGTGAATATGATGGTAGACCCAGTTGTGAATACAATGGTAGACCCAGTTGTGAGTATGATGGTAGACCCAGTTGTGAATATGATGGTAGACAGTCGGAAATATGATGGTAGACCCAGTTGAGAGTATGATGGTAGACCCAGTTGTGAATATGATGGTAAATCCAGTTGTGAGTATGATGGTAGACCCAGTTGTGAATATGATGGTAGACAGTTGGAAATATGATGGTAGACCCAGTTGTGAATATGATGGTAGACAGTCGGAAATATGATGGTAGACCCAGTTGTGAATATGATGGTAAATCCAGTTGTGAGTATGATGGTAGACACAGTTGTGAATATGATGGTAGACCTAGTTGTGAGTATGATGGTAGACACAGTTGTGAGTATGATGGTAGACACAGTTGTGAATATGATGGTAGACCTAGATGTAAATATGATGGTAGACACAGTTGTGAATATGATGGTAGACCCAGTTGTGAATATGATGGTAGACCTAGATGTAAATATGATGGTAGACACAGTTGTGAATATGATGGTGGACCCAGTTGTGAATATGATGGTAGACCTAGATGTAAATACGGTGGTAGCTGTCGTTGTATGTTGTTTAGATATGACGAGAGACATTCTTAAGTTTTTGGCAACCCCAGTCAGAAACTTTGAAATACGTCACATGGCATTAAGCAAACAAATCTGTTGGAGCCCACAGACGATCTGTTTTAATATGCCGTTTGACTGAAAATGGGCCATCAGGCAGGGAACGATAGGGGAAAGGGGCTCAGCGTTACCTAATTTGCATATTTGTAATAACTATTGACCTGAGTACGGCTGCTGTTAGTGACCAACACATTGTAATATAAATTACAATGCAGAATAAACACCTTACTATACGAATCCAACTCATTCTCCTAGTTGTATTCTGGAATATAGCAAAAAAAGAGCAGCTTCTAAAAGAAATAAATGTTGCCAGATTGTGCCACTTCTCTCAAATTCGCTACATTTAAAGACTATTTGGTTCAAAGTGAAAATTCCATTATTAACGCCAAAAGATGGTTTGTACGCATAGTTTTAATCACCCTAATATATAGAAATGCTTCTTAGAGCTATTGTTGTTTTTCAGGCCTTGCGCGAATCCGATCCAGACCTTTCTGGCAACACTTCAACCAATGAACGTTCGAGCTTTGACCAATGAAATAGTTTTATCGTCGTATTCAGTCAGAATTCAGCCAAGCGTGATAATATCGTTACTTTCCTGTTAACCAAAATCTGATTCAAACAAAACACAACATAAATTGTTAATTTGACCCTAAGTTGAGGTCACGTCAATACACCTAAGAGTCAAAGGAAACGAACTTTCATTAAAATGGTCAAGGCCACAGATCCGGGCTACTATCCAAGCAGGCGCTGAGCACGCGCAAGGCGGGATTTAAATACCAGAAATAAGAGGTCCGCCCATTGCTTTCAGGGCGGGAAGGTTGTTGGCGGAAAATGTATTTCATTTGATTCAGGATAGATTATAACATGAACAGCGGCGAGAACAATACCTGAAGAAAAAAAAAAGGGGGAAATTCGCAAGGGGAGGGGGTAAGGAGGGGGGCGGTAGAGAGACAAAGGAAACATGGAAATGGCATCAGAGGAAATGAATCATAAAAAATGAAAATTTAGGGCCAGTTTTCTTTGAGAGTTCGAGGTCACGTGGTTAAAGGGGGAAAAAAGTGAGGCGGGGAGGAGAAATCGAGAGCAAATCGGAGAAATTGTTTGTGTGTTTGTGAGGGAGGGGGTAGATTGTGTGTGTATGTGTGTGTGTGTGTGTGAGTAAGAGAAATTGTGTGTGTGAGTAAGAGAAATTGTGTGTGTAAGAGAAATTGTGTGTGTGAGAGAGTGAGTAAATTGTGTGTGTATGAGGGAGTAAGAGAAACTGTGTGTGAGGGAGGGAGTGAGTAAATTGTGTGTGTATGAGGGAGTAAGAGAAACTGTGTGTGTGTGTGAGGGAGTGAGTAAATTGCGTGTGTGAGGGAGTGAGTAAATTGTAGGTGTGAGGGAGTGAGTAAATTGTGTGTGTGAGGGAGTGAGTAAATTGTGTGTGTGAGGGAGTGAGTAAATTGTGTGTGTGAGGGAGTGAGTAAATTGTGTGTATGTGAGGGAGTGAGTAAATTGTGTGTGTGTGAGGGAGTGAGTAAATTGTGTGTGAGGGAGTGAGTAAATTGTGTGTGTGTGAGGGAGTGAGTAAATTGTGTGTGTGTGAGGGAGTGAGTAAATTGTGTGTGTGTGAGGGAGTGAGTAAATTGTAGGTGTGTGAGGGGGTGAGTAAATTATGTGTTTGAGGGAGTGAGTAAATTGTGTGTGTGTGAATGAATAAGTAAATTGTGTGTGTGAGGGACTGAGTAAATTGTGTGTGTGAGGGAGTGAGTAAATTGTGTGTGTGTGAGGGAGTGAGTTAATTGTGTGTGTGTGAGGAAGTGAGTAAATTGTGTGTGTGAGGGAGTGAGTAAATTGTGTGTGTGTGTGTTAGGGAGTGAGTAAATTGTGTGTGTGTGAGGGAGTGAGTACATTGAATGTTTGTGAGGGAGTGAGAAAATTGTGTGTGTGTGAGGGAGTAAGAGAAGTTGTGTGTGTGTGTGTGAGGGAGTAAGAGAAACTGTGTGTGTGAGGGAGTGAGTAAATTGTGTGTGTGAGAGAGAGTAAAAGAAATTGTGTATGTTTGAGGGAGGGAGTAAATTGTTTGTGCGTGAGTGAGGGAGAGTATTTGTGAAGTAAATGTGATTGTGAGAGTTAAAGCAAATTGTTTAAAACAGAAATTGCATGATGTGTAAACAGCGTCATAACTAGTGATGGTGCCGCCCGGGGCGAACATAAAGTGGTTTGTAATAAAAAAAAGAGTCGCCCTTTTGCTAACGATAAAATAAGTGCCGCTCGGGGCAGACCGCCGCCCCCACCACCACCACTCCCTAGATACGCCCCTGTGTGTACAAATGTGAGAGCCGTAGCGAGGTAGTGACAAAGGAAGTCTCTTTGTGATAGACTATGTCAGAAAGTATGTGTGAGTGTGTGTGTGTGTGTGTGTGAGAGAGAGAGAGAGAGAGAGAGAGAGAGAGAGAGAGAGGGCGGGAGTGTGTAAGAAAGCATGAGTTCGGAAGGTACCGAGAAAAACAGATCTGGATTGGAACTTCCAGCTAAAATGTAGCAGTGCATTGTAAAAGAGTTTTCAAATCTAGTAAACGCCGTGTGTTTATACCGAGACAGTGAGAGAAAAGAAACAGAGAGGGGAGAAAGAAACGGAGAGATGGAGAGAAAGGAACAGAAAGAAGGAGAGGAAAAAGTGAGAGAGATGGAGAGAAAGAAATAGAAAGAAGGAGAGAAAGAAATGGAGAGATGGAGAGAAAGTAATAGAGAGATGGAGAGAAAGTAATAGAGAGATGGAGAGAAAGTAATAGAGAGGTGGAGTAGCCGAACCTAAATATTTGTGTAATTTAAAAAAAAAATCCTTTCTATAAGGTGTATCGTATGCAAGTGTTGGGGAGGGGGAGAAGCTATGGCTAGGAGGGGAGGCGTGGGGGAATAGGGAGGGTGAGTAGCTTTGACTAGGGGAGGGAATATGGGGGGGGGTCTGAAATGAATATACCTCTCAATTTCATCACGTCGACTCTGTATGAATTGAATTGCTGCAAGCTGCACACAAGAACCAACCAACTAATGTTGTGCCATTGGACCTGACAGTTATGACATATTCCCAGGGACATTTTCGTGCCTCCACCCTTCTCTGGGGTAATTTAATGTCTGGCTAGCCCTTCCTGGGTCACAAAGACCTTGCTAAATGTTAAATACAAAAAAAAAATAAATAAAAAACAAATATTAAAAAAAAAAGGAAATCATTTTACAATTTCAAAAATAAAATGGGTTGAAAACTCTAATAATTATTTTGAAATTTTTTTTTATTTCTTTATTTTGAGCGATTCCCCAGAATGTCGTTAAAATTTTGAGCGATTCCCCAGAATGTCGTTAAAATTTTGAGCGATTCCCCAGAATGTCGTTAATTTTTTTATCTTGATGCTGGTGTCAACGTAAAGATTAGCTTAAAAATGAACAGGGCTACAATTTAGAAGGGGAGCACTTAACTCTTCATACAACTGGCGTTTCGCCCCCTTAGTGCATGTCAGTGGTGTGGTAGTGATATGGGCTGTGAATGTGAACAGAATACGTTGGTCAAAGGTTCGAATCCCGAGAAAATCCGAAGTGTATGCCGCAGTAATTCAGTCATTGTATGAAAGCCCGAGCCAAGGTAATATAGCAGGAATATAGAAGAGGCTTTATAGAAATGATTTAATAAAGATTAGAGTAGAAATATTTAATTAAAAGACGCAATCCCTTTTTTTTAAACAGTCGCTAATGACATTTATCAAAATGTTATGAAAATGAAATGGAGTTCTAGTGAATGAATTTAAGACAGCCGCGCAGGATATGCAATTATGGAGAAATATGTCTGTTGATGTGTCCATTCGTTACCCCAATGACCACATCGGTTAAGGGTATGATGATGTCATCACATTTATACCTCAGTATAGGCTAATGAGATGTAAGCAAGCCTAGACCATTATTTCAACCCAACCATCATGCATTCTGATCGAATTCATATCTTTCAAATATGAAATATCGAAATAATATCTAAATTATATACACTTACTTCAATTCTTTTTTAAAGAATTTGTGAGAGTGAACTTTTGTGGTTCAGTGTTTGAAAATCTCTAAGCAGACTTCGTTATTGTGAATCTCTAAGCAGACTTCGTTATTTTGAGTCTCTAAGCAGACTTCGTTATTGTGAATCACTAAGCAGACTTCATTAATTTGAGTCTCTAAGCAGACTTCGTTATTTTGAGTCTCTAAGCAGACATCGTTATTTTTGAGTCTCTAAGCAGACTTCGTTACTGGGAATCTCTAAGCAGACTTCGTTATTGTGAATCTTTTCGTGGCGCTGCAACCACGCACAGTAATTTATAAATTTTAGATGAAAAATAAATGAAGGATGAACCATAAGGAAAATATTTCAGAATTAGATCAACAAAACCTAAATAAATAAAAATAAAAAACACTGAAAAAATAAATAAATAAAATGACATTTATTTTCATTTCCCTCTCCCCCCACCCCTACCCCGACACCACCACCACCACCATCACCACCAACACCATCATCACCACCATCATCCTGCCTAAACAAACAAACACTTCACTTTGAATAATGTTTTTTTTATGTCTGTGCACAGAAATTTAATTAACAGTATTGAATATTCTGTTTTATATTTTCTTTTCACGTGCAAGAAACTTATCACTTATCTTAATGAAGCATATTAAGCCCCCCCCCCTGGTTTTCCCCCCTCCCCCCCCACCACCCCCACTCCCATACGTTCATATCAAATGAACGAGCCAAAACTTATCCCAGACTTTGAATATGAACTTTTCGTTCAAGTGGTGGACTTTAAAGGACTGCTGCCAGACACTTAATGAAATGTTTTGATTCCATTATACTTCAGATGAAAGGTAATACGCAATAAGTTCAAGGCAGATTAATGCTGGTCTATATTTGTTACGGTTCATCGTTACGGTTCCTGCCAAGATCTAGCAGACGATGTTTGGAAATGAATATAAAGGGGCATAACTCGGACAGTTTTATTTTTGCAATACAAAAGGAAGATAATGCAATAAACAAAACAATAATTTATTTCGAAGGAAGAATAATGTATCCTTTAATGCATAGAGAAATATTGAAGAAACATGAGTATTTAGCTTGAATCTATATTTTGATTAAATGAAGTCAAGACACCATTGATTTATGAAGGCTAAGACGTCTTTTATTCAGTTATGACGTCATTTGGGTCTACAATAAAGTTGAAAGGTCCTTTATTTGACATTTTGGAAAACTTAATCGCATTTTTCCCCCTGTAAAGTGTGTTTAATAAATGAGATATGATGTTATAGGAAAGAATGTTTTATTCGGTAAGTTTGGACAGAACATTGTTATTTATTAAAAAAAAAAAGTAAGCAAAGAAGTTCACCTTAGCCCTAACGGGCCCATCGGGGCAGATGAAGTGTAGAATTCATCTGTTTCTATAACCTCGGCATATAAAGGGATTGTGTGGTCAGCACAACGCCCAGCCGCCTTTACTCCCCTAACTTAGAGTCAGGTACCCATTTAAAGCTGGGTGGACTTGTGGGACGACTTTGAAACACATTTCACCTGGAAAAATTCCGCAAGGTTCTCACCGAGGATCGAACCCAGGATTCTCAGGTCGACAGTCGAGTGTCTACACCACTCGGCCACCCGATTAAAGCTTTAGCATAATCCGGCTTTGGGCAGACTCTGACACGACCTTCCGAAACGTAAGCTTAATAACAGTCTTTATTTTGTCTGATATGGTGGTATGTTCTAATACCAGTATACAAAATAAATAAAGACAGACACGAAGTAAAAAAAAAATACCACGGTATCACTAAGTACCACCATCACACTTGCGTTCAAGATCTGTCTCCCTTGTTCGGTCTGTATTTTAATTTCCTGCTCTTGTGTACGGACCATCTCTGCTGACCCAGTTATTGGTTATCGTATTAAAAAAAAAGAGGTTAGAATCAATAATAATAATAATTAATATTTAAAAAAAAAAGAACCCATAAAGTTCTAATTAAAACAGGAGCCAGAAATTTATAATTACATTATTAAAATGTTTACCTGTTTGATCGAGATAAAAATTTTAATTAGGTTTTTTTTTTTTATATTTTGATGACACAGGATAACACAGAAAGGAAAAAAAAAAAAGAAATTTAAAAAAACCCAGATTTTTCTAGCGTGATGTACAATAACGTCTTTCTCTGGGAAGTGCTTCCGGTATGACGTCAGAGCTAACAGAGTTAATTGGAACGATTGAAAGACGAGGGACCAAAAAAGAAAGAAAGAGAAGATGGAAATTATCAATAACTTTGAAGAGGACAGAATTCTGTTTGTCTAGTGTTTTTATTATTATTATTATTATTTTTATTATTATTATATTTTAAGATGATAGGGTTTCCTGGAATGTTGTTCGTTAATTAACTGACCAATTTAGCACCTGATGAAATCTTGTCTGTGATTTAGTTTGGCAGGTTGTCCCGTTAAAGATTTTTTTTTTAAATTATTATTATATGGTGATTAATGAAGATTAACTATGCCATAGAACAGGAGGGGGAGGTCAACTTTTTCGTAACGCGAGCCACATGTGGATCTTGACTTTACCAACTGACCCTCTCTTGTCACAGACCAATAAGACATTTTACGAAATTTATGTGCATGCACATACTATTAAGTATCATTCATATGTGACGTATAAAATGACGGACATGAAGTCCTACATATATATATATACGGGCCTCAGGTAGCCTTCAGGTGATTACAATTTAGATTACAGCACATTCCACCCCCCACCCCCTCAAGCTACCCGTGAATTCAGACAAATGACGTTAAAGTTCTGTAAACAGAATTAAACATGTTCGTTGTTTGAGCTGGCTGCCGACCCAACATTTTCACGGAGACGCTTGACAATGATAACGAATGAAGGGGGCCGCTGGGGAATAATTTATTTAAATTTAAAAGATCAAATTTTTAACACAAACAAAAAAAAAGTGAACAAAAAAAGTAACTGTTTGTTAAACCAAAACTCGCCATTGTCAGGTTTTGAAAAAATAAAATAATGGATGAATATAGTGTTGTTTTAGTCCCTCCCAGGTCATATTTTAGTTTCAGTTTTTATTTCGTTTTTTCTGTAATAATTTTAGTTTTCGTCTAGTTTTAGTCTTGCTTCTAATTTTAGTTTTAGTTTTAGTTCTCGGTGACGAAAAGTCAACATTTTCGTCAACGAAGGTTTTAGTTTTCGTGAACGAAAGCAACACTATATTTTAGTTTCAGTTTTATTTCGTTTTTTCTGTAATAATTTCAGTTTTCGTCTAGTTTTAGTCTTGCTTCTAATTTTAGTTTTAGTTTTAGTTCTCGGTGACGAAAAGTCAACATTTTCGTCAACGAAGGTTTTAGTTTTGGTTTTCGTCAACGAAAACAACACTAGATGAATATGGATAGGATTCGTTCCATCAAGTTACAGCTGCTGAGAATTTAATTTGAACTTCCAGAGCAATAACCATTTAGGGAGGGGGGGAAGGAGGGAGGGGGGTGAAAGAATGAATAAAATTTTCTTGAGAAAAAAAAATGACAAGTTCGGTAATCAGAGCAATGACCGGACATTGTCTTGACACAATAGTACTCGCTCAGTAAATATGTTCTGTTAGACTGATGTCAATATGACATATGATATCTTTATAACAACACTGCTGTACACGGAGCGGACGTGTGCGGTGTAGAGAGCTGGACTGTCGACCGGAGGGATTTGTTCAAACCCTGGTGAAAGTCCACCAAGCCCACACAGCTTTACATGGTACCTGACTTTTAAGTAATGGGTAGTAAAGGATAGTGTATATATTATATAGAAATAATCACAAATTCAGTAATCTTTTTCACTTCATCATGAGGTAGCCCTAAACCAGAAACATTTTCTCCAGACAATTTATCGTCGCTGACCACCGGTTGACCACCGGATAAGTGAAGACCACTTCCATACTTGTCAGTCAATTGACCATGGCTGTTTATAATAAGGAAATTCAAAAAATCAACAAAAGATACTGCTATTACATAAACACAAGGGACAATTCTGGACATTACGTGAGTGTTTAATTACAGCGTGCTCTAATTTGATTGGTTGGTTTTGTTTTCCTCGAAACTTTCTGGGTTTAAAAATAAAACAATCAGGATGTCCGAAACTAACTCAGTGTGACACCAATAATTAATTAGAGTGAAATCTTTCCTCATTTCTGTGGAGTTGTATGTCTGTGTGTGTGTGTGTGTGTACATGTGTGTGTGTGTGTGTGTGTGTGTGTCGGTGACTTCGTTCTTAGGTCCACAACAACAACAGTGTACAGCGAGAAATGTTGACAATCCGACAAAGGGGACACACAGTAGGCACGCTAAATGTAAAAGGAAAAAATATTCACCTTATATCTTCACCATTTGGGGCCCCCTTACATTTTTCACAAATTGAGCCCCTCTTTCAATTTTCACCACGTGGGGCCCTCATACAATGTTCACCACTTGGGGCTCATCTGACCACAATTATCCACCTATTGTTAAGTAACTGAATTGCGAATTACGAGCCCGGAAACGCCTCCCATCCCAGGGCCTGTTGGCCTGGTGCGGTCAACCCCATGTACATTTGTTGTACAGTCAGATCATTTTGGGTACAAGTCAATACATGCATATTACGTCACCATATTTGGTTGGTGGAAGAATACAGCTGACCTTTAAAAAAAAAATAATAAAAAAAACAAACAGCGGAAATACATTTCGGTCTCATTTATAGACAAAGTTGTAAAACACAGGAAAAGGAATAACACAAACAAAACCACATTCCAAACAATCCACTCACCATTGGGAGGTTTTGAAAGTGGTGGGGCAACTGTCTTACTTCCCCTTGCTCAATTTCCGTTTGCCCCCACTACAGTCTTTTGTCCCAGAGCACACTTGCACAGTCGCTGTTAATTTCTGTCTCTACTCAACTTGACATTTTTATTGGCTGTTATTTTATCCCCCACCCCATCAATGAAGATGTTTCTCTAGCAATGGAATACCTGGGACAAGACAAAGACATTAACAAAAGCCACTGAGAGCAATTTTTTTTTTATTTTATTTTTATGGATACATCCATACAATAAAACATGCCTCATCCACAATTACGAACACTCACGCCACACCCATAATAATATCTCATTAACCCACGTGACAGCAGTCAATTTTACAACCACTTGTAGGTGTTTATGTTCCGGAAAACAGAAAAAAATATATATGTTTTTCCAGATAACAATGAACTAAAATAAAGTTGTCTAAGAAGGGGAAAACATGAAAGTAATATAAACAAAACAGTAAACAATTTTGTTGACATTTTATTGAACTATTTTTTCTTCAGGATTAAATTTGAACTGCCTACAGTGTGTGTGTGTGTGTGTGTGTGTGTGTGTGTATGTATGTGTTGTTTTAAGCCTGGTGTTTGTATGTGAGATGGTGCGTGTTTGTACCTAGTGTTTGTATGGGAGAGTGTGTGTGTGGGTTTGTACCTAGTGTTGTATGTGAGATAGTGCGTGTGTGTGTGTGTGTGTCAGAGATAGAGTGTGTGTGTGTAGTATGCAGTGTGTATAAGGTTTATGGTTAGTCTGTATGTATGTGTGTGTGTGCGTGTGTGTGAGGAAGAGAGAATGTGTATTCTAAGATATTATTATCATAATAATACAAACATAAACGTGGCACAGTTTCTGACAGTAACAAAACACAATTGCGCAAGTTCTGTTACACCTGTGACAGGTGGGAAGGGTACAGTAAACAATAAACGTAATACAAAATTATCCATCGCTTCTATAAGGGCGAGACGTCTATCGGCTTGGATCATATCAACTACTAATGGTGCATTTTATCGCAGTAGGACCCTTTTTACGTACCCACCATATGGCCCGATGGTGCAATGGCAATGGAGCCACCACAGGAGACATAGGTAGATGACGTTACTCTCTGGGATAGACGGAAAGGACAGACAAGGCTTACAAGTCAACCCCTCCCCCTTCCCCTTCTCCCCCCCTTTAAGTACTAGTCCCTGAAGGGATGAAATATCTTATAGTGCCGTTCTTTTATCCCCCACCATAGCCGACAGTGCAAGGTTATGGCACCATGGAGGGGGAACTGTCATCATGACTGGAACATTTCCCCTTGGAGATCAAACCAGGACCCTAAGGTCGATAGTCGAGCGCTTTATCGCAAGACCATCAGTCCTCCCCCCTCCCTCACACATTCAGACACTTTTCATTCTGTTCTCCTTGCGACATTACTTTTAAAAGAAGCTCAATGGGCGAAAAGTCGCATTGAATGACCGAACATATATCTACATATACAAACAGAGCGGCTGTTGGCGATCAAACCATCATGGTATAATGTCAAGGACAAACTCTCTCATCCCCCCATCTCTCTCTCTCTCTCTCTCTCACCTCTCTTTCTAATTACGTGAATGGAGAAAGTTGTTCTTTTTTTCAAGTCAGAAATTATTAAAATTGGGTCAAAGGTCATATCATAAAGCATGGGTAAGTAAATTGTTGTTATTTTTGTTGCTATGGCAACCGTACCATTGATTAATGTTAGATATTGCACATACAATAAACAACAACAGCAAAGGGCATGATGCTAACACTTGTCAAAGTCAAGGACTTAAAAAAAAAACTGTTTAAATAAAATTTTAATTAGCTTCACAATTATTTTTACATTTAACACAAAACAGGTTGTTTCTAACTTTTTTTAATTTTTTTAATTTTATTTATGAATTTATTTCTATCACATTTAAACTTTGTTTAGAGTGTTATCAAAATGTACAGGGTCTCGGAGTTTTTGAGTGATGAAAAACCACGTCCATGAAACACAAACTGTACAATGACTGAACACCAGGGGACGTCCGTGTGTCTAATTTATTTCTAATTAACTAAACACATTACTTCACTTTCTGGTTACTTCCTCTTACTCGACCTAGATATTTTACACGTCAGTTACATTATGTTGAACCAGTAGTAATGATATAGAAGCATTTTCTTTTCGTAAAATGTTGAAAAAAACGGCTTTGTATTTTCAATAACGGCTTTTGTTCATGGAATATTTCAATGGCCCATAAGATAAATCTGATTCAAATGGTGGACAATGCATGCACTTCTCGGGGGTCTTTCCTGTGTGTATGTTTGGGGGGTGGGGGTGGTGGGAATCACCTTACGTGTCAACTTACAGTTAGTCATAACCAGGGCAACCGCATAGGGCTCCTCCTGCCTTAAATGCCTCTTTATTGTAAAATTTACTTACCAAATCCTTTCGCTACTAGCAGCCCAAAAATCTATGCAAACCTAAGAGATCATATATATATATCATGGTATTTTCAAGGGGTTTTCCCAACATACATGACCCATCACTAACGCAACGGTCTTCGATGTCCATATTGTTGGAGTTGTACTACAGAATAATGAAAGAATGGTAAAAGTTATTCATGATGTTTGTAACATTATTTCAATACAATAATTCAAATAGGCGAACCGTTAACTTGGATTTATTTAGACATAATTTGGTTTTCACACTTAATTTATCGTTTTTGTTTATATTATGAATTTATGATTTTGTTTTCAGTTTTCAGCACACTGGATGAAGTGTGTGTGTGGGGGGGGGGGGGGTAAAAAAAGGTAGGATAATGATAATTCTGGAATATATATATAATTCGTTGGATACTGGACAAGGAGTTAACTATTAGTAGTGTGGTCATATATCAGTGTGGTCATTTAACAGTGTGGCCATTTAACAATGTGGTCATTTAACAGTGTGGTCATATAACAGTGTGGTCATATAGCAGTGTGGTCATTTAACATTGTGGTCATTTAACATTGTGGTCATATAGCAGTGTGGTCATTTAACAGTGTGGTCATTTAACAGTGTGGTCATATAGCAGTGTGGTCAGCAGTGTGGTCATATAGCAGTGTGGTCATTTAACAGTGTGGTCATATAGCAGTGTGGTCATATAACAGTGTGGTCATTTAACAGTGTGGTCATATAGCAGTGTGGTCATTTAACAGTATGGTCATATAACAGTGTGACCATATATTAGTATGATTTACTGACTTACTTGTTCACTCACGAGTATCCTCAAAGAGTTCGCCGAGAGCAATAGAAATCATCCGTCAGAACAAGCACCGCGTGTGTGTACAGCGGAAACATTACATAATCCAACAGTTAATAACAGTTCCTTATTTTATATTTTCTTTTTACTTAATCCAAGATACCACATTTTCCAACCAAAAAAAAAATATTATAATTTACTTATTGAAAACTGAGTGACTGAAGCAGCACGCGTCTTGGAAGTTTAGTTAAAACTTTAAAATAAAAAAAAACTGTTTACCTTGTACACAGTGAAGCGGGATGTTTGTGACACATTTAGGAAGTACTTAAGAGATAAACAGATGTTATATCCAGGACGAAGGGGGGGGGGCAGAGATGTGTAACGACATCGTATCGCAAGATATTTGAACAGGACAGATAAATAAATAAATAAACGTTAAAAGAACATAACATGAAACTACCACTTGTTTAGACATCCACATCCAGAGACTGGAAGGGGGAGGAGGGGGGAAGGGGGGTAATATAGGTCACAACACTTAACACTAAGCTCAGCTGTCTTTGACCTCATTGTTGCAGTATTTAAATAGAATAAACAAAACATTAGCGTGGAAGACAAACAAAAAAAAAACGAACAGAAAGATTTGTGTTTGTATACATTTGTACTGTAACATTATTATTGTTGTACGTGTGCTGTGACATTATACACTTGTACTGTGACATAATACATTTGTACTGTAACATCATTATTATTGTTGTACATGTGTGCTGTGACATTATACACTTGTACTGTGACATAATACATTTGTACTGTGACATAATACGTTTGTACTGTGACATTATACACTTATACTGTGACATAATACATTTGTACTGTGACATAATTGTGTATGCACCATTGCACCTATTGTGTGTGCACCATTGCACATATTGTGTGTGCACCATTGTACCTATTTTGCGTGCACCATTGCACCTACTGTGTGTGCATGATTGCACCTATTTTGCGTGCACCATTGCGCCTACTGTGTGTGCGTGCACCATTTCAAATATTGTGTGTACACTTACTGTGTGTGCGTGCACCATTTCAAATATTGTGTGTACACCTACTGTGTGTGCGTGCACCATTTCAAATATTGTGTGTACACCTACTGTGTGTGCGTGCACCATTTCAAATATTGTGTGTGCACCTACTGTGTGTGCATGATTGCCCGGTCATTCTGAGCGTTGCACGTGCGCCAGCACCCAATTCCAGGTGTGCTCAGTAGCCGTTCATTTTGTTGACCCCTACAGCAAATCATCTCACAACATGGACTGGATTGAAACCTTACGACTGAATGCTGACCACGACTTAAACACCTGCGGTCATCGGGTCATATCAGTCCACTCATAGACCCTCCACACGGTCACATAAGTATGTAACACTTTAGACCACAAACCATAGCACAATAAATACAATATATTCCGTAAAGGTTCTCAATGAAAAATATTGAATAATCAAAACAAAACTTTAACTCTGTTTGGTTTTGGCTCTTACAGATACAATACAATTGAGTATAAATTCAATTACCGCAACAACTACATATTTAGTGGACGTGTTTGGATTAAAAAATAATCAAATCTGACTCAGAAATGTTTAATGCTGAAAAATAATCAATGATGCACGAATTAGAGATATTTCCATCAAAATCACAGAATCTTTAAACCATCAAGTAACATTGAGAGAATCAATAGTTCAGTCTGTCCATGAGCAAGAGGAGCTTACCACATCCACTCTGTCCCTACTTTAGACAGTTATCAGTCAACTGAAACTAAGAGTTGAAAAACGGCATTGGAAGTCAAAAATGAAAATAAAAAAAAACAAGAGCCGCATGACGCTGAGCTTGGCAGGTAGTGACTGAAACTGCAGGGTGTCAGTGTTTTAACACTGGTGACATGGTTACACTTTAAGAACAGGAACAGTTTTTGACTATGTATGTGTTTTTGTAAAGGTGGTTGGAAGGAGGGGAGGGCACACTATTTCTATGACATGTTGGCCTGATCCCATGTTCTTATTTATTTATTTTTTAGTATTCGGTTCACTCTACATTAAAGACCTCGTCCTTGATATTAGATGAAATATTTGGTTCTGTGTTTCTTACTTATTCAGGCATAAGTCAGCCAATTAGGCCTGATCAGGGGTGGTCAAAAGTTTTGAATCGCGGTCCACTATGGTGCTGTTGGTTTTTTTAATATCACGGAAGAACTGAACCAAAGCCATTTTATCGGAATATCGTTGAGGGTTCCGAGGCCAATACTTATAGAACAATTGGGAGCTTTAGACAAAGTACCCATCGGGGCCCTCTGAGCAGTACTGAGCACCATATTCAATAGAAATTAATACGGGAGGGGGGCCCTTTATGTCGAGAAATCTTAGTCTTACTTGCCCTTAGTGCAATCTAAAAACGTACGACCTCTCACTATCTCTCTCTCCCTCTCTCTGTCTCTCTCT
>JAGDYQ010000060.1:1387844-1499166 GCA_021962125.1 Bulinus truncatus
ATATGGGAGTGGGGAAATTTTGATGAATTAATACTTACACACGCAGATATATAGATACAGAGAAAGGCAGATAGATAGATACAGAGAAAGGCAGATATATATATATATATATATATATATATATATATATATATCAATACATATATTGATAAATATATCGATTAATACTTAGACATATACAGTAATAAGAATAAACACAGACTTATAGAAATAGATGCACAGAAAAATCAAAACATTTTTAGATAAAAAGACAGACCGTTTATACATGCACACACACACACACACACACACACACACACGCACACATTAAAACACAAACACATACAGGCCTATGTATTACTTCCCCCCCCCCTCTCTCTCTATCTATCTCTCTCTCTCTCTCTCTCTCTCTCTCTCTCTCTCTATCTCTCTCTCTCTCTCTCTCTCTCCATCACACACATACACACACAAACACAGAGAGAGACACACACAAACACGCAATTACACACACAGAAATACACACACATATACATGTATACATGCATACCGACACACATAGAGACACACATATAGAGACACACATACATACCCAGATATACAGGGCCGTGTTAAGATACTTTCAAAGTCGTAGGCCCTCCCCGACTTCATTTTTAATATTTTTCAAGAATGCACCCCGGGCCTGGCAGGGGCCCCGAAATTTACATAATCTAATAAAGAGTCATAGTTGTTATTGTAATAAAAATTAAAAGAGGGGCCTCGCAAGCATCCGTTAAATTGGGCCCCGTAATTCGTAAGGCCGGATCTGTTTCGCTAGATCGTATCAGACATGTCAAGTTCACAATGAACGGTTGAGACGTTTTCACATCTTATAACATTTTGTACACATTTTAAAATTTAATTTGTACATTTTCTTAAATTATAACAGCTAAAATAGTCCCAAGGGAGTTAATTTATATATACTAATATACTGTATATTATTTTTTATATGCCATATTCATAATTAAGAAACCGTCAATTTATTTCATTGATAGGAAAATTAAAAGTTTTGCCAAATTGAGTTACGTTGTACATCTAATGTGCATTATAAGTAATTGATTATTAAATTAATCATACTAATTACCTTCATTCTAATTGACATTGTTGGCTCCAGGTACTCTTTAAGTCGTACGACCTCCAAGACTTAAATTATTAATGTTTATTATGACTTCACCCGCACTTTGCGATTTGAAATCTAAATAAACTTTCCGCATTGTTAATTATTCTATGCAGACTCTATGCAGTGATGACGTAGCAGTTCCGGTGTTCCATCATGCGCTTCACATTCGTTGTTAATCGTTAATCGTGTGCTTCTTTTTTCTTACAAAATTTTAAAAAGTAACGAAAGTACTTTTAAATAATCATGTCTGATGGATACAAGAGGAAACACGAGAGTAGATTTCAGAAGCGGAAGAAAAAGGAGGAGAAAGAAAAAGCATTGGGAAAAATTCGGGGGTTCGTTGCTGCAATTAATGAGCAGAGACACTGATCAGTGATGACTGGAAAAACGCCATCGCAAGGAATAAATCACATGAGAAGTCGAAGGATCACATTGCTGCTCTGTCAAGGATGTTAGATTGTCAACAGACAGCTAGAATTGACGAAAAACTGCAAAAGGAGAAACAAAAAGTGTGCAAATACTGGACTGATGTTATCAAGGGAAGAGTTTTTGTGATAAGATTTCTTGCTTTTTTGCAGTGACAACCATTTACATAACTGTTATAACAATGGAAATAACCTTGGTTGCATTGACCTTTAAGCAGAATTTGTTCCCTTTCTAAAGGAACACATTGAGAGACATGGAAAGGGGAATGTATCATAACATTCTGCAGTATGAATTTATTGAGTTAATGGGATCCAAAGTATTGACGCAGATACTGTCTGAAATTAAGAATGATAAATATTATGGAATCAGTATCGATTCCACTCCTGACATCAGTCGTGTGGATCAGCTGACAGTTGTTGTTCGCTATGTTCTCAAAAGTGGAACTGTTATAGAGCGTTTTCTACAGTTCATTCCAAGTGAACAACACAATGGTAAATACCTTTTCGATCTTTTGGTGAGTACTCTCAGACTACATGGTATAGATATCGGCAATTGCAGATCGCAGTCCTATGACAATACGATTGACATGAGTGGGATTTATTCGGGAGTACAAGCTAGATTTAGATAGATTAATAAATAAGCAGAGTGGGTGCCATGCGCTGCCCATAGCTTTAATTTGGTAGGCTCATCTGTTGTGGAGAGCTGTTCAGCTACTCAACTATTTTGCTATTGTTCAGTCAGTCTACACGTTTTTTTCGCTTTCACCACAGCGAAGGTTAAAATTGACAGAGTGCCTGAAAAAAAAAACCTTTATGTTGCAATGGCTATCAGCAACAAGGTGGTCAGCACGAAGTGACGCTACCAGAGCTGTTTATGCCAATTATAAGGAAATTCGACTAGCATTGTCTGATTTTGCTACAAGCGAACGTCAACCACCAGCATCTGTAGCCTTACATGAAGCCAAATCACTCATAAAGAAATTGGACAATTTCGGGACAGCGTTTATGTGTGTGATTTGGAAAAACTTGCTGCAAAAATTGTTATTGTCAGCAAATCTCTACAGGAGCCTGGAATTGAGTTAACGACCATCATCAACTTGTATGACATTCTTGTTGTTAACTTTTATGATATAAGCGATAAATTTGAAATGTACGAAGGTATAGCAAAAGAGCTCTCACAATCGGACTATAAAGAATGTAAACAAGGCAAACGACAGCGACACCGATTTCATGATGAAGTTGTGGATGATAATGATCCGGTGTTAGGTATGAGTCCAAGTGAAAAATTCCGTACTCAGTCTTTTTATGTTATCAACAATAGACTTATTACTGAGATGGGAAAACCCGAGCAGCCTACACAACACTACATGAAAGGTTCAACTTTTTTCCGTACATATCTCTGTCAACTGATCAAACAGTTTCGAAAGCCAAGTCACTAATTGAGATGTACCCACCAGATCTGGAAGATGCATTTAGGAATTTACTAATGAATTTCTTTTGTTCTCACTGATGTTTGCTGACAAGAATACATACTGTGACTGAAATACTTACAGCACAAATACAGAATAGGTTGGTTACAAGTTTTCCAAATGTTAATATTGCTTTCCGGAGCTATCTTTCAATTTTTGGAACATGTGCTGAAGGGGAACATTCCTTTTCTAAACACAAATTGATAAAAAACGTATCTTCGGTCAACGATGAGACAAACACGGCTATCCTCCCTGGCATAGTTTCAATTGAAAAGGATGTGTTGACGGAAATGACATTTGAGGACGTCATATGTGAATTTGCTAAGACAAAGAGCCGAAAATTAACATACAGTAAATTTACAAATCTAAAGTACTGCAGCTTGACTTGCTGAGATGCTTATCTCACACTCTTATATATAATTACTTTAATAATAGTCCCTACTGTGCCTAGTTGATAAAGCGGCCCTACAGATATACACAAACTCACACACAGACACACATAACAGGCACACACACACACACACACACATACACCCTCCCACCACAAGGTAAGGTATCCCTCTTGAAGGTGTTAAACTCGTTTCTACGCCAGCCGACCATGACGCCATTTTCACAACAATTGTTTGTGCACATGCTGCGACTGGTCGCCACTGTATAACTGCAACACGTGCTGAGAACGAAATTCGATGTTTTCCTTGACGACGAAAAGGGGAGGTAACAAGCCTAGAACAACGAGGTCTAATAAAGAAAGATTATAACAAATAATAACAGACAATAAGCCCTAGGAATTCCAGCAAGATCGTTGTGGATAACATGTAATTCCCTTCTATTGATTTTTAGGTTTACTCAAAAAAAAAACCATGTTCAGATATTACAGGCAAATTACATTCAGATTACATGTATACATGAGGTAATACATGAGGTAAAAATTGCATTATATCCGTGTTATTATGTAATGTTATTACAAACTATTCAGATTTATGTGTGGGATAAACTGAAAATAAAGAGGGTTCGGGATGGGGCCGGATAGGGGGAGAATGTGCCTCTCTTTCTCCCGCCCGTCCCCAAAGCAAAAAAAAAAAAAACGGTTCATGGAAATTAATTGCAAGACACATTTTCTGGATGTACACAGATATTTTTTAACATTATACACCGGAAAGGGGGGGGGAGGGAGGTGAGCATTCGTGAGATCGATGAGAACTTTGAAAACTTTGATTGTTGCTTGGTTAATTTGTATTGTATAGTAAAGAAAAAGTAAATTACATTTCGTACTCAAGTCAAACTTTCAAATGCTCACATTTCTTTAAGCGGTGTGAATTTCGACATAAAACTGCTGTGTTATAATTTTTTTTTTCTGAAGAGTCTAACGATATATCTATTTAAAAGTATTGTGCGGACACACACATTCAGGAAGTTGATTGTAATCGATAATAAGAATTAAATACGCATATTGGTAGAGTTTAGGGCAAGTGCTGACCAGCACCTTCAATTTAGGGGGGGTTTTGTCCGCTGGGGGGTTTGTCCGTCTGGGTTTAGTCCACTGGGGGTTTTGTCCGTGGGGGTTTTGTCCGGATACCACATTGTAGCTGGGCCCCAGATTTTCTTTCGCCGGCCCTGCACCCTTCGCTATCAACAGATAGCACTGTGTATATAAAGGGGACCCTCCAGCGCAGTGGACCTCAACCCCCCGGGCCGCGGACCGGTACCGGGGCGTGGATCAAATGGTACTGGGCCGCCCAAGAAACATTAAATTATTTCCATTTGTATCTACTGTGGTGTATTTCTCTCGGGGTTGTGCGACTTTCCATGGACAAGAGGTTATAACCGGGGAGCGGAACGGCTGTGAGCCACAGTGGCATTGTAAATTAAGACAATATAAAATATAAATAATCACCCCTACCCTTCTTATGCGGACCGCGGTGTAATCATCAAACGTTGACCGGGTCCGTAGCGAGAACCACTGTTCCAGAGGATTAAACTTCAAAACAAAACAAACGTCTTTGACAATTGTAAGATGATCGCGTTGGATGCATCGATTGTTTCACTATATATTTCCCCCCCCCTTACTCTCTTCTTGACGCAACACCATACCAACGGGTAAGACGACATGATGTTTAGTCCATTCGAGTCCCCTCTCTCTAGTCATTATCATGATGTAAGGAGAACGCATGATAACACATCAACAGCAGTTATCTCCCCTTAACTGAATGTGCGTATCAATCCAATAGCTAGAGTAATCAACTTCCCCCCCCCCCCTCTTTATTCCTTTAGGCGGTGGTTTGGAAGTGGAGAAGCCACTGACGTAAATGGGTTCGGAGAGTTTCATGTTTTAACTTGGAATTTTTTATTTTTTTATTTAAGGAGAGGATACGAGAGTATTGACACATAATGAGAACTTGAAAAGTATGACATCATTGGATTGAAATCTTGTAGCTCGGTGGACTTGGAGACGAAGAGGAACTACTAGATTCAAGAAATTTTTTTTTTTTGAAAACACCAGAATTTTACCGCTTTAGTGACATAATTGATTATGTCAATATTGAATAGAAGTGGATTTTTTTTACGTCTTTTCAGAACTGGTTTTCCCGTTCCATTATAAGCTAGTCAAGTGAATAAGCGAATATTTGGATGCTATTAAAAAAATACCGGTTTTTTTTTTTAGTTCATCGTAAGACCACAGTCTAAACACATGGTAACATGGTAACTGAAATGACGTTTTAGTACAGATGGAAACAAAAAGAAACTTATTTAAATCTCAGGGTCTGTTGTATGAATTTGTGAGACTCGTTGAAGTTTATATTAGAAACAGTGACGGACATGTGGCTCTTCAGGGCCTCGGCCTGTATTTCCTGGGACTTCTAACAAACTATGTCCTCTATTCTTCTTCTCTTGTGTTGGAAAATGAATAAATTAATTAATCTCCAAAGCGACGCCCGCCCCCCCTCCCGATAGTACCCCCTATAAGGTCCTGATAAGAGTTCGGCCTGCCTCATCAATCCCCCCCCTTCCCGCGGTTGCCCTGAGCTCTTCGTTGGGGGGGGGGGGGTCAGTAACACTCCCACTGAATCGGTTTTCACAGTGGTGTGGCTCAATGTTGTGGCACTACGGTGTGACTATGATGTGGCTCAAAATGTTGTTGCTGTTTGGTGTGGTTCTATAGTAAAGATATATGGGTGTGGCTGTGTGGTGTGGCTCTATGGTGTGACTCTATGGTGTGGCTCTATGGTGTGGTTCTATAATGTGGCTCTATTGTGTGCTCTACGATATGGCTCTGGGTGTGGCTCTATGGGTATGGCTCTATGATATGGCTCTTTAGGTGTGGCTCTATGGTGTGGCTCTATGGGTATGGCTCTTTTGGTGTGGCTCTATGGTGTGGCTCTATGGTGTGGTTCTATGGTGTGGTTCTATAATGTGGCTCTATTGTTTGGCTCTACGATATGGTTATTTGGGTGTGGCTCTATGGGTATGGCTCTATGATATGGCTCTTTGGGTGTGGCTCTATAGTGTGGCTCTATGGGTATGGCTCTTTGGGTGTGGCTCTATGGGTGTAGCTCAATGTGTGTGGCTCTATGGTGTGCTCTTTAGGTATGGCTCTATGTTGTGGCTCTATGGTGTGGCTCTATGGATGTGGCTCTATGGGTGTGACTCCGTTGGTGTGGCTCTATGGTGTGGCTCTATGGTGTGACGCATTTTTACACTGTGAAAAAACTGGAATGCTGCACTCAAAAGACGTTATGTTTGACAACTGTTTTTTTGTTTTACATAGCATCAGGTTTGATATGAATAAACAGACCAGAAACAACTTTCTGTTTACGGTTCGATATGCAAATAACTTAGGGTCAGAGTGAGACAAACACAGACATACACACTAATCTGTAAACATATCTATCGAGTGACACAGACCAGCACTAATCGATCACTGTCAGTAGATATGGTAATAATCACTTTCTGGCTTCCCGCGTATGTCGCTTATCTATGTACCGCGTTCTGAAGTTACTAATAAAAGACGAATCATCGTCGGGTCAATGCCTTTCCGTTGATTGATTATATCTGATCAGAGCAAACAAGTCGTGTTCTAACAGCAGTATAGTTGTTTCAGGTCATTCATTAAGTCAAACAAAACACAGGTTTTTGTAGTTTTAAGAGGGTCTCAACAGATCGCAATTCACCACCTATATAGACCATGTAGTATATGTATATATATATATATATATATATATATATATATATATATATATATATATATGCTCCACCCTTATTTCCAGACCAAAAGTTAATCCAACATCTGAAGAAAAAATGGCCACAAAACCTTAAGCTCCCGCTTCCTGCTATACATCCACCAATCATTCATACACACACACACACACACACACTTCTATCACAAGAATGTGATATCATAGATTTGATAACTCCTCATCGCCTCCCATTGCTGATACCTTCACCTCACGTTACGTTTAGTTTAACAGCGGAGTGAAAACAAAAGGGTTTATTTTTTTTGTTGGATTTTATTTACTACACAACATTTATATCATGCCAGAATACACAGCCAGATTTAGTCATTGGTGGCCCTTGAACAGTCACTAAACCACTAATGGGACGGTTTTTATGGTGCCCTTCTTTCATCACCACCATAGCCTATAGTGCAATGGCCATGGAGGCACCATGGGAGATATAGCGAGGACTTCAGCCATGACTTGAAAATTTTCCTTGGTCCTCACCGGAGATCGAACCAGGTACCTTCAGGTTCGACAGTCGAGCGCTTTAGCGCACGAGCATCTGTCCCCTTATCTGGGGAGGTCGCGCGTTCGATTTCCAGTGAGAATCAGGGGAATTTTTCAGGCCAGGGTGAAAGTTCAATCGATGTCTACCATAGTGCCTCTGTGGTCACTGCACTATCAAATTTGGTGGGCATGATAGAAGGACACAACAAAAACAGGTCCCATGGTAGCTTAGAGCATATATATATATATATATATATATATATATATATATATATATATATATATACCGAACAAAATCATTGAGTTTGTCTCAAAAAGTAAAAGTTCGACGGCCGCCGTCCTGTTCAACTGTGAAGATTCCAAGTGAACATAGAGATGAAATTGAAGTAAACAGAGTTATCTTTTCTTAGTACGATGTGAAACACCTTGCTGTTTTTATTTTTTTAGATAAGACGGGCAGTCGGTCATTAACGGAGATTCTGTTGTTGTTTTTTATTGGTTTGTTTATTTCACCAGGTGTGTGTGTGGTCAGCATTATCTCCAACGTAATCATCACCTGGAGAAAGGAATGTGTTCCAAGAACACGAGGACAAGAATCATCTATTTCAAGGTTTGTTATTTTTTTTTTGTTTTCGTTCAACATCTTGACTCCCCTTAATTCTTTCGTGTCTTAAGGTCTTTCCAGGTGTCATCATGTACACTAAACTCTCCCCCCCCCCAACCCCAACCAAACTCCCGACCCACCCACTTAGTTCAGTCTTCACACACAATTCTTACAATTCAATACATGAAAAGTATAAAACAAAAAAACATGGATGAAAAAAAAAACAACGAATCACTTCTGGAACATGGCGTGTGTGTGTATGTGTGTAGGGTGTATACGTGTGTGTGTGCGTCTTACTCTCCAGACCTGCACTGCTTTGTTCCAGGGTTCAAAGGTCATCTCCTTCTTAAAGATCATGCAGGTAAGATGTAAACACATGTAATGGTTTTAACGAATACAACGGGTAGACCCCAAAGAACTGGGATGAACGAGTGGGTGGTGTTTTTTAGATTCTTCGGGGGGGGGGGATTGGTGGAAGTGGGGGACAGGGGGGGGGTCGAGTCCCAGGATAACAGCTGATGAGCAGAAGGCGGGGTGTTAAAGAAATTAACCTCCATAATGCCAAGAAAGTAGCGAGTTTTCCATAAGTTCTGTTATCGCGAAGATTTCAGTTACTTGAAAACTTTAATCTGTTAAACTATCGCGCTGGTTAATCCTGGCACCGTTAAGGATAAATAGAGATTAGAAAAAGATTTTTTTGTTTTATTCCGAGAAGATTTTGTTTCTTTTGGATTGGTGTCCTGAAGTTGCCAAACTAGTACAAGAGAAGATAAATCTGGATTTTGACGTAATCAGTTCATGCGCAGTTTATTTGACGCAAGACGCCTTCATAGTTTACCAAACAATACTTAAACACATTGAGTTAATAAAAGTAAATATAATGACCAGCATTCAGAGGCGTAGCGAGGGGTGGGCAAGGGGAGGCATCATGCCCCGGGCGCTACTCACAAATGGGCGCCAAATGGTATATTTTACATCTAATATTATATGGTTTTCGAATGGGGGGGGGGGCGCTAAAAAGGTATTGTGCGCCGGGCGCGAGTTAGGCTCGCTACGGCACTGCCAGCATTTTGTGGCCCGATTAACGAAATAAGAAGTCTTATGCCGGGAGGAGAGGGGGGGGGGGTCTAGGTGCTACAATGAAGTTATGGTAGGGAAGAAATAAATTGGATAAGGACAGCTACTGGTTGATCTGACCGTTCCACGAGACTGGAATATCTAAACAAAATACACGTAAAATATTTTGTTTTTAATTTTTTTTTCAAAATTTTCGGAACGCCAAATTGAAATATAATGTTGAGTATGAGACATATCGAGGTAACTGTTGTTTGTCCTTTTTTTATAGGTCAGGGGGTGGTGGTGGTGGTGGTACACACTGCAAAACTGTATTGATGGGTGACATGGAGGGGGCACGTCGGATAGGCAGCGGGGGTGAGACTTGGTGAGGGAGGATGTTTGAGAGGCCGTCGTCGTGGAGAGGGTTGGTTAAGTAATATTAAAGACTAGACTGGTCAAAATATACGGACTTTACAGGCGATTACTCGACAGATTTGGACAGACAGGTCCGCTGCATTGTCTATGAAGTGCACACCCAAAGGGTATTTTTTGATAAGGGACAAAATGACCAGACCGCAGTGAGATGTCTGTCTCCGTTCTAAATGACCAAACTCTATATATATATCACATATTGTAAGAATGCATTAATTAATGACATAACTCGGACTTAGCCACTCCCTCCCCGGGACCATGTGGCTAGTTGAATGTTAGTGGGAAAAATGGCTTGCAGTCATAAAAGTTATAAAGAATAAATATAGAGATAACAATTAGCTACACATATAGGGTTAGGAGCAGTATGTTGCAGCAGTGGTTTAGATTAGTGGGTTAGGAGCAGTGGCGTTACTTCAGACGATGGTTCGCTCAGGGGTGGCGCTTATAGTAACACAAGCTAAGGAGGAGGGGGCGGAGGTATCTATCGTACTTAAGCAGACTTCAATGGTGCGACATTTTTAGAGCCCATCCCGGACACGACGAAACGCCACCTACGTCTCTGGAGTGGGCGGTGTCACAAGGGAACTGACTCTGTTTACAAGAAAGAATGGCAGTATTGTTTGTCGTCCCTCTTCACGGATGGCTGACCTAAGCTACGACACGTAATCTTGGAATGGGACGGAGGCAAATAAATGAGATTAGCTTCCCCTTTGCTAACAGTATATAGACACCACGTGACAACATTGCCCGCAGTCCAGCGTTACAAAGCGAGATCACACGCTTCGTTCATTACCTGCTACTGTTAAGACTACTACTGTCCATTTAGTTCAAACGTTAGTGCTAGTTTACTTTTAATATAGTACCCTTTAAGTGTTTAAACGCCTCTACCTGTATAACTTGGGAAAATACTCTTTAGCTCAAACATGTTGTGGAAGGGGGCCCAGTTGTTAGCGACGCTCCTGAGTTGAGTGTATCCCAACCTTTCCCTTCCACAGCTAGCCTCATGTAAGCTTTTAAACAATTCCTGACGGCTAAGCCCTTATATACATAATAATTTATACATACACATGACCTCAATATATTCAAAAGTTGATGTATTCTTTTTTTTCAAATCCAAACCCCTTTGAACTTTTGGGGAAAAACACTGTGAAGCCGGTACAAACAGCTGTGAAGCCGGTATAAACAGCTGTGAAGCCGGTATAAACAGGGTGTTATTTGACATGAATTCTGAAAAAAGTTGCAACCCTATCCAAGCAAAAAAAAAAGATAATAGAAAGCTGTGTACAGTCATGTGTATGTTGTAGTGGTGGTGTGTCAGGCTCGGCAGAGTTAACAACAGGGGGGGGTGTGACTCCAGGATACTGACTCAAACCAAAACAACATTAAAAACAAACACAACAACGCTGCACGTTTATCTGTAGAGATAATCTTACGAGACCAGTGGCGTCGGTTACAATTGTTGGGGGGTGGGGGTAGGGGGAGGGCTCATGAAAAATGTATGAGGGGCCACTCTTTATTTTGAATCTGTATTCCTGACTGCTGCCCCCCACCCCTTTAGGTTCCGTATCCCCTCACTTCACAAGAACTACAGGGGGGCCTTTTATCTACTCAAACCAAATCGAGACTCACCGCCCCATGCGTTTCTGGATGTCGACGCCACTGGCATAGCTTGGAATCTCGGGGGTGGGGGGGGGGGGTACGGTGGTCACGTGGCCTCGTGCGCACGATCAAGAGAACGTCAAATTGTTTTTTTTTTTTGTGTGCTGGATAGCGAAGTCGACAGTGAACTCGACTCACATGTAAAGGGTACACGGTTCAATCCTCGTATCTCCAGAAATTCGATAAAATTTCGCCCCTCCCGTCGGGCGCTAGAAACCAATAGCTTCGCCTCTGGGGGGGAAAACACGCTTACACATAACGACGGAAAACACACGCAGAATACACAAATATTCTAAGGAACTTACCTACCTTTTCTTTCCTACACTTAGAATGAAAAAAAAAAATTATAATCCAATCCAATATTTTATTCCTTATGAAGAAAATCGAAAAAACCAAATAAAACGGTTGAGAACTGAAGTTTGAATTCAAGACTGTCGTCCGTCTCTGTAAATCCCTGGCCTATATTAGAACGAGAAAAAAAAACGGATGTGGTGTATTTAAGCTTCTGCCCGAGATCGTCTGCTGCCACGCGAGGGGGGGGTGGATTTCGCGCCAACCGGTTAAAGAAAAATAAAAAAAGACAACATCGCAACATAAGGTACTAGAAGAGGTAGCAGTACTGAGTGACGTCAGTATAAGAAGATAAGTAAGACTTAGGTACGAGAATGAGGGATGTGTGTGTGTGTGTGTGTGTGTGTGTGTGTCTGAGTGATTGGTGGATATGTAGCAGGAAGCGGGAGCTTAAGGTTTTGTGGCCAGGTTTTCTTCAGATGTTGGATTAACTTTTCGTCTGGAAATAAGGGGGGAGCATATATATACATATACTACATGGTCTATATAGGTGGTGAATTGCGATCTAAGTTTCTAACTTGATTATGACACAGTGTCCGCTGTCTGTTGAGACCTGGGTCGTTCTTACGCTTGTGCCCGATCGGTGGGGCTCCATCAGTAAAGGGTGGGGGAGGGGAAGCTAATCGATCGATCAAATTTCGTTATTTTGTATGGTTTTCGCCAGGCTCTAATCTCATTGATTTGCTCCTGGGCTCATTACGATGTTGAGTTGGCCCCGTGTAGAAAGTCATTTCACCGGTTCTCTACGTCTAAGACATTACTTTAATGGTTTCAATAAAGATTATATTAAATATTGATTTCTATACAGGTTGATTATTATATCCATGGGTGTCGTTAGAATGTGGTTAATCACGGTTAAAAGTTGTTACATTGACACATTTTTTATGAATAGAAAAATAAGACGATGGCCCCCGGGCCCCCCATTACCAATTAAGGCCCTTCGACTATGAACTCATTACATTTATGCTCTGGAGGGCCCCGATAGATAATTCAGCCTAGGGGCTTATTAATATATCTGGAAGTCACTGTTGAAGGGCCTCCAATACCTAAATCTGGCTGTGTGTGTTCTGGCATGATATAAATGTTGTGTAGTAAATGAAATCCAAAAAAAAATAAACGCTTTTGTTTTGACTCCAATGTTAAACTAAACGTAACGTGAGGTGAAGGAATCAGCAATGGGAGGCGATGAGGAGATATCTTATCTATGATATCACATTCTTGTGATAGAAATGAAACACGTTTCTTTTGTGACAGCTTCGTGTGATAGTTTTCACTTTTTTTTTCCCCCTTTAGATTGGAAATCTATTTTTTATCTGTCCAGAGGTAAAAAAAAACAAAATTAAAAGAAGCCATTTTTAAAAATAAGTTTCATTGCTTTGTTTACATTTCATGTTTTTTTTTTTGTTTTGGCTCAGGACAGATAATGAAATATTTGAGATAAAGTTGTATGGTGAATGAATTATTTCCTGTATTTCTAGATTCGTATAACCCTAAAATGTAGCTCTTATGACGCAGTAGCAATTAGCAACCGAGGAATACCTAGTTCATGTATGTTTATATGCAGGACCGACGTAATGACCAGGATATTTTTATACGGAGCCCTTTTGCAGATTTTTGTATTAAGAGGAGGCCCGTGAAAAGGGTGGAGGGGGTGGGTTCATATGATTGTTTAAAAAAAATATGAATTCATTCAAAGAAAGAATTTTTTTTTTATTATTAATCCTCTTCTTTGTGTGTGTTTGTGTGTGTTGGGAGGGGGGGAGGGAGGACTCCTGATAAACTGTTCGTGCCCCATCGCCGCCTCCCTCCTCTTAGATCTATCAGGGACACCAATGATGATGATGATGACGTATTCAGTAAGGAATTTTGTAGTAGGCCAATGAAACACGCGGTGCATAGAGTGGGGGGTCACGTGTGCAGGACTTATGGCCAGGTGATTGAACTACGGGGGATTGCCTGTATGGCTTCTCCCCCCTCCCCCTCCCTGCACTTATATTTCGTCCTTACATAAAGAGTTAAAAGTTTGGGGTATCAGATGGCTCCTTATTACAAACAAAAAAAAATCATTAAGGGCTCAATGCTGGTAAGCGGAGACCTTTAGGGCTCTTTTGCCAAACCGCCCTTAAAGATTTATTTTCACCCCCCTACCCCCAATTGAAGATGACTCTAAAAAAAACAACAACAACTCAAGTACAGCCCTGAGTGCACGGAGTTCCCCAGAGTTCGCTGATTTTACAAAAAAAGATTTACATTTTATTGTTTTTTTTAAAATAAAGTCCAAGGCCTGTATAATTTTGTTCCTACTTCAACAACCAGGGCTCGATTTACCGCCGACATTGAGAACTGTCATCCCCGATTCTGCTTAAGCTAATATATCCCTGCAGGGGATGAAATCACAGACATTAATCCGCGACTCTGCATAAAATTATTTTTTTTTATCCCCCGCACTGCCAACAACTAGTTCTACTGTTGTACATTTATTTACCGTGGTGGCAGCGATGAATGCAGTTCAGGTATACAATTTGGTTAAAACCACTCAACCATTCAATGTTTACTAGTGCAATGTATCCAGGTATAACATAAGTCTAGTGCAATGTATCCAGGTATCACATAAGTCTAGTGCAATGTATCCAGGTATAACATAAGTCTGCTAGTGTAATGTTTCCAGATATAACATAAGTCTGCTAGTGCAGTATATCCAGGTATAACATACGTCTGCTAGTGCAGTGTATCCAGGTATAACATACGTCTGCTAGTGCAATGTATCCAGGTATAACATAAGTCTGCTCGTGCAATGTATCCAGGTATAACATATGTCTGCTAGTGCAGTGTATCCAGGTATAACATACGTCTGCTAGTGCAGTGTATCCAGGTATAACATACGTCTGCTAGTGCAGTGTATCCAGGTATAACATACGTCTGCTAGTGCAGTGTATCCAGGTATAACATAAGTCTGCTAGTGCAGTGTATCCAGGTATAACATAAGTCTAGTGCAATGTATCCAGGTATCACATAAGTCTAGTGCAATGTATCCAGGTATAACATAAGTCTGCTAGTGTAATGTTTCCAGGTATAACATAAGTCTGCTAGTGCAGTGTATCCAGGTATAACATACGTCTGCTAGTGCAGTGTATCCAGGTATAACATACGTCTGCTAGTGCAGTGTATCCAGGTACAACATACGTCTGCTAGTGCAGTGTATCCAGGTATAACATACGTCTGCTAGTACAGTGTATCCAGGTATAACATACGTCTGCTAGTGCAGTGTATCCAGGTATAACATAAGTCTGCTAGTGCAGTGTATCCAGGTATAACATAGTCTGCTAGTGCAGTGTATCCAGGTATAACATATGTCTGCTAGTGCAGTGTATCCAGGTATAACATAAGTCTGCTAGTGCAGTGTATCCAGGTATAGCATACGTCTGCTAGTGCAGTGTATCCAGGTATAACATACGTCTGCTAGTGCAGTGTATCCAGGCATAACATACGTCTGCTAGTGCAGTGTATCCAGGTATAACATAAGTCTGCTAGTGCAGTGTATCCAGGTATAACATAAGTCTGCTAGTGTTTCAATAATGTTATCTTTTTTTTTATGACAGCTTGATGAGCTTTCTCAACCTTACCCCAAGGGCCAAACTATAAACATCAAAAAAATAAATAAATAATAAAGTATTAAAGAAATCAGTAGTTAGAATAAAACAATCAGAACCGTTGTAACATTGTGTGGGCCCTCAGACAAAGACTATTGGGGTGTCTAAGGCAAAGGGAAAAGGGTAAAATTGGGGGCGCGGACAAAACATTGAACATCTCTACTTGCAACTGATGGAGTAAATTGATGGCTTCGTTATTTCCCCCTACCGTTGTTCAAAAGAAGAACATTATGACATTGCCTGTAAAATAGCAATCTCCCGTCCACATTACATCTTATACCATCAACTAAACATCAATTTACCATCAACGGAGCATGCATATACCATCCACAAAACATCAAAATCCCATTAATAGATCATGAATATACCATGAATAAAACATCAATCTTCCATCAATATACCATCAACGAAACATCAATCTTCCATCAATATAACATCCACAAAAGATCAATCTTCCATCAATATACCATCAACAAAACATCAATCTTCCCTCAATATAACATCAACAAAACATCAATCCGCCATCAATATAACAACAACAAAACATCAATCTTCAATCAATATAACATCAACAAAACATCAATCCTCCATCAATATAACATCAACAAAACATCAATCTTCCATCAATATAACATCAACAAAACATCAATCTTCCATTAATATAACATCAACAAAACATCAATCTTCAATCAATATAACATCAACAAAACATCAATCCTCCATCAATATAACATGAACAAAATATCAATCTTCAATCAATATAACATCAACAAAACATCAATCTTCCATCAATATAATATTAACAAAACATCAATCTTCCATCAATATAACATCAACAAAACATCAATCCGCCATCAACGTAGCATGAATATACGATCAACAAAACACAATCAACCATCAGCAGAGCATCGATATACCATCAACAAAAAATCAATCTCCCATCAATATTACATCAACTTAGGTAACATCTTTAAAACAGTCGACTATGTTGACGGAGAGATTTAAGCCGTGAAGTGTAAACAATGTATGGAGGTGCAGTCAAAACGTTATTTTTTCCCCACAGGACATATGACTGGAATGTAAACAGAAAGGGATAAAACATAATAACAAATTCGACACAACAAACATGTTTTCTGAGCTAAACAGTACAGTGGATCAACATTAGTTTGGTAGCTACACTGTACACATATAGAACTACACAGAAATACATACTCGTAAAGATGATAGACACAAGCAAGTACAAAACACGCACAAACACATACACACAAAAAACTCACCAACACATACACACATACACCCCTCCCCCCTCCTCGACATATACCCACACTCATTCAAAAACAAACAAGGACACAAACAAGACACAAACAAAAATACACACTAGCACATAAAAACACAAACGCTAATAGACTCACATGCAAAACACACAGACAAACGCACACACAATCACGTCACGGTATGCCAACTAATTAATTCAATCTATATGACATAAACATTTATTGTAATGTGGACGCACAGCGACGAATCCAATAGGTCGGACCACAATGTCATTCATCAAAAGCAAATTTGTTTTTTTTTTAAATGTAGCAACCCTGCAGTTTTATGATGTTTGAGCCGAGAGATATGACAAGTGTACATAAACAGAGAAGGAATGTGTTCATTCATGTACCATGCTATATTATAGATGTTGTTATCCTGTCCTTCAAATATAAGTCTGTGATTCAAAGATGAATCTAACGTGCGTAGCAAATTCAAATATGCACGTACTGTCGACTGCGTATTACTTCAAAGTAAATTAGAAGTCTTTAAATTGTTTATTGAGATCCAAACTAAGTTGTATTTAATAAACAGTTAAAAAGAACAATCATTTACGCATGTTTATATGCAAATGATTGTTGTTTAATAAGAAAATTATTTTAGACTAGATGTACCCTGCAAAACCTTTGCATAGAGTTATATCCCCTTAGGTTTGATCAATAGGCTAGGTTATTTTTGGTTTCGGGCAGATCCGATATTTTCATGATTTGTATTACGTTTGACGATTTTAAACTGGAATACTGTTGTATTAATTCTATACTTTCGATTTAACGCAGAACCCACACCGCTATTATTTATATAGATACACTACTAATGGTGGTCGAATGAGACAGTCTTTTCTATTTATTTAATTGTTCTGTTTTCTATGTAAAGCTGGATAAATTGAATATGGTGTAGCAGCTTTGAATCTTTGTTTACTAGATAACACTATTGTTATATGCCAAACATCAGTGGATGCTCAAAGTCTGCGTAGTGGATCGCGGGCTCATTTGAAGAGGGTCGCCATTACTGTTGATCATGACTTTATTAAAAATACATACAACTGATTTATTTATGTGTTTTCGTTTTAATTCCTTGTCTTTATTTATACGTGGGTGGGGCGTGGGGGGACAAAAACTGAACAGGTTTCA
Organism: Bulinus truncatus; assembly: GCA_021962125.1. Classification (NCBI taxonomy): domain Eukaryota; kingdom Metazoa; phylum Mollusca; class Gastropoda; family Planorbidae; genus Bulinus; species Bulinus truncatus. Next base: position 1,405,791 of record JAGDYQ010000060.1, read on the forward strand.
TTCTAGTAGTTCGCGATTCGCAATGGTTTGAGAGCTACTGCCATACACACGTGTGTGACGGTGCATCATTTAAAACACATGAGAACAAATGTTGTCGATATGTTGGTACGAGTGCAAAAGTGTGTATGTGTGTGTGTGTGTATGTGTGTGTGTGTATGTGTGTATTTTACAGAAGATACATCACGATATTCCTCTATCTACACAGAGATCAGACATTTCACTGGGTTTTTATGTTCTTTTTGAATTTCAAATGTTGATAGCTGTGAAGTCCATCGTGTTAAAGCCATTACAAACATCTCACCATCTCTATAGATTACAATACCCCATCACATCCATCTCCCCATCTCTACAGATGTACAATACCCCATCACATCCATCTCCCCATCTCTACAGATGTACAATACCCCATCACAACCATCTCCCCATCTCTACAGATGTACAATACCCCATCACAACCATCTCCCCATCTCTACAGATGTACAATACCCCATCACATCCATCTCACCATCTCTATAGATGTACAATACCCCATCGCACTCACCCTACCCACACTCCCCCTTCCAAGTTCCAGTCAGCGACAGGCTTTTAAGTTATTCACAGAAGAGAAAAACTGATCAGACAACATTTGTCCGACACAACAAACTGAATTATTCGAAATTATGGGAAATTAATCATATCTAGTGTATCTGACATTAATGTATTCCTTTCTGGAACTATAATATTACTCTAAAACTAAAGGAAATACAAGTATCCAAACAGTGGCGTAGCGAGCTCCACTCGCGCCCGGGGCAAAATATGTTTTTAATACCTTTTTAGCGCCCCCATATAATATTATATGTGAAATATACCATTGTGAGTAGCGCCCGGGGCGTGGTGCTCCCCCTTGCCCACCCCTCGCTACGCCTCTACATCCATACTTTATTCTAGCAGATCTCAATCTAATTAAAATATCTGATCGTCATTTGTACCACCTTCGTGCAGTGCCGGCCTTCAGCATTTAGGGCCTTTGGAAGATGTTGGGGGGGGGGGCGGGAGGGAGGTTTATGAAAATGTATCCTTTACGGCCCTGTTTACAGTAAGTGGAGTCAAGATTAATTCTTGAAAAGGCCCTCTACCAGTTATAGCACTAGGAGGTCACAAACGTCTCTATCTGTGAGTACGACCCTGCCACCACGATGATAGACAACATTAAGGCAACAATAGGCAACGGGAGACAAACGTGTCCAACTAGCAAGGGGAATAGACCAATTATAGGAACTAAATATTTATAACTTAGTTGTTTCAACGAAAACTACACGTGTATACTGCAGTTGTTCTAATGGGAACTATACATTTATACTGTAGTTGTTATGATGGGAACTATACATTTGTACTGTAGTTGTTATGATGGGAACTATACATTATTTGGTTTAATTGGAACTATACATTTATACTCCAGTTGTTCTAATGCGAACTATACATCTATACTGCAGTTGTCTATTGGGAACAATACATTTGTGCAGTATGTTGGTTTAATTGGAACTATACATTTATAGTCTAATTTTTCGAATGGGAACTATACATTTATACTGTAGTTGTTCGAATGGCAACTATACATGGAACTATAGATTTATACTGTAGTTGGTCGGATGAGAACTATAATTTGTATTGTATTAGTTCTAATTGGAACTATAATTTATATTGTAGTTTTTTTTAATGGGAACTATACCTTTATATTGTAGTTCGTTTAATGGGAGCTATTTTTGAATACTGCAGTTGGTTTAATGGAAACCATACATTTATACTGTAGTTGTATTAATGGGAACTTAATGGGAACTATATATTTATACTGTAGTCGTATTAATGGGAACTATATGCTGGTATTGCTTTATGAACCTAGTAATGTCTAGATAATGTCAACAAAATGACAAAGGTCAGTAAAATGAGTTGTTCCGAAATATGTACGAGAAGACATTTCGTTACATTACTACCAACTTGTGTCATTCTTAAAACAATTTTACGCTTCGAATGTTACGTTAAGGTTATCAGTTTGTAATAACGGTTATAATTGTTAAAAAACATATGTCTCCATAATAATAACGAGATATTAAAATACTGATTGTTAAAGACTCTAGTTTGAATCTTTTTTATATAATTATTTTTTTTAAATGATATATATATATATATATATATATATATATATATATATATATATATATATATACAGTATTTTTAAAATGTCTAGAAATCAATTAACACAATAATATTTTCTTTTCAGTAATGTCAGAGTTTAATTCAAGGTTTATTCTGATAATAATATCTATTTCTCGCACTTCTTGACTTCTCCAACTATTTGTGATTACATAAACTTACTTCGATGAACTGGTATTTACTACAAATAGTTTTAAGTGGGTTTTTCCTTGTGCGAGCTAACTTTCTTTACAAATGAAAAAAAGAAAACATCTTTCAAGTGCTTCAAATATTTTATACTTATACAAGCGTCTCTCTGAATGAAAGCATACAAAATGGGAATTTTTATTTCTTTTATAAATATCGTGTGGTCTGTATTGGATCATTAACGATTTCCAATGGAATCTCCTGGCCTAGTATTATTATAACCAGGGTCTGCTCCAAATGCTAGACATGAAATGAAAAAAAAAACTTGTCAATCATCTTTCGTCACGGTTGACGTGGCTTCGCACTGGAAGGTTAGCGTGACCTTCGCCTACATATGACATCAGGCAAGATGAAAGTGGTGGGTCGCTTTGGTATGTTTGTACTTGTGACCTAATAAGGTCAATTTATTGCGGCAAGGTTTGGGACGTGATTGTCACAAGATTTGACATGACAAGTGAAGGTGTCACATACACATACACACACACACATCATACACATACACATCATACACACACACAACCCCCAGCGGACAAAAAACCTCACGTTATTATGTGGCCCTAATTTTTATTAAAATATGTAATATATAATACCTGGATGTACATTATCTATAAATATACATATTTTTAAGTGAATTTTTTTTTTCTAAGTACCCCAATAAGCTGCATTATCCCGTCGAGCCAAAGTGGTCAAAAGTCAATCGTTTGTTAACTTTACATCAACAGGATGCTTATCTTACCAGGTAAAACAAACAAAAGTGAAAGTCTTAGTCCAAGGTCAAGACTGGCGGAATCTAGATTCTACCTTTTACTTCTCACGCCAGACACACATTTTACATCAGAAGGTAAAACAAACAACATAAGAACCACAGTGGTCGAAAGCCAATCCTTTATTTAGGTAAAACAGCATAGGAACATGCCTATTGATAGACTGTGTTGACAGACATGATCTGTTATATCGACATACATTAACCTTAACCCATGGTCAAGATTATTTATATAGAAATATCAATAATATTGACTTGAATTCGATCTTAATATTTTGTGGGGTTTTGTCCGCTGGGGGTTCTGTCCGCTGGGGGTTTGTTCTACACTGGGGGGGGGGGGGAAAGGCCATCATGTCACTCTTTCTAGTTTTCAAAGTGTTCTCGAGAATTGTTTTTTTTTCTGGATCCACCACTATGGACGTCTCTATATTTTCCCATCCAATCTCTTTCTCTCTCTCTCTCTCTCTCTCTCTATCTCTCTCTCTCTCTCTCTCTTTCTCTCTCTCTCTCTCTCTATCTCTCTCTCTTTCTCTCTCTCTCTCTCTCTCTCTCTCCCTCTCTCGAAGTTACCCCCCCCCTGATGCAGTGGATGTAAATAGATTGTTATCCTTGCTGCGTCTATTCCATCTATGCATTACTCTGCGTTGTCTTTGGATGTGTGAATGAATCCGCTTTGACTGATGAACAGGTCGCTCTTGTCGTCAATGCAGTGTTTTCCCCGTGGGGTCTGGAAAGGGGGGAGGGGAGATGGTTCTATCGTGCATTGAATGGAGAGATATCCATCAATGATGAATGAACAACGGTCGATTTTTTTTCTTCTAGAATTTACTTCCTGAATCCAGTTATTCTGAAACTTGAAGTGACCTGTTTTGTAAAGGATGAAACCAAGTCGATAATTCAAACATTTAAAAAAAGAAGCGAATCAAATAAAAACATAAATTTACTTAGTGTATACTTGTAAACTGAAAACGATCTACACTATATGTGGTTATGAAATCCCTACAGGATTCAAAGCCCCGGGGGGGGGGAGTGGGGGTGTGTGGTGGGCACAAACAACGTGCCAACTGCATACCTGATTATTGTGAGATCAAATATTGGACCGACGTCAGTTTTACCCCACCATTCTTGTACGAGCCTGATCCAAATAGGTCACTTGTTCACTGTATCAGGTCCCTTCTTATGTGTTTATGGACCTTATACTGTAGAGACCTTCAGATAAAACAACCGGCTTCCTATAATATATATATACAAGGCCATAGCCAGGGGGGGGGCTACAGCCCCCCCCCCAATTAATTCTAAAAATCAAATTCTATTATAAAATACACTTCTTTATCATTGTGTTCCAATTTTTTCTTATATAAAACTCTCCGCACAGCCCCCCCCCCCAAGCCGCACAGCCCTCCCCCCCCCCAAAACAAAATCCTGGTGACGGCCTTGTATATATATATAAATATATATATATATATATATATATATATATATATATATATATATATATATATATATATAAGCGATTTTAGCTCTGTGTTAAATCGAAAGTAAAGAATTAATATAACAGTATTCCAGTTTAAAATACAATCATGAAACAAATGGGATCTGCCCGAAACCAAAAATAACCTAGCCTACCGATCAAGACTGAGGGGATATAACTCTATGCAAAGGTTTTGCAGGGTACAGCTAGTATCTTATATTGCAGATACATTCAGATATGAAAAGTGTGTGTGGGGGGGGGACAATAGGCAGAGACTTCTGGGGGAAAGGAAAGTGCATACAGTTTAGTTCGACACTTTACAGCTGGGTCGTGAATCGCTTAAATTTGAGAATCACTGTCACAGGGTGTTTAAAATCTACATGTAATATTGCAGTGTCACGGGAGTGCTGAAATATACATGTAATATTGCAGTGTCACGGGAGTGCTGAAATATACATGTAATATTGCAGTGTCACGGGAGTGCTGAAATATACATGTAATATTGCAGTGTCACGGGAGTGCTGAAATATACATGTAATATTGCAGTGTCACAGGGTGTTTGAAATATACATGTAATATTGCAGTGTCACGGGAGTGCTGAAATATACATGTAATATTGCAGTGTCACGGGAGTGCTGAAAACTACATGTAATATTGCAGTGTCACGGGAGTGCTGAAATCTACATGTAATATTGCAGTGTCACGGGAGTGCTGAAAACTACATGTAATATTGCAGTGTCACGGGAGTGCTGAATTCTACATGTAATATTGCAGTGTCACGGGAGTGCTGAAATCTACATGTAATATTGCAGTGTCACGGGAGTGCTGAAAACTACATGTAATATTGCAGTGTCACGGGAGTGCTCAAATCTACATGTAATATTGCAGTGTCACGGGAGTGCTGAAAACTACATGTAATATTGCAGTGTCACGGGAGTGCTGAAAACTACATGTAATATTGCAGTGTCACGGGAGTGCTGAAATCTACATGTAATATTGCAGTGTCACGGGAGTGCTGAAAACTACATGTAATATTGCAGTGTCACGGGAGTGCTGAAATCTACATATAATATTGCAGTGTCACGGGAGTGCTGAAATCTACATGTAATATTGCAGTGTCACGGGAGTGCTGAAAACTACATGTAATATTGCAGTGTCACGGGAGTGCTGAAATCTACATATAATATTGCAGTGTCACGGGAGTGCTGAAATCTACAAGTAATATTGCAGTGTCACGGGAGTGCTGAAATCTACATGTAATATTGCAGTATTGCAGCAACTGCAAGCAAGAGTCTGAATTAGAGTTATTTAAATTTTGTCTTTTTTTTCCTCGTGAATTAAAAACTTTTCAAATCAACTTTGGCACAAATTGAAATATCTCGGAGTGTGCGTCAGGCGATGAATGTAAAACCTTTTTTTTTTCTAATAACTGAAGTCTTATGTTTGAGTTTGACTTAATAGTTCGGAGGGGGGGGGGGTGTTGAAGGGACGGGGGAAGGGGATATAATGCAAATTAAACGTAAATTATAACTGTTAGAGTTATGTGCCCCCTTTTGTTTCTATCTCAAGCCTGACCGACGAACTTAATGAAACGAAAAAATACTAAGTTATGTACCTCACCCCCCCCCACCAGTTCAAATTGTGGTGTGTGTATGTGTGTGTTTTGAATATGTACGTCAAGACCGTGTCGGTCAAAGCTGTATGATTGATTCTATTGTGCACCGGGACTTTTGGGGGAAATAATAAACATGAAACACCCCGCCCTGCTGTTGACTCTTTAAACATACACCCCCCCTCACCTCCTCCCACCTTATTACGCTAAGGTGCGAATAATATAAGCCATCCTCTCTCTTTCTCTCTCTCTCTCTCTCTCATACACACACACACACACACATACTAACGCACACACATACTAAGGCACACACATGCACAATGTCTTCACACACACACACACACACACACACACACACACACAAACACACATTCGTGTCGACGAATAGCGCATTGGGGTGGGGTGGTGATGACGTCAATTGAAACATATGCTGCCTCAGAAGAGTCATGCACACACACACATTCAACAATTCAATTCTCGCGGCTCCCCCCCCCCTTCCTTCCCAGCAGACAAAAGAAACCCCCTTCCTCGTATTTGGTGTACGCAGGACCCGGGGGGGGGGACGGGGAGAATAGACGTTTGATCTGTCGGATAAGTCTTTAGTATCTTTAGTTTACGCGCTGCGGAGATAAGCCACACATGTCCTCCCATGACCTTTTGTAAAATAGATGATATAGTTTTACTTTGTGTTGTTATTAGGGTGTTTTAACAACGAATTTATTATCCATTTGTTTGATTACTGTGTGTGTGTGTGTTGTGTGTGTTTGTGTGCGTGTGTTTGTATATGTTTGTGTGTGTGTGTGTTGTGTGTGTTTGTGTGCGTGTGTTTGTATATGTTTGTGTGTGTGTGTGTTTGTGTGTGTGTTTGTGTGTTTGTCGGTGTTTGTGTGTGTGTGTTTGTGGGTGTTTGTGAGTGTGTGTGTGTTTGTGGGTGTTTCTGTGTGTGTGTTTGTATGTGTGTGTTTGTGTGTGTGTGTGTCGGTGTGTGTGTGTGTGTCTATGTGTGTTATGTGTGTGTGTCGGTGTGTGTATCTATGTGTGTTTGTGTGTATGTTTGTGTGTGTGTGTGAGCATGTGTGTGTGGAGGGGGGTCTCTGTTAAATTATTTCAGGAATTTAGCAATTTACAATGTTTAGAGGAGGGGGGTTGGTTTTTTTAGATAATTTATTTTCTCTAAATAATCTGAGAAGAACTCTGCTCATGACAACATAGGGCTGATACGCTGATATCGTTAAATCTGTTGAAATACTTATATTTAAATTAAATCTTTTATTTGACCTGCGAAATAATGAATGATTGTATCTGATTGTTTTTCAATATATAATAGTATATCCTCGAATTGAACAGTACGATGACCCAGTGGCGTAGCGAACTTAATTCGCGCCCGGGGCACAATACCTTTATAGCACCCCTCCCCGCCCTTTCGAAAGGCATAAAATATTATATGTAAAACATACCATTTGGCGCCTATTTGTGAGTAGCGCCCGGGGCATGCTGCCTCCCCTTGCCCACCCCTCGCTACGCCTCTGAATGCTGGTCATTATATTTACTTTTATAAAATTCAACGTGTTTAACTTAAATCAACCCAATGCGTTTAAGTATTGTTTGGTAAACTATGAAGACGTCGTTCCTCAAATAAACTGCGCATGAACTGATTACGTCAAAATCCGGCCCTACCCTCGCTACGCCTCTGCGATGACTTATAGTTGGGAAGTCTCCAGGCAGCCCCCCCCCCCCCGACTTATGTTTGCTTAACAACGGCCCTGAACTGTGGTAACTGTGTCTTATTCCATAAAAATAAAAAAATACAATCAAACAAAATTTAATCTAATCTAAAATTTAAGATTTGATAAGGCTAAGGGTCGGGGACTTATCTATGGGCAATGATTTTAAAAAGGGCCCCCAGAATTCTTAAAGGTTTAGAACCGCTGTATTACATAATTCACTTATTAAGAAATATTAAAAAAGATGTCGCTGAGAGATTTTATTTCACAATTTATAAAAAAAATAATGTTTTTTTTCTTTAATTCGGCAGTTTTCTGGTCCATTGGAAATAAGTCGATTTACATCCCGACTTAAATAAATACACGTATATCAAAATTATTGTGACTACTTTTAGACACGACTATTGAATGACACCACAGTTAAGGCAAGGGAATATTTAGTTAACATTTGTATCTTGAAAATGTTTCAACCCCACCCCCTCATCCCCACCCCCGCTCCGTCAAACCATCACAAACACCAGACAAAAACAACAACAACAACATCCGAATATGAAAGCAGCTTCAGACGACACCTGTCACACAATTACCTGTGAATCGCTTACCTTCAAGTGGTCTCTTTCACGGCCCATACTTTTTGTGGGACTTCAATTCCTGGTACACCATCTTTTAATCAGTACTAGCAGTTTAGTTCACCACGTCATTACAATAATTACTTTTTACAACTGCCGTCTTGTAGACATGGAGGAGACTGCACAGCTTGTGGAAGACCGTGCTTAGAAAGAAAACAACCTAGATCTTAATGTTTCCATAAACTTAACTCTCACTCACTTATACAACCCTCTAACAACTCCCCCCCCCCTCTTACCCGACATGTGACATGTCTATATCACTGGTCACTTCTCGCAATGTAACATGTCTATATCACTGGTCACTACTCGCCATATAACATGTCTATATCACTGGTCACTACTCGTCATGTAACATGTCTATATCACTGGTCACTACTCGTCATGTAACAAGTCTATATCACTGGTCACTACTCGCCATGAAATATGTCTATATCGCTGGTCACTACTCGTCATGTAACAAGTCTATATGACTGGTCACTCGCCATGTAACATGTCTATACCACTGGTCACTACCAGAAATAAGCAATCATCCCAATAGTTTAATTAATAAAAAATACATGGATTGAAGGCACCATAGGAGATGAAATGAAGTACCTCAAGGTGAAAGTCGAAGACAGATGACACTCAATACTCATGACAGGCCCTGCGTCAATTATAAATAATGATGGTGTCAATATGGTGGCAGTCCTTTAATTACAAGTTTTCTAGAGCTACAGGTAACGTCTCTTGGTGAACTCGCGAGATCATTTATGTGTCAACAGACATCTGACCAATGGATGCGATCGATCGACTTACCAATTAAATTCATTTTCCAAGTCCAAATTAATGTGTGTCTGGGTGGTGGTTTGGTAGTTAGACTGAACTGTTACTGTGGGTTGTTGGTTCAACCAGTGCCGAACCTAGGAATTTGGGGGCCCTGGGGGGGCTTGACTTCTTTGGGGGCCCTTGCATTTTGACATTCGATACCATGAAATGAGATATACTTAATGTGAAAAAAATGTTGGTGGGGGGGATCCCCCTAAAGCTGGGGCCCGGGGGGACTTTGGAATTTGGACCCCCCCCTCTCCACCCTAGTATGCCTCTGGGTTCAACTCCCGGCGCCCATTAGCCCATTCACAAAATCACCCCATCAGAGGTTAATATGATTTAATAGATTAACATCTCATCCCAGGCACGCAGAGGGGGGGGCATGGGATCATTGCCAGGGGGCCCGCATCTGTAAGTTGGCCCGGCCGCCCCGACCATGTCAATTTTTCACGACTTATTGTTTATTAAGGGGCCCGCAATGATGTCTTGCCCTGGGGCCCGTGCTGGCTCTCGGCGCCACTGTGTCATCCTATCAGAGACTTAAAAAATATTAAAAAAAAATGACATGATAGTGGCATACTGACATAAGAGTGACCTACTGGCACAACTTGACGTCACGGTATAAATATATTTTATTTACGTATTGCCTAATAGATTTATGCCTACACTTGCCTGGGTGTCATTTTTAGAATTGAGTTACACACAAAGACAAACTGTGATATTGTGTAATAAATTATTACTGTGGGCAACAACAAGCATAGGTTGTCTTACCATCATTGATTGTACCGATGTCATAAATGATCTAAGTGTCAAAAGATTGTCTTCTGTCATAAAGAGAGGCATGTACCAAGTGGCGCAACTAGGGGGGGGGCATTAGGGGCATTTGCCCCCTCCGAAATAAAAAAAAAAGTAAAAGATTAGACCGAAATTTGTTTAAAATATAATACAAATATATAAATAATGTGATTATTTTAATACAAGGGAATTTTTTTTGTGCCCCCCCCCCCGAAAGTTTGGTCTAGTTACGCATGTACCTGCCACAGGGAGTTTATGATATCCATTCTGAGTTATTTAGATATTTAATATACCTGCAGCGATGATCCTGAACAAACACCTCTACAGTTTTTTCCCCACCGTTTATTGAAGACGGGTATCGTTTATTTAGAATGCAGATTCAAATCAGTGCCACAACTTATCCTGGTCACACTTGAATAATGCCTGGACGCTAATGAGGAAGTGAGAATATTTTTTGTCTGGAAAATACCAGATGAGTCATGTTGTGCACTGGGATCCCATTCAGCAGGAAGTGACGTAAATTGTCTCATATCACAACATAGATGTGTAGCAGCATGGGTGAATATTTGTGACAAAAATCGGAGAAAGTTTGTTTAATTACAACAAAGAATTCCACAGAGTTCAGCTGGCATGGTACAAAACAAGCCATCCGCCAGGTAATCTTGACCCCTGACAATTTTTTTACCAGAAGACTGGACATTTTGGTTTGTAAAGCCAATAATTAAAACTATTAAGCATAATACTTAGTTATTCTATTAGAGATTGGATTAATTTAATTAGCATTACTTGAGATCGTTTAGATTTTTTTTTGTTGAAGGTTCCATCAAACAACCTTAGATTGATCTCTTTGCTTTTTCTAGACGTAATAAATGTCATCTATTTATAGTCTATCTTGAAGGAATAAAAAGTTCCCTAAGCCCAAACAGGCCATCGGGCCAGATGAAGTGTAGAATTCATCTGTTTCTATAACCTCCGCATATCAAGGGGTTGTGTGGTTAGCACAACGCCTAATTTTGAAGGAGTGTAAATCTGTCTTTCTTGCATGGTACCTACACAATTTGTGGTCATTTACAAAATAACACCTTTTTTTCTAGCTTACAGTAGTTTTATTTTAAATAAGACTACAATAAAATGTATTTGTTTTTACATAACTGAAAAGCAAATTCATGTACACGAAAATAATTTTTTTTTATTTACAAAAAAAAAAACTATAATAGACAAAGTTCAAATAAAATGTCAACTTGTGAAACTACCCCTTCCCTGATCATTGTACTGTCACGATAATTCTATTATGGTTAACCATCAACAAAACTACAAATAGTGACACGTAGTTACGTTCCCCTGCGTCAATAATGTTGCTATTAGTGTCAAATGAAAAACAATGTAAACATAGGCAAGTGATGTCAGTAAATAGACAGAACACGGAGAACGTCGTTACTGGCCAATTAATTTACCCGGCCAAATAACGGAAACAGTTTATGTGTTTGCTTACGGATGGATGGACAACAGTTGTATTAATTGAAGCAAGTTTAGCTCCACGACTTACGATCTTCTAGTAAAGTTCAGCAATGGTATAGATGCACATTTAATGTACAAAGATCTTTGTGCAAACGCAAACAACTTTTTTTATTTGTTAAAGTTAGCCAAGACACGCTCTGCTCTGTGAATGTAACTGTCACCACAAGTAAGCAGTGCCGAACCTAGGGATTGGGGGCCCGGTGTGCTTGACCTCTTGGGGGGGCAGTGTTGATTCAGTTAACTATAACTGTTACTGAAATGGCTCTAATAACTGAAAAAAGTGATTTCAGTTAACTACTAACTGAAACTGTAATTGAAAAAACATTTTAAGTATAACTGTAATACTAATAGGAAAAAAATAATAGTAATAATAACACTAACTGAAAAATGCGCTATAAAATAAAATTCTAGAAATGCGCTACAATATTACATGTATTAGGGAGCGACCGATAATCGGATCGATATCGGACCGATATTGGCACTATCGGTCAATATAGGATCGGCCGATTTTTGTAGGGAGCGACCGATAGTCGGACCGATATTGGCACTATGGGTTAACTATCGGACCGTTTTTTGGCTGCCGATACATTGTTTTTTTTTTTTCACAACAGAGTTGCATAAAAAAAAATCAGTAAATAACCCAATTCCATAACCAGATCAGACAAGATTTAAAAAAAAAAAGTAAAAAAAAACCCGTACACAGAAATTGTCACGGTAGTGGAGGGTAAACAAGACTTACGTGTGGGCGAAGTGTTACAAAATATGACAGGGAAAGGGGGGAACAAGGGTTGACATAAGTCATATGATTGGAAACTAATGTACGAGAAAAACACGTGTTTGGCAAGAGAAACAGACTGACAAAAAATCTAGAGATGCGTACTTTTATGAAAGTGAGCAAAAAATTTTATTAGATAACCCAACACTGTTGTTTTATAAAAAATATTTGGTTCATATACCGGTACTTTGCATATGTTTTGATGCATACGTCTTTACTAGTGATAACTGATATAATAACTGAAAAAATTACTAACTGTAATAGTAATTGTAAAAACAATTTAATAATTACTCTAACTGTAATAGTAACTGAAAAATATTTGAAAGGCTAACTGTAACTCTTACTGTAACTGAAAAATGCTAACTGAATCAACACTTGGGGGGGGGGGGGCTGCATTTTGACATTGGACACCATGACATGATATAATGTTCTTAATATTTAATGGGGGAATTTCTGTTAGGGACCCCCCACCCCCACCCTCCCTACTTACGCCACTGCAAGTAAGGCTGCTATTACATGTACTGCTAGTATTGCAAGTACTGATACTGTTTCTACTGAAGCTGCTGGTAAATGAGCTGTTATCAATATAGAGAACCTCCCCCCCCCCCAATCCCTCCCCCAACCCAAAACGTCTTGAAATAGTGAACAATGTTTTATAAAACACTCTCTGACTTGTTCTTATGGACTTTTATTATGGACTTTAAGGTCTTCGGGTGATACATATGATGATGCCAGATGTCAATGTAGAATTTCTCGATTAGGTTAAAATGTCAGATGCCAGCTTTCATGAAATGTCACCAGGCAGACTGTTAAAATGTTTCGTTGTTTACAAATATAAAGATTGCATGCCACTGAGTACAACACGGCTAATAATCATGAGTCACTGAAAGTCTTTACGACTTTGGGGCCCTTTCTTATCACACCCACCCATTTATCTCTCAGCCTGACAATCTGTATCACTTGGGGCCCTTCTTATCACACCCACCCATTTATCTCTCAGCCTGATAATCTATATCACTTGGGGGCCCTTCTTATCACACCCACCCATTTATCTCTCAGCCTGACAATCTGTATCACTTGGGGGCCTTTCTTATCACACCCACCCATCTATCTCTCAGCCTGACAATATGTATCACTTGGAGGCCCTTCTTACCACACCCACCCATTTATATCTAATCTTGATAATCTGTATCGCTTGGGGGCCTTTCTGATCGAATAGGCCTCTAGGGGCAGGGGCCTATTACTGCGTTCCTAAGAATCCCAACTATAACGCCCGACGGCCGACATTGGATAACTGCACTGATAAAAAAAAATAATAACAATAACAGAATTCAGTTCAGGCAGTAAAACTCAATGACATTGTTGTACAAAATATTCCCCAGTTTGATTGTACAGTAGTTGTTCTTTTTTAAAAACAAAATGTATGTCATTAAACACAAAGAACATGTCCCGAAGATCTCATTTAATGAACGCCTCAATCACGTGTCCCTGTATCTATTATTAAGTAGTGAACTTAAAGCTGTATGAAGCACGTCTCTATTGAACCCAGCTATCTATGACGTCAATCCTGTACCAAGGAATTTTGTCACACTGGATAATAAATAAGTCCGATCAATAGACACGTCCGAAATCTAGGGGGGGGGGGTCTGTCACGTCGAGACATCGCTCACGTGACTAAATTCCACGTGATAGGAATTTGTAAAACTGTCAAAAAGTTACGAATCAGATGAACAAAACAAAGCTATCAATATTATTTTGGCAACTAAACATTATTTTTTTTTTACCTATCTTCTTAGAGAGGCTATTTATGTCAGAATGTCTATCTTTATGTCTGTAAGCCAACCAATCTATCAGTTTTGTCTATCTGTATGTTTATAAACCAATCATTCTATCAGCTGTCCTCCAATCCATCAGTCTGTCTATTTATCTGTTTATAAACCAATATTTCTCTCCGTTTGTCTATTGATCTATATGTTATTCAATTAATAAATCTATCTGTCTGTTTATCAGTATGTCTATCTATCTGTTTGTCAACAATCCTATCTGTTTTCTTTTCTTTATTATCTAAATAAAAGGTAAACCCATAAAACAAAGCCGTTTTTGAAGTTAAACATAAAAAAATATAAAAAAAAATACTTTAAAAAATAATGCCCCAAACAAATACTAAACAAAATTAAAATACTAAAACAGTTTTAAATTTAAGCGATGTGATTATTACAAATTATCCCCAATTTTGAAAATTCTACGAATTTCATTTTGTCAATCAATTTATTTTGACAGCTATGAGGAAAAAAAATTGTTTTGTTTAGAAAACAACAACACTTACACCCTATTCCCCCCCTCCCCCCCGGGGGCCACTGGGTGGGCGTGGTTTTTTGTCCGTGACGTCTGGCTTAACATTTTCATCAGGTTGACACAATCTGGCCACTCGTTTAACCACGCTTACTTTTTGGCCACATGATAAGGAAAATATTTGTGAACGTGTTATTTTGAACTTATAGAATGTATCAGTTTATATAATATATTAACGGAACTCATTTTCAGCTGTTGCCAACTAATCATCGACATTTTGTTTTTGCCACAGAGCTATTTTTTATTTTATTTAAACATAGTATTTCCTTTCAGAAAATTTCAGACAGAGACTACATACACCAGACACACATCCAGAAACTACAAACACCAGACACACATCCAGAAACTACAAACATCAGACCTCATCCAGAGACTACAAACACCAGACCACATCCAGAAACTACAAACACCAGACACACATCGAGAAACTACAAACACCAGACACACATCCAGAGACTGCAAACACCAGACACACATCCAGAAACTACAAACACCAGACACACATCCAGAAACTACAAACACGAGACACACATCCAGAAACTACAAACACCAGACACACATCCAGAAACTACAAACACCAGACACACATCCAGAAACTACAAACACCAGACACACATCCAGAAACTACAAACACCAGACACACATCCAGAAACTACAAACACCAGAAACACATCCAGAAACTACAAACACCAGACACACATCCAGAAACTACAAACACCAGACACACATCCAGAAACTACAAACACCAGACACACATCCAGAAACTACAAACACGAGACACACATCCAGAAACTACAAACACCAGAGCACAAAATATATATATATATATAGTTTTTTTGTCACTGAAAACGCATCATAACTTAAAAACTACTCAGCCATTAACTAAAAATTTCGCAATACTGAGTTTCTAATATTGTAGCGTCTAAATATTCATATACAATAGCATTTGTATTTTAAAAAAGAAGCACTTCCTACAAATGGTGTAATCAAAAATAACATGAATTCTGAATCAACTTCATCTATTTAAATAAGTACCATAGTAAATACTGAAGGATAGATTGCTAATACAAGTGTCTATCCGACTTAAGGAAAGCTAAACTACATTCTTCTATTTAGTGACTTTGAAGATTGAGTATAAGGAGATGCTTGATAATCGATGACCCAATTATGTACAGCAATAACAGTATTAATCTCCCTGAGTTCACAAATAACAGTACTATCGTCGATCGGAAAAAAAAACCAATCAAATCGATGATGGGCATTCTATCCAATCGATGATGGGCATTCTATCAAATCGATGATGGGCATTCTATCAAATCGATGATGGGCATTCTATCAAATCGATGATGGGCATTCTATCAAATCGATGATGGGGACTCTGCATATTGTTTCCTACTAAAATTCAGTTACGCTTTTAAGTGTTAATAACGTACAACTTGTTGATCGATATATACACTGACTATCTGTACAGAAATAAAAAAAAAAACAAAGTCTGACGTCATCGGAGTGTCCAGTCTACTTCAGCCTGGTCAGTTATGTAGGTCACATTCCGTGAGTGACACTTGACAAGACGTCTTGACCTAATTCACAAGTACTAACCAGCCAGCTGAAGAAAAAATACATAGTCGGGCGATAACTGATGAGATATTTCTGGGTTGCGAGTTACTTGTTCCTGTTCAACACACCATGAAAATATAACACTCATCAGACAGTTACTGCTGCACTGGAAGATTGGGGGGGGGGGGGGGAGGGAGGGGGGCATGTTTACCTTGGTTAAATTATAACATCTTCAGTTTACCACTGCTTAATGCGCACACTCAAACAACCACACACTCACACACACTCACACACACACACGCTCTCTTTCTTCCACACACACAACACCCACGTTCAAACACACACACACACACACAACACCCACGTTCAAACACATGCTTAGCGTATTAAAAGACCACACACCGTTTCAACAGCCAATCATCCATTTAATCTGGTAACTAATAGTCTATCAATAAATCAATCCATAGATCCATCTATCCGTCCACCCACCCACCCACCTTACCACCAACCCAACCATCTATCTATCTATCTATCTATCTATCTATCTATCTATCTATCTATCTATCTATCTATCTATCTATCTATCTATCTATCTATCTATCTATCTATCTATCTATCTATCTATCTATCTATCTATCTACATTTTTCAACATCTTATCAATTGTCATTCTTTACATTTTTCAAACAAAAAATCAATCGATCTTCTCTATCTATTTGCCTACATGTCCTCGAGCTTTTTAATCAGTGTTAAATTGAACAGTGTGTTAAATTGATCTGTGTGTTTAATCGATCTGTGTGTTTAATTGATATGTGTGTTTAATCGATCTGTGTGTTTAATCGATCTGTGTGTTTAATTGATCTGTGTGTTTAATCGATCTGTGTGTTTAATTGATCTGTGTGTTTAATCGATCTGTGTGTTTAATTGATCTGTGTGTTTAATTGATCTGTGTGCTTAATCGATCTGTGTGTTTAATCGATCTGTGTGTTTAATTGATCTGTGTGTTTAATTGATCTGTGTGCTTAATTGATCTGTGTGTTTAATCGATCTGTGTGCTGAAGTGATCTGTGTGTTTAATTGATCTGTGTGTTTAATTGATCTGTGTGTTTAATTGATCTGTGTGTTTAATTGATATGTGTGTTTAATTGATCTGTGTGTTTAATTGATCTGTGTGTTTAATTGATCTGTGTGTTTAATTGATATGTGTGTTTAATTGATATGTGTATTGAATCTCCTCCTTCTTCTTCTTCTTCCTTTGGCTCTACAGCCCATTCAGGTATAATTAATATTACCAAACGGGGTTCCCATCAATAAGAGCTACTTTCTAAATTCTAATTACACGTTCTTCATTTGCCATTGACCTCCCTTTGTACAGGCAAATTAGGCTGAAGCTAAGTGCCCGCCCTGCCAGTACAAGCCCTATTAAATATGATGTTATAGTGTTCCCAGTAGGTACTCTTGGATTATCAACCTGAAATACCTCTCTGCATATGGGCCCCCAAATTGATCTTTGCGTCTAGGGGCCCTCAAATATCTCTCTGCATAGGGGCCCTCATACATCTCTCTGCTTAGGAGCCCCTAAATAGATCTTTGCATCTAGGGGCCCTCAAATATCTCTCTGTATAGGGGCCCTCATACATCTCTCTGCTTAGGAGCCCCTAAATAGATCTTCGCATCTAGGGGCCCTCACATATCTCTCTGCATTGGGGCCCTCATACATCTCTCTGATTAGGAGCCCCTAAATAGATATTTGCGTCTAGGGGCCCTCAAATATCTCTATGAATAGGGGCCCTCAAACATCTCTCTGCTTAGAAGCTCTGAAATATAGCTCTGCGCCTAGGGGGCCCTCAGACATCTCTCTGTCTATGTTTGAAACTACTATGAAAGCCTTCTCCACAAACCCATTATTCTGTTCAATTTTATTTTTTTTAGTTTTACAGCACACAGAAGTAACTCTCTGAACGTCAAGTGTTTGATTCAAATCACTCACTCATGAATTGAAATAAATCACTCACCAGATTTTTTTTATTTTTAATGTTTATATAGGCTGGCACTCACTGCTGCATTTATCCATCACTCCGTGGGGTGGCGGTGGGAGTGTGGGGGCCGGGGTGAGAAAGTGATAATATATGACCATGTTGACGTCGTCGCAGCTGGCCAGTTGCACGAACTGACTTGGGAAATACGTCATCTGCGAAACAGACTATGATTTAAACCAGGGCATGATAACAGACTGAAGCCATACCTGGATACCTAGGGATACGACCAGTGGCGCAACCAGCAAAAAGTTCGGGGGGGGGGGCTCACATAGTGAAAAAAGACAGTATGACAGTCTTTTTTGTAACTTTATAACGTAAATTATGTATTTGATGATTTGGCCTGCTCAAGCTCCCCCCACTGCCCCCCCCCCCCCGGTTGCGCCACTGGATACGACACTACACTTACGCATAAAGGAAATGACGCACCTCGGTGGGTGGGGGGATGGGACGCAGTTGGTAATAACTCTTTGGAGCCTCCTTTTTTACAATGGGGGAGGGGTGGTTCCATCGTGCACCGCTGGGCTCAAGGGCACTTCTTTGATTTACCACATGTTCAAAATTGACATATATTACATACAATTCAATAATGTTAACTGGTGATCTGCTGATACCGGTGGTTTGATACAGAGCTCCCTAGATAACAGACACACACAGACAGACGTAAGCATGACATGTCAACGACACCTGTCAACGAAATGTCAAACAGATTACAACCCGTGGTATTCACCCCCCATGTAAAACAAACTAGTTTTATTATCCGCGCAGTGGATACAGAACTTTGAAGTGAAGCTACGGTTACTGTCTGCATACTTACCGTCAGGTACCCAGTACTTTTATCTTTTGAAGTGAAGCTACCTTTACTGTCTGCATACCTACCGTCATATACCTAGTACTTTATCCTTCGTTTTCTTCTATTAATAGAGACTCTGAGACTGACTGATATGCATATGACTGTCAGATATCAGGTGTTATCACTTTAACTATGACGCAAATCAGTGGCCGTTCACTTATTTAAACATTATTTATGGGTGAATTATGGACCCTTTATTTTGTATTTATAACATGTCATCTGTGACTCCAGGTATACAACCAAATAATAAACTAATTCAATTTTTTAAATAAATAATTAAGAATGAAAATATTCGGAACATTTTAAAGAAATGGAAGTTCTGAATTGTTTTAGAATGTTACAGTGGGAAGGATTGTACATTTTATGTTATTTCTATATTAAATTACATGTAAAAAAAATGTCTATGCTAGATGTGTGTCTAATATGTTTGTGCTTAAATGTGTGTCTGTCTATATGTCTGTCCATCTATGTCTATATTTATAAATCTGTCTTTATTTATAAATCTATCTATCTATCTATCTATCTATCTATCTATCTATCTATCTATCTATCTATCTATCTATCTATCTATCTATCTATCTGTCTGTCTGCATAGTAAATTGACCATCATATTGTATACATTTTGTTGACCAACACGACGTATCACTTTATTTATCGTGGTACTATTAATGACGATATCAAGTTTTCTTTTTTTAAAACTCATCCATTTCTAACATTTGCAAAACGTAAAACACAGTTTAGGAAAAACGCGTTCTCAACTCTTCAAATATTGCCTGTTAAGTTTCCTAGACATCTTTGGTAAAATTCTTGTAACCTTGTTGTATGAAAATAAATTCCCCCCCCCCATTCCCTTATTTATTATAATGTACTGGGCTTGTCCATTTCTATGTTCAATCTTTGAGCTCAACATAAAAATCTTCTATTCCAGACTCTGTTCTATTCACCGAGCAAAGTCTCAGATCTTGATCCGATGCTCCATGATAATTATTTCCCCTGTCACCATGGAAACACTTTTCCTCAATTATAAACGAAAAAAAAGAGAGAGAAATAAAGTTAATGGATAAATAGCAACAACGGTCAGCTATGTCATTTATAATGTCGTCATAAGGAGAGAGAGAAATATTTATTTATTATATATATATTTCAAAGGTTATCTTGACATTTCTTATGGAGTGTTATGTTTTGAGGTTGGGAAACAGACAACAAGTGGAAACCGTAACATTCATTATTACAAAACATCTCAACATATGAAACACTTGGATACTGAACAGTCTCTAGTATTACAAAATATCTCAACATATGAAACACTTGGATACTGAACAGTCTATAAGTATTACAAAATATCTCAACATATGAAACACTTGGATACTGAACAGTCTATAAGTATTACAAAACATCTCAACATATGAAACACTTGGATACTGAACAGTCTCTAGTATTATAAAAAATTCACAACATATGAAACACTTGGATACTTAACAGTCTCTAAGTATTACTATGTGAGGTGAACAGACTTTAATATCAGGTATTTGTAGAGTTTCAAGTAATCCTGACTACCAGTAATACATATTGTCAGTGGCGTAGGAAGGGTACTGTGGGGTGTGCGGCCATACAAGGCGCCGAACTAGGAAGGGGCGCCAAAAAAACCAGAGACTTGAAGAATTTTTTTGTTGGGATGTGACTTTAGACACCATTCTAGGCTGGATAGTCAAGTCGTTAGTGAACTCGACCCACATGCAAAGGAAACAGGGTTCTATTCATGGTAAAGCCAAAAATATGTGTCGCTGATTCGCTGACTCGGAGATGAAATTGGTGCCACCAAGTCTATACCCCCCCCCCCGAAAGTTTGGTCTAGTTGCGCCTCTGAACGCAAACGTTCCTCCAAACGACGACTACATCCGGTTATAGGTTTTGAAAAAACAACGATATAATTTTGTGTCACTTAATTCATCCGACTCTGTAAGATTATGTCATAGAAAGGGGGCAGTGGCGTTACTATGGTTGGTATCACCCGGTGCGGCCCGCACCTCCCTAGTGACGCCACTGAAAGTGGGGGGGGGGGTCCTAGGTGTTGGCCTTGTCAGCATATCCATAAAACAATTTCTTTGGTGTTGATTAGCCCTTTGACAGTTCAAGCCTAGAGGGGGGGGGGTGTTTCGAAAATTATTTCTTTACTTATGAGCCTCGTGGGCCTGCAAGCCCCTTTTTGATTCTTTAGAACCAAGCCTCGCCCTCTCCCCCGGTGCTAGAATGAAAATACGGTGGATTTATGACATTTTTTTTTTCAGACTGTCACGGGGCCATGGGCATAGTGTCTAGAGGATCAGACATTCCTAGTTATGGCTCAACTCAGGCCCGTTGCGAGGAGCGGAGGGGGGGGCTGCGTTTTGTCTGGCCCTCTCTGCTTGTTCGCTCTACTTAGTAACATTTATTTCCTGCCCCCCTCCCCTGCTATTGGCCTGGCCCCTGCTGTAGAATTTTCACACTACGGGGCTGGCTCGACTCGATAAGGCCCATTATACCGTGACATTATACTGTGACATTATACTGTGACATCATACTGTGACATTATACTGTGACATTATACTGTGACACAATACGGTATAATATAATCCTTACACATATTAAATCGTCATTTTCGATTGACCTGGGGGGTTACTTATAGTTTGTTATATATTACATACGGGTGAGATAACAATTATCGATAATCCATCCCTTCCACCATCCACCTAGAAATGTTCCCGTATCTAATATCCAGTCACTAGCTGACCAATTATTACAGAAACATTTTCTGTCCAGCTTTACCCTGTTAGCCGACATTTGCACAACCAGGTCAACCAGAGTGTTCTGGATGACAATATGGATCTATCAATTATAAACCTTGGGTGACGGGGACGGGGACGAGACGGGACTAGGCCCATCGTTATGAGTTGAAGGGAGACGCCATCAATAACATATGAGGTTGTTAATTATGAATGTGCCGTGATGTGTCCATCTTTCAACGAGGACCGTCATTGAAGCTTTATGCGTCTGTCTGTCTGTCTGTCACCCACTGATGAATAATTTAAAAAAAAAAAAACAAAAGACATTGTTATAAAGGACAGAAGGGAATAATATAATAATAATAAAGGGATATTGGTTAGCTGTAACATGTGACATCAGAGCATACACACATACAAACACATAAAACATATACACATGCTAACAAATACATTAAATAATAACACACAAAAAAAAACACATACAAAGATTTATTTCACACAAAAACATACATACAGATAGACTAGCTGCAGAGACAACATACACACAAATAGACTAGCTGCAGAGACAACATACACACAAATAGACTAGCTGCAGAGACAACATACACACAAATAGACTAGCTGCAGAGACAACATACACACAAATAGACTAGCTGCAGAGACAACATACATACAGATAGACTAGCTGCAGAGACAACATACATACAGATAGACTAGCTGCAGAGACAACATACACACAAATAGACTAGCTGCAGAGATCATGTTTGGACGCTCATGCTGAGGAACAGAAATACACACCCATACAAACACCCAGGGACGAGGCGTGAGTGTTGCCGGTCATAGTCATATTTATTTTTAAAAAAATGCTATATAATGATGTTGTGTTTATTGACTATAATTAGCATAATCATTCATAAAAAAATAAATACAAGTTTAAAAATATATAAAATTCATATGTATATATATACATATATACCGTGTAATTTGTAAGTCTAATAATTTATAATTTATACAAATATGTAAATCTTTGTTTTTTAGTGCTTTATATATAGAGCGTAAAAAAAATTTCAATACGTTTTTCTCTAAGGTGTTATGACGGGCAACACTCACGATTCGTCCCTGCAAACACCCAAGCACACACAATACGCAAGCATGGTACAATAGAAACAAAAACAGTACAAAAAAAAATCAAGGGAACACATTTACGTCAGCACAATGGCGCACACACACACGCCCACTATCATTGACTATTGGCATAGTGTAAAATCTATTAACATATGACGTATGTATCAGCTGAATGGTGGGATATGTCGCATAGGGTGGGCAGCAATAAACTGCTGGTTAGCAAGATATAAACTGCTGGTTAGCGAGTTATAAACTGCTGGTTAGCGAGACATAAACTGCTGGTTAGCAAGATATAAACTGCTGGTTAGCGAGACATAAACTGCTGGTTAGCGAGATATCAACTGCTGGTTAACAGATATAAACTGCTGGTTAGCGAGATATAAACTGCTGGTTAGCGAGATATAAACAGCTGGTTAACAGATATAAGCTGCTGGTTAGCGAGATATAAACTGCTGGTTAGCGAGATATAAACTGCTGGTTAGCGAGATATAAACAGCTGGTTAACAGATATAAACGGCTTGTTAGCGAGATGGTTTGAAATGGTTCTTCTTTCTTTCTTTATATGTGAGTAGCGAAAACCTAAGTTTTTTTTTTGTTTTTTTTTGTGGGTCTAAAAGTTTTGAGAATCTCTGGTTAAACAATATCCGGGTCAATATTAAATACAAGAATAACACAATAACACGTGTGAACACAATACAATAACACGTGTGAACACAATACAATAACACGTGTGAACACAATAACACGTGTGAACAAACACGTGTGAACACAATAACTCGTGTGAACACAATACAATAACACGTGTGAACACAATACAATAACACGTGTGAACACAATACAATAACACGTGTGAACACAATAACACGCGTGATTTGTACACTGAAATAATCTTTAATTAGGACATTAGTTGTCAAAGGTCATTGGGTTTAAATTGAATAAAAAATAATTCATTTAAAATAAAAAAAAAGCATAAAGCTATGACCACAGATTCTAACACATCATTGGTGGATATTAATAAAGAAACATTACTGTTCGCCCATTCGGTTCAGTATTTCCCATGAAAGTAAAACTATTTACTTCAGTCAAAATTGAATAATTTGTTGAAATCAGGGCATAGGTCAGCGATTTCGCCTCGATCGCGGAGCGGAATCGCATCTTCAGTTCAATATCTTGATTTCTCGAAATTATATTCATTTCAAAGTAAGATAATGAATGACTGGTTTTAATGACTGTATAGTCAAGGAGATAAGACGACCAGCAGGTAAAGATACTCATTTCCGCTTCATTGCTGTCATCCCATCTGTATATGCAGTGGCGTTTATAATAGCCACAGACCCTTCGCATAGAGGGGGGGACCCTGTGAAATGGGCCTTCTGGTGCAGTATGAAGACAATAGTTCCATTCCCGGGCCCCGCATTAGGCCCGTAACTCTGAGGCCGCCTCTACTACTCATTCGCAACGTTTTTTATTATTATTATTATTATTGGTTTCCCTGTAATAAGTGTAAAGAAATATGGGAGTTATCGGAACACAGACGATATTTACATATTAAAATCGATAATACAAATAGTTTAGAATTTAATAACGGTCGAAATTTCCCGCCCACAGTACAAAAAAAATACCCCCCCCCCAAAAAAAAAAACAACGTTGGCTTGATTTATTATTGAGGTCATGTTTATTCGTCTTGACTTTTGTTGAGTTGTTTGTTTGATTCAACATTCAAATAATTTTTTTTTAATCATGGCTGTATATATTGCACCTCAAGTTTTGTACAACCGAGAGTCTTTCTGTTGACATTTCTCACGCCGTAGAACTCAAATCAACCATATGCCGCCCACATGCCAGAGACTGTGACTCTCAAGACTCCAAATGTTGGGGACGGAGTGGGGGGGTAACTCTATCAATACTGACTCACATAAGTTTACATTATTTTTTAAATTGTGTTTACGCGTATCAGTGTGTTTGTGTGTGTGTGTGTGTGTGTGTGTGTGTTTGTGTGTGTGTGTATGTGTGTGTGTGTGTGTCAATTAAAAGTGTTTAGTCACAAGACAAAGGCCTGGTCACGTAGGTCAACGCAGACCAAAGTCATCAAAGACATAGAAACAGAACAAAGATGACCTTTGATATAGACGTAAGACACAGACGTAAAAGAGAGATACACTCACACAAAGACGTAAGACCAATGACGTCACGTAAAGACAAATATAACTGAATGTCAATTTTTAATTTTCAAACTGTTCAGGTCATCGAGACAAATCAATGGGACTCTCTGTGTGTTTGTGTTTTCATTACACAGTGGCTGTTTGAAGGTATGACCGACTGATTATATAGGCATGCCCAGCTGATCATATGGGAATGGCTGACTGATCCTCTGGGCATGGCCGACAGATACTATAGGAATGGCCGACTTATCCTACTGGCATGGCCGACATATTCTATAGGAATGGCCGACTTATCCTACTGGCATGGCCGACTTATCCTACTGGCATGGCCGACTTATCCTACTATCATTGCCGACTTATCCTACTGCCATGGCCGACTTATCCTATAGGCATGGCCGACTTATCCTACTGGTATGGCCGACTTATTCTACTGGCATGGCCGACTTATCCTACTGGCAAGGCCGACTGATCAAATTGGTATGGCAGTTTGATCCTATTGAAATGGGCGACTAATCCTAAATGAGCCCCCCCCCCCACAGTGACAAACTATGTCTACGGCTCACGAAAGTCAAATAGCGGGTCTTTCCTAACGGCTGTCCATAAACATTGTCTACAAAAGGTGTTGTTTAGCTTGCAACATGCTGCACTCAGCTTTTTATCGACATGCCCTCCACCCCCCACTTCCCCTCCCCTCCTCCCTCCTCCCCCCCCCCACACACACATTCCTTTTGTCTCATAATATTGTGAACTACAGTTCTCAAAGAATATAGATCTCAATATATCAGTAGACACTGGGGAGAGGGGGGGGGCGGGGCATCATTGTGTGTCGTCAAGTAGCGTGGTAGAATAATGTCCATTTGTTGAGTGACTCTCTCTCTCTCTCCTCTCTTTCAAAAAAAAAACAACAACACAGAGACAAAAAGAGAGAGACACAAACAGATACAAACAAACAGATACAAACAGCAAGGCACAAACAGACGCATACGCACATACACCTTTTTTTTTTTTTAGAAAAAATAGAATAATAAACACGGAAGCTGCTATATCCTGTTATAGGTCAAAGTTCATCTGGACATATGTTTAAGTTTCGCTTCCTGGAGAGACGATCAGAAAGTATTTTAAGATATCCCGTGACCATTAAGAGTTATGTACGTTTATATGTTAATTTTATGTATACTTAAGTAGAGTAGGTGTCGTTTTGACTAGCAATGTTGTTGTACCTTGTAGCTTCACATTTCGTTGAATGTTTGTTGTAAAAACAACCATCTTTTTTTTTATTTATAATTTTTAACTGCTGCTATCTAACGTACTTCACCGGGTGATCATGTTCCTTTTAACTCTATATTCAAGGGAGGCGAATCCCCAAATGAATAACTCAATGACTTTTAATGTAGACACTTTGTGAAGAGTTTAATGTTGTCCCTTGGTGGTGTTGTTAAAATTTCTACACAGCAAAGTTTCAATTTTAATTTCACACCACAGTGAAAGGAATTACACGAAAAACAAAGAAAGGTGTGGATGAGAACTTTCTTCTGGTTGTATTTTTTTTACTGTAAACGTTTTAAAATATTGTCTACTGTAATATTTGTTTACAATTTCTTACACATTTTGTGGCTCAGCACTTATCGGGGTGGCGTTCCTGATTGAATCGTTAGACAGATTGGTGAATTAACTCCAGATAGAAAGATAGGGAGATAGACCGAGACAAATATTGACAGACAGATATAGATATATAGACAGAATGAGGGACATATTGACAGAAAGATAGATATAGACTTTGAGCTGCTTCAGCCAGGTCAGATTTCACTCCATGTCCTCACACAATGACAACCTAGTTTATTATTATTATTCCTAAACACAGTTTACGCATGGCATAACATGTGCACTCCATCGACATCAGCGCAGCTTTACCTTGGGAGTGGGGGGGGGGGGTCCACCGTGCCGGTGGGTGGGCAGGGCATATACAGTTTGGGGGGGGGGAGGGGAGGAAGAAGGGGGGGGACATGAGAATTAATAAGATTGAGAGAAGCAAGCAGGAGGTCAACTCCAGTATCTCACGTAAGGCATTCATAACCAGCGTCAGCGTTAGGGGGGAAAGGAGGGTTGAGTTGAAAGTGTAAAGGCCATGCCTAAAGGTCATCTAAGATCACGATTGTGATTGCAAGGGGAAGACAATCGAGGAAAAGAGAAGAATGCAGAAGGAGGAGGGAAGGAAGGAAGGAAAGAAATGAGTAGAGAGACCTCGCGTTGATGGAGAAGAAAAACAAGTTACTTGAGTGTGGGGGGGGGGGTGGGGGTGGGGGGTGAGGGGCGTGGCATCTTTTATTTAACAAATGTTGTCATGGAGAGTTTCAGGCCACAGAGATGATTTCCGGGTGGACGATGATATGATATGGGAGGGGGGGGGGGGAAAGGGAGGCTGTCAACCCTATGCAAGATGGCACATTAAAAAAAATTGCAGCAATAATTTGTACTAACATGAATTGACCGCACTTAAACAGGCGAAAAGTGAGAGCTGATACTGTCATGATACTACAAATAAAAGTATTTATGGTTTTGTATTCTGTGCATTGAACTCGAAAACCTTTAATAGTAAGTAGCTTATTGCCCTAACAGTGTGCATTACTGGTCTAATCTATGACTTAATAAAGATTGAGCTAATCTATGATTTATCAAAGACTGGTCTAATCTATGATTTATCAAAGACTGGTCTAATCTATGATTTATCAAAGGCTGGTCTATTATATGATTTATCAAAGGCTGGTCTAATCTATCATTTATCAAAGACTGGTCTAATCTATGATTTATCAAAGACTGGTCTAATATATGATTTATCAAAGGCTGGTCTAATCTATCATTTATCGAAGACTGGTCTAATCTATGATTTATCAAAGGCTGGTCTAATCTATCATTTATCAAAGACTGGTCTAATCTATGATTTATCAAAGACTGGTCTAATATATAATTTATCAAAGGTTGGTCTAATCTATCATTTATCAAAGACTGGTCTAATCTATGATTTATCAAAGACTGGTCTAATCTATGATTTATCAAAGACTGGTCTAATATATAATTTATCAAAGGTTGGTCTAATCTATCATTTATCAAAGACTGGTCTAATCTATGATTTATCAAAGACTGGTCTAATCTATGATTTATCAAAGACTGGTCTAATGTATGATTCAACATTTTTGATTTTTCTTTAATATGGACGGAACCAAACTTCGATTTATTTTTAGTTCATGACGAACAACTTAAGAAGCAAAAAAAAAAAAGAGATTCTTTTTGATAAAGAAGACCAAAAATAAAAATAGAGTAAAAACTACAATGCCACGCCATCAATTAAGTAACAGGAGCTAAATCTTCCATTAGACACTAACAACACTGTGGAATAATCAGCACTATACTAGCGCCAGGCCTGGTTTTATTTGTTGGAGCGCTTTACATGACGTCTATTGCAGCATAATTGGATGGCTTTCTTTAGTACACACACACACATAAACACACGCTCACACGCACGCATAATGCTTACTCACACACACAGTGACACACACACACACACAGGGACTCCCCCACACACTCACACAGCATGCTCACACACACAGTGACACACTCTCTCTCTCACACACACACACAGAGGGACTCCCCCACACACTAACGCAGCTCTAAAGGTAAACAAGAGACCATCTCAAAAATTCAATTCTCTTTAACAAAGATGTGGCCAGGTTTTTCAAGTATCTGTCTCTAACTGTGCAATAAATTTTTACTATAGTTTGGTTGTTTTTTTTCAAAAGTCTTAAATTGTAAAGAAAATAATTTTGAATGCAAACCTTGTGTTTTATTGCGGTCACGTGAGCATATACACAGAGACTCACTCACACGTTGACAGTGAGCACGTCACCTAAATATGTGCCAGAGTTTGTGGACACACACACAGGCTTAAGCCTTGGAAATCATCGAATGTCGAAACATCTGCACTCAGAGGCGCGCAATGGTGTTGTGCCACTGGGGCTAATAAGGCGCCCTTGCTACCAGTTATTTTAAGGCTAAGGAAACTAATTTTGTATAGTAGAATGCAGCAGTGCATATCAGAATGTAACAATATACAACAGAGTATATTGGAATGTAACAGTTTTTTTAAATTGTGTCTAGCTGTGTATATAGCAGACAGGCTTCAAGTACTGACCATGCAACTAGAATCACCAGTAAATAACGAACAGTACAAGTAATAGTACAAGTAATAGTACAATAACCAGCACAAGTACCAGTACAAGTAAAATTACTGCGATTTAATTTATTTTCATCATGGTACAAGTACCAGTACAAGTACCAATACAAGTACCAGTACAAGTACCAGCACAAGTACCAGTACAATTACCAGTACAAGTACCAATTTCAAGTACCAGTACAAGTACCAATATAAGTATCAATACAAATACCAGTACAAGTACCAATACAAGTACCAGTACAAGTACCAGTACAAGTACCAATACAAGTACCAGTACAAGTACCAGTACAAGTACCAATACAAGTACTAGTACAAGTACCAGTACCAGTACAAGTACCAGTACAAGTACACGTACCAATACAAGTACCAATACAAGTACCAGTACAAGTATCAGTACAAGTACCTAGACAAATACAGCACAAGTACCAGTACAAGTACCAGTACAAGTACCAATACAAGTACCAGTACAAGTACCAGTACAAGTACCAGCACAAGTACCAATACAAGTACCAATACAAGTACCAGTACAAGTACCAGTACAAGTACCAGCACAAGTACCAATACAAGTACCAATGCAAGTACCAGTACAAGTACCAGTACTAGGGTTCGAAGTCGCGTAACGTTACGCGTAAGTTACCGTAAATTACGCGTAATTTACGGTAACGTAATTTTGAAAATTACGCGTAAATTACGGTAATTTAAAAATGCATATTTGACGGCCATTTTTAATTGTTTCTGTCGCAATTCGTTGTGTTAACAGTGGCGATTAATTAATTACAGTGATTAGGAGTACCATCTACATACGGCCACAAGCCTAAACCGGAATTATTCGTTTGGTAAAACAGCGTAAACCGCAAAGTATATTATGTGTTTTTAATCGTTTTAGTAAACATAATAAAATAAATATTTTCAATAAGGAAGCCAAAGTCTGGTTAAAAATAAGACAAAATCATAAAAATTTTCGATTAAGTGCACAATGCCGTCATGAGCTGTATGGCAAGCGGTCGCAAGCCAAACGGAGAGGTTATAAAATTAAAAAAATCCAAAAAAAAAAAGCTTTTTTAAACATTATCTACAGCACCGTACCCAGGATTTTTTTTTGGGGGGGGGGGGCTGTTCCAAGTTTTTAAAGGCAAATATTTGACAATTTTTTATGAGTTACTGTCAGCAATAACATTTGGGGGGGGGGGGGGCTGCAGCCTCCCAGCCCTCCCCCTCCCCCACCCTGGGTACAGCCTTGATGATCTATATATGTTCCAAATGTCATGAAACGTATAGAAAACATTTTACTGTGTATAGTGCTTCCGTCGATCGCGTCGGCCGTATTACGCTGCGTATTGCACCCACGTCGTCTGTATTTCGCTGCGGATTGCACCAGCGTTGATCGCGTGTGCCGTCTTTTGCTGAGTTCGGCACCCGCGGCGGCCGTATTTCGCAGCGCATTGCACTCGCCCCGCGTTGACCGTGTTAGACGGTATTACTTAGCCAAAGATGGCCGCCCCTGATGCAGTAAGTACACGACGAAATACGTGGACGACGGGCAAATTAGTATGACCGGTTAATTACAAGTAAAAACCTTCGAAAACATTATTAAAAATACACCTACTAGCAATCAGTGAGCGTGAGCAACAAAAGGAACATAAATTTTCAAGAAATTGGGCATTAATGGTACGCGTAATTTTGGCGTAACTTACGCGTAAATTACGCGCGCCAATCTTACGCGTAATTTTCGAACCCTAACCAGTACAAGTACAGCACAAGTATATCACAAGTATAGCACAAGTACAGCACAAGTACCAGTACAAGTACCAATACAAGTACCAATACAAGTACCAGTACAAGTACCAGTACAAGTACAGCACAAGTACAGCACAAGTACCAGTACAAGTACCAATACAAGTACCAGTACAAGTACCAATACAAGTACCAGTAAAGTACCAATAGAAGTACCAGTACAAGTACCAGTACAAGTTCCAGTACAATTACCAATACAAGTACCAGTACAAGTACCAATACAAGTACCTGTACAAGTACCAGCACAAGTACCAGTACAAGTACCAGCACAAGTACCAACACAAGTACAGCACAAGTACCATTACAAGTACCAGTACAAGTTTGTGCTTGCGTTGTTTGTATTTGTGCGAGCTTTGTTAGTGTTGTTCTTTAATGTCATTTATGAAATCGTTATATCTTTTTTAAGCCTTCAAACTACCTCGGTAAAAATATAACTGCGATTTCATTCAATAACCTGAAACCATGACAACAAAGAACTTGTCAGAACAATCAAACGAGTAGAATTGGTTCCACAATAATCGCAATGCGGCATAGGCCGTTTTTGATATTTATAATGGCGCTGATTGGAGAGCTTTTATTTATGGGACGTTCAGATGTTTTATTTCTGTGACGTTCTGTTGTTGTTTGATTTTTTTACCAACCATTCAGTCCTTGGCAGTCTGCTGAGTATCTCTTTGTCTGCGATTTA
This sequence comes from Bulinus truncatus, assembly GCA_021962125.1. Classification (NCBI taxonomy): domain Eukaryota; kingdom Metazoa; phylum Mollusca; class Gastropoda; family Planorbidae; genus Bulinus; species Bulinus truncatus. The sequence continues at coordinate 1,437,816 of JAGDYQ010000060.1, forward strand.
ATTTATTTTCATCCTATTGGACAAGCTGGTTGTTATCCTGAAAAAAAAAATAAAAAACTTTAAAGATGTAAATTAAAAACCTTTTTTTTTTTTAACGACATAATGAGAACAAAGGTATGATTGAAAATAGCGTTCAATTTTAATGTTTTCATTTTTTTTTTCATGTCTGTTAAAGCAATGTATATCTTTTTTTTTAATGTTAACATAAAATTGTCGAATGAGAAAAATTAATGGATCATTCAGGCGAGTTTCAGCAAAAAAAGTTACAAACTCACTGTTGTAGAAATGTGTGTATGTTGTACTAGACAAAAAATAATTGTGTCTGTAGTTATTTACATTGTCTAGTTGATTTATCCGTTAATCCAAATTCTTAAGACGGACATATCGATGTTATTTGACGTCACTTATTGTTGACGTATAAAAGACACACACACACACACACGCACACACACACGCACACACACACACAAAATGAGGTCGTGACATCGTACGCTTGTTCGATCGACCCCCCAGGACTACATTCTTCTACACAGGTCAACTCGGCCTGGCTCAGACGGACCTTGTGTATGTGAACCCCCCCCCCCCCCCATGTAGTCAGACATATAACAGACGTATTGCTGATTTACTTTTTAAATACTGCATATGACAGTTTTATTATTACTGTTCCCGTCAAAATGAACGAATTTGGGTAAATTGCTGACAGCATGTGTTCATGTTTGACAAGCAGTTTATAAAATACCAGCCGAGATAACGTACAAGGTATCACACACACAAGTAATAAAAAGAAACTGCTACAAATGTTAACTTTATATTCTGCTAGCCCGGCGGTTCTCAAGTTACATTTTGTGCGTTTTTTGCGGTTTTTTGCGGTTTTTTGCGGTTTTTCGCTACATACCCCTAAAAAAATGGGGAAATAAATATAAAAAGAAAGGAATTCTTCAATCTCATGGAAAATTAATTGTATTTGTTATCGATTAATTAAAAAAAAAAATTAACATTTTCGCCTACCCACTTCAAATTAACTCACCGCCCAATGGTCACAAGGGGGGGGCAGTGGAGGGGGTGGAGGGGGGCTAAGGGGGCCCATCTGTGAAATATCATCAGGGGGCCCCGTTATGGCCTTTTATGTTTGTTGTTTAACTGTCCTTCATATGTAAAAAAAAAAAACAACAACGCATGCTACCTTCAGGCCTCCTATAACGTAAGACTGGCCCTGTTAACAGTAATCAGTTTACCGTCTCAACTGTCAGGTCGGCTGGGGCCAGCCCAACTGGCTTAATTTCAAATCCGTCCTGTCCTTCATAGACTGCCGGTATGGATTTCATTATGTCCAGTGGCTAAGTCTATTCTGTCCCGCATTCTTTGACAGGAGAGATTTTCACTTCTCGTCATTGTACATGTAGCCAAAGTCGATATTTTGCAGACGAAGAAAACATATTCTCTTGTACATTGGAATGTGCGGCACACAATTAGTACATAAATAGTACAATTAGTATACAGTAAGTACAGTTAGTACAAATATTACAATTAGTACACAATTAGTACACAATTAGTACACAATTAGTACACAATTAGTACACAATTAGTACACAATTAGTACACAGTTCATCAAACAATTAACAACATCGATAGTGGAATGAGTATAATAGTTAGTTTGAAGTGAAATAATATTAAAAAAAAAGACTGATAATCTATTGTGCTAGGAAAATGTTAAAAATATATCAATACAGTCATGGAAACGACAATGATAAACTCTTTAACAATTATGGACTCATAGTAGAAGATTTGGTAAACTCATATTTATGTCTATGTCATATTAATAATTTAATATTTATCACATGGCTGGACATAAATTACTGGCTATGTTAAGCCCATATTAACGGCTTTATATGTTACAGTCCTAGAAATGTCTATGCTATACTCATTTTACGGAATGTTTATCTCACATTAGTGTAAGATGTCAAACTTGATATTGATGGCTATGTTTAACACATATCAATGTTCATGTAACACTCCAAATATTCGGTTAACTTATAGTAATGACAATTACAGGCTTTATTAACTGTGGTGTAAATATCAGTGGCCGGATAGCAAAGTCCAAAGTAAACTCGACTAACATGCAAAGGTTCACTACCCTGGGAAAGCCAGATGGATATCAAATGGGCGCCACCAAGTCTATAACCTCGCAGAAATGAAGTTTGAAAACAAATCTGTTGATGTTTAAGTTCGTTGGCCCTAATGACCTCAACGGTTATGAGTATTAAAAAAATTGAATTCTTTTTATTCCGTTTTTTTGTTTTCTCACCAAATTGAAACGAACTAAGAAACTCTCAAAACTAAATGTTTTCACGAGCAAACATCATATAGGTTCAAGGTTCAAAGTTTAAAGTTCAAACAAAGCTGTCACGATATTTCAATCCAATTCAGCGTCTTAAACTCGTCCCCATGTGAAAAATATAGAAATCAATCAAGCTAATACATCAAGAGTTTGTTTATCGATGCCAAGAGGAGCATTTCTCTCGTCCATCTGGATCAGGAAATGTCTGGGGAACCTGTTTATAGACGGCTTAGTGAGAGGAGAAATCTAATTAGAACTGGTGAGATTAGGAAGTGTGGCGTGGAGGAAATGGGAAGATTGGTCAGTACTGACCATTGGTTTAGATCCAGTTTGGCCCGATTTAAAGCTGTCAATTGAAATAAATTGGGAATGTGAAACTGGACATGACTGTTTAATGCTTTTTGACGTTTTTGGTTCATACATTGATATATGATCAACAAATGCCAATATGGTCTATTACTCAGAAAAGTAATATGTATGTATATGGTGCAGTGATGAGCGAACAAAGTAATATGTATGTATATGGTGCAGTGATGAGCGAACAAAGTAATATGTATGTATATGGTGCAGTGATGAGCGAACAAAGTAATATGTATGTATATGGTGCAGTGATGAGCGAACATGTCCTTCATGGTGCACTGCACTAGACCAGGGGTGGAGTTACCTGGCTTGTCCATGGGACAAATTTTTCTGTCCCATCCTATCCCGTCCCATGGTAATTTATGTCTGTCCCGTCCCATGGGATTCCCATGATAATATTAACGTTATGGAATGCCGTTGAAATAAAAATAAGAAATTTCTGAAAGTTTAGTGTCTACAGGATTGGACTACATACACAAACATGTAAAACGACAGAATTAAAAAAATTTGATATTGTGAATATTCAATACTATTTTATAAATAAAGTTTAATCTTAATACGAAATACCGTAATACGACAATTTAGTGTCACTCTTATTCTTCTTCTGAGTCGCTCTTGTCATTCAGCACATAATCGATTTCCTGCTGATTGACTGTCTCTACCAATTCAGTTAATCCAGGTAATCCCTGAAGCTTTTCCACAATTTTCATCTTACGTGCAAATCTGATATGCACAGAATTTATAACGAGAGCTGGTTACGTCCGTTTTCGTAACTTACTCAATGGCAATCCTGCTGCACTAAACAAGCGCTCTACTGCTGCTGATGACACTGATTTATTTATTATCTGCTATCCAGTGTCCCACCACAAGATAAAGAACAGATTACGCAATACATATTTAAATGAAAAAGAAGGATTAAAAGCTTTAAAAATTAACAAATTTGGGGTAGCTCCGGTGCACATCAAGTCGCTATGACGCGGCTACTCTGTCCCATGCCGTGTCCCATGGGACATGGAAAATATAAATGTGTGCTGTGCCATCCCATCCCATCCCATGGGGTTCCCGCGGGGATCCCATTCCCATGGACAAGCCTGGAAGTTACCTCGGCCCATAATGGGTTATTGGACAGAAGCGCGGGGGGGGGGGGGGGGGGTGGAAGATAAATCACAGCCCTTGTCTATCCCAGTTTAGTAAAAGGTTCATCCGTTATTGTAATTTTGGCATATAAAAGGTTAATGAGAGTCCGACAAGTCCACCCAGCTTTAAACGGGTTAACTGACTTTAAGTTGGGGAAATAAAGGCGGCTGGGCGTTGTGCTAACCACACAATCCCTTCATATGCCGAGGTTACTAAAACAGATGAATTCTACACTTCATCTGCTCCGATGATCCCAGTGGGGCTTAGGGAAACTTTACTTAAGAAGAAGTTTACGTCAGAGCTAGCTACCACTATTGTCCTCAATTATCTTTTTTATTGCACTAGACTTTACTAGCGATTGAAATATTTAAATGGCATTTTAAAAAAATAAATATTTTATGAAATATTTAGCTATTATAGCAGCAACAGAGTCAGTCTATTAAATGCCAGTTTTATACTAAAATTAACTTATTTAATAGTGCAATTCATAAAGCTACACAATTTTATGAATTGATTAAATTTGATTTTAAAAATAGGCGATATTTTGTCAAGAAGATACAAATACACTGAAATAACACGTTAAAAAAATGTTATCAAAGGGAGATAGTCGTGTTTATTTTTTATTTTTTTGTTTTAAACAACTATTACTTCCCATTATAGTTTGAATGAGATTAAATAACAGTCTAGCATGAACATTGCTAATTTAAAAAATGCAACACATTAACGACCCCAAAAATTGACATAAAAAAGATCATCCAGGCAGATCACAAGCTAGGACATGGACAGCAAACGGCCTGAGGGCTAGGAAGGTCAGGCCAGTTTGATCCGTCCCGTGCATGTAATTTTAGGTAGTTTTAATACATATATAATTTTAAGTAGTTATAATACATATACGAGTTCTTAAAAACACTCCATCCATCTGTTTTTTAATTCAGCTCTTCTTTGAAATTGTGGCTCGCGATTTTAAGAGTTCGCTCACCTCTGGGCTAGCTTAATGTATTAGCTGATACTATTAAATAATGGCTATAGGTTAAGGGAACTTTTACTAAAACAACAACAACAAAAAATACATAAACTACATATAAATATAATATTGAGTTCACTAAAATTGACGGGCTTTGGTTGTTATGGTTAACAATATCTTCAGCACAGAATATGTAACATACATTCACCATAATACATCCATTATTTAAAGCTCTTGTCAAAAAACAAAACATAATAAATGTACAATATGCATTACATTAAAATCCTAATTATGTTGTTCCTGAATGAGTGTTGCTTAACATCAACCGTGTAAAAAATTACATTTTCCCATTATTAATTACTTATTAATTAATCTTTATTAATAAAAAAAATGATTTAATTATAAACCTGATAATCGCTGATAATCTCTGCTAGCGTAAATTACTGTTCCTGGTGTAATATGTTAATTTTTCATAATGTAATGAGTGACGCTTACAGACAAACAGACGACCAATGACAAGAGACCCACCCTGAATGTAGCCCCCACGCATGCCGAATCCTTCAACTTGTCAAACTCCTCTTCGGTGCACGATCCTTTCTCGACCAGACAACTGCGGGTCGAGGTCCCGCCCTCTTCCACGTTCATCACCTGGCAGTACATCTCGCTGTTGACCAGCAGCCTGACCCCTTGACTCTGGCTGTAGCACTGCTCGATGGAGTCCTTGCACATGGCGGATGTGAACTCTATAGCCCGCACGAACTTGCTGAACTCTTTCCCTATCAGCGCCTCGTCGCACGCCGCGGCCTTGATCCGCTGGTAGTCGCTCGCGTCGCAGGTCTCCGAGCTGGTCATGCAGGACTCCGACGTGATCCCGTTGATGTCCAAGCTGACCAGGGCGCAGTAGTGCTCCTGCTGCTTCAGGACGATGGCTGTTATGTACTTCCTGATGCAGACCAGCATCTGCGACTGGCATCGCCTTGGCGTCTCGTTGACCACCTGATAGAGCCTCGATTTGGCCAGCTCCGACTCCGAATGCTCGTCCGAGCTGTCCTGGCAAGCGATGATTCTCAGAATGGTGTACTCCCCCTCCGTGCACATCCCCACCCTGACCAGGCAGTGGTAGGCGTTCACTGACCTATATCTGGTGGTCATTAGTTTACAGACGTCCGTCGTCGTTGGCTGTTGGTTGAGTCTGGACACCCGCTCCAAACAATCTTGGATTGTGATCTGGCATGATTGAGATACCCGCCTCTCCACAGACTCAACTACCTGGATGACTGCGTTGAAATATAAAGCGGCGGCAAAAAGTAGAATGTTGGTCTTCATGTTGGTTTTAAGATTCTTACAGCTAAAGAACAACAGAAATAGAGGAGGTGGGGGGGGGGGAGGGGGGACATAAATAATTTCATTATAAAACAAAATTTAGAAAAAAAATCGGGAAAGTAAATGATATTTTCAATATTCCCTAAAACTTTAACTAACAAGATCTGAACCATGTCTTTTAACATTATAGTACAGTGGAATAGCCTATCAGTATTATTCATTATTTTCAATTTAAAACCTAGCGTACTTACTGCAAAAATAAATAAATAAAATCGAATTAGTGGTGTTTATTGAAAAAATAAATTATTCTTATGCGCTTTATATCGGAGAAAACTTTCATAATTACAGTGTACTTGTTATGAAAATTAAATAGATAGTTTACCTTGAGTCTAGGAAATAAAAAGATGTGAATTTAGAAAACATAAAACTTGAGCATAAATCTTCAGCAGTACAACACAAGGCTGGTGATATTAAAGACAAAAAAAGTGAACAAGGAAAAAAAAAATTATTGTTGTTTGTTTTTTTTTTGTTGTTTTTCTTTTTTCAAAACATCACAAGAAGTAAAATGAACAACATAAACACTTGAAACTAAATCTCAATGTGGTACATACAGTGGCTCTCATGTTCTGTGTTTTTTCCATTACACGGGGTAAGTTTTCGTTCAAGTGAAGAATTTTGCAGTTTCCATCAAAGGTTGTTTATTTCTCTGCATGTTATTAAAACAAAAGTAAGTCGTACACTAAGTTAGACTGGAACTATTTGAATGAAATTGTCACCCCCATGGTCAACCATTATATTTGCCCCCCCTCCTTCCCCAATTTGTAACACTAGAAAATGAAAAATTAATGAATTATTAGCAATGGGGGCTCTCTACTCTGGGATTCCCCCCCCCCCCACACACACACCGGGTAAAGCCTGCATGGGCAATAAAACACACCCCATAACACAGCCCTGGGGTTTAAATATACAACAAGGTTTATATTTACACACCATGTACTTTGTAGTTAGAACTACTGTGTATTTTTCTTTTTATGGACAGGAAATAGTACTTGTGGTATAAGTACTCGTTGCACGCGACCAGTGTTCGGTCTGACAACAAAGTTTTGTATTTGCATCACCATGATTGTCAGCGTTAGGTGTTAAGTTACAGGAACTTTCGTGCGTATGTACTTGACACATTGAGGGATGGCTTTTACCGCTACACGCTGATACAAACATAACGATGAAATCTTTGTGTCTTGAGCCATTTAAATCTGTATTGGGGTCAGTTGTTTCGCAGCGCCATTTCTACATCTTCAACAAATCACAAGCTACGGTGGCACCTAGACGGGCGAATGCGACTGTAGTCTCTAGGTTTTGAACTCGCTACATTCAACACACTGAGTGGGATCACTGCTAACGTGACATAGCGGCGCCTACAAATGTAATTAGGATATGTCTGAATTTTAAAAGGATTGCAAGTCTGCGTATTTTTATTAAGACGTTGCCAGAATTGCAGAGGAGGGTTACTGTGCCGTAACGAGCTTAACTCGCGCCCGGGGCACAATACCTTTTTAATAATCTTTTTAGCGCCCCCCCATTCGAAAACTATATCATATTATATGTAAAATATACCATTTGGCACACCTTTGTGTGTTGCGCCCGCGGCATGATGCCCCTCCTTGCCCACCCCTCGCTACACCTCTGGGGGGTTAATGTCGGTTGTGACCAGGGTGCGGAAGAATATAATGGACCACGGGGGAAAGGGAGAGAGAGAGAGAGAGATGGTGAATACCTGATACTTGACTAAAGTCAGTAACGTGGCTTCATATCAGTTGATATATAGCAATGAATAATCTGAATGTGTAAACATTATATTTTTAGGAACGATATTTTATTATTGACTACGGTGGGGGATGAAAGATTGGCAATACAATTACAGCACCATAGTGGTTTATATGATCTAAGATATCTCATCCTTAGAGGGACATCAGAGATAAATATTTGATGACACAAGGAATTTTTTAATGCATCGTAAAGAACGTTTATTTTTTAAATGTTTTTTAATAATTATTTTATATAGATATTTTGTCTAATGGTTTTATTTTGATTAGAGGGGGAATACTGTGTTTAAACTCATTAAATTCCCTTTTTTTAAAAAATAGTATTATTTCCCTTCTTGCCGATTTATAAGAGAATAAGAGAACAGGTTAAGAACGGTTTTCTCTACATCTCACCATAGTCCAAACTAAAGTGACTATTAAGTTCATAATGAAAACTACACTATATCAAGCTTAAGTTTTTGTTTTGACATAGGCTCTATTCATTTAGCAAAGCGTTATGTGTAGGTAAAAGATCATGTTCGCTGAATCATCCAATCAGAAAAGACGAATAACAAAATATTTTAACAAAATAATGGTTTAACAATTACGCATCAATAATATACATGTATATTGAACCATAACTCCAATAATAAATATAATGTCACAAATGATATTTAGTCTATATTAGTATGTAGCAGTTTTAAATCTTCATCTTTCTGCTGGCTCTCGATAAAAAAAAAATGCTACTAATTAATTATCAGCTTTTTCACTTCTTTTCCCCGCTGCGTTTTAAAATTCCCAATAGAATCATCAACTTCCGTTTTACTTCCTAGCAACGTAGCCAGTTTCATTACAACGAAATGCCAGTACAGTTCTGATCATTTCTTCCGGCACTCGGTCATCCGGGTGATTCCTGGCATTCTCCATCGACACGGTCATTCCCCAGCCGTCCAGATATATTATTTTATCCTGCAGGTCTCGGAAAGTTTCTCGCAGTAACCGAACATAAAACGGGCCTAGATTATCTCCGCCTATGGCGTGGTTCCCGTTGTAATCCAGCGAGATGGCGTGAGGGCCTCGGATGGCGAAAAGCGCATCCGGATTTCTCGCAACGAGTTGCCTTACCGCGTCACTCAGCGAGCGCAATCTTGCATGCAGCACGGCGAGGTGTGAAGGTGTGACGTGAAGATAGTAATGGATCATGAAGATGTGTTTACCCGCCGATGTGGTCATCTTTATATACTCGGCAACGCTCCTGTATCCAAGCCTCGGGGTCCACTCGAACTTCTGGTACAAAGGTAATTCATGAGGCGTGAACACAATGGTGATGTTGTGTTTTTCCAAAGTACAATTCCCTGACAAAGGCCAAATGCCACGGGTCATTTTACTACAGTTGGTGTATTTTTTTACGGCGTTAAATAACCGGACGCCGTTGGAATCCCCGAAGACCCAGACGGTTGTGTCCCTCAGGCAGGATCTGGCCCAGTCAACAGTCACTTCCGGTCTGGCGCATTGCAGTGATGACCAGGTCAAGTTTGGTCCCCAGAATCCCCCAGGAGTGGATGTCAGCTCCCAAGTGACCTTGAGATTGGTTAGTGAGCAAGGACGTAGGTAAGTTGGTTTACCTGCGCATAAAAAAAAATATTCAATTATCGTTTATATTTAAATCATTCTTTTTAGAAGGAAAATTATAATGATTTCCAAGGCTACATAAGAATTTAGATTTTAAAAAATAGATTTTATTTAAAGTCTGGAAATAGAAAATCTTACCTTTCTCTCTGACAACTAATTGAATGTTATTTGTAATGGAATAATTCATTATGTATCTGTTGGAAAGTTGAAAAAACGATTGACTTTTTTTCATTTTCCAATTTTCTTATCGACATAACAGCACCGGTCTATAACAGTATAAATACATTTTTTTTTCTACAATCTAACTAAACATGGGTTAGTAATATGGTCCCTCTCCCCCCTCCCCCCCCTCCCCTCATCAATGCGAACTGTTGATTCAAAAGGACGTGTGAGGAAAATGATATTAGATGTGAGCGAATTGGGAAGGAAATTCAAATTTGTGAAAAAAATATGTGTGCACTGCACAGTTTTAATGGGTGTGCACAGTTTTAATGGGTGTGCACAGTTTTAATGTGTGCGCATAGTTTTAATGTGTGTGCTCTATTGTAATATGTGTGCACAGTTTTAATGTGTGTGCACAGTTTAAATGGGTGTGCACAGTTTTAATGTGTGTGTACAGTTTTAATTTGTGCGCACAGTTTTAATGTGTTTACTCTATTGTAAAATGTGTGCACAGTTTTAATGTGTGTGCACAGTTTTAATGTGTGTGTACAGTTTTAATGTGTGTGTACAGTTTTAATGTGTGTGCACAGTTTAAATGGGTGTGCACAGTTTTAATGTGTGTGTACAGTTTTAATTTGTGCGCACAGTTTTAATGTGTTTACTCTATTGTAAAATGTGTGCACAGTTTTAATGTGTGTGCACAGTTTTAATGTGTGTGTACAGTTTTAATGTGTGTGTACAGTTTTAATGTGTGTGCGCAGTTCTAATGTGTGTGCGCAGTTCTAATGTGTGTGCACAGTTTTAATGTGTGCACTCTATTGTATGTGTGTGCACAGTTTTAATGTGTGTGCTCTATTGTAATATGTGTAAAGGGTGCAGCTAAGCTTGTCACACTCGACATAAACGATTCTCACAATATATTTTACTACCCAACCCTCTTCATCTTCTGAGGTTATCAACTACAAAGAATGTTCGAGTTTTATTTCCGTTGGTCACAGCTCTGCATAATTTATTCCTCTTTAAAAAAAAAACATTTTCTAAGCTGTCGTCCTCCTAATGGTCACAGTGGATGTTTGCGTGTGAGTATGTGTGTGTGTGTGTTTGTATCCGCAGAGAATTATATTTAAAAATTCCATATCCCCCCAACCGCATAACTCACCCTACCTGTTCCCTTAACTTAAAATATGGGAATCTCATTTTTAGTAAAAAAAAAATAATTGCAGGTCCTCTGTTTTCCTAAACTGACCATACAGATTGTGTTAACATTGATGTCTCACACCCCTAGCTGACCATACAGATTGTGTTAACATTGATATCTCACACCCCCTAGCTGACCACACAGACTACATTAACATTGTTATCTCACACCCCTAGCTGACCATACAGATTACATAAACATTGTTATCTCGCACACCTAGTTGACCATACAGATTACATAAACATTGTTATCTCACACCCCTAGCTGACCATACAGATTACATAAACATTGTTATCTCACACCCCTAGCTGACCATACAGATTACATAAACATTGTTATCTCACACCCCTAGCTGACCATACAGATTACATAAACATTGTTATCTCACACCCCTAGCTGACCATACAGATTACATAAACATTGTTATCTCACACCCCTAGCTGACCATACAGATTACATAAACATTGTTATCTCACACCCCTAGCTGACCATACAGATTACATAAACATTGTTATCTCACACCCCTAGCTGACCATACAGATTACATAAACACTGATATCTCACGCTGTGGGTGTCCTCTTTATTAATAGTCTTTCTTCGTCTGTCACGTTGTGCGGTTGCACCAGAGGCGTGGAAAATGTGGCGTTCCAGTTCTCACACCCAAGTCTGTTAAGAAAGGTGAATTTTCGGGACGAGTTAATGTGTGCCTGAGGCTCGTTACCCGTAAGTAGCCTAAATTCACCAACAAAATGACCAAAACGCGCCACGTGTGCATTGTCCCTACCACACTTGACATTATCAGCCCTAGGCCTGGTTACTCAATACGGAAAGAGTTATTCATGTTCCGTTTTATGATATGAAATTAGCGGTGACAAACTTACAGACAAACCTTATGGCCTGATAAATGAGGGCTGGATATTTTAGTGCCTAAACCGATAGCTTGACCAGTCTAACGGTTAATCCGAGCCCTAATCACTCCTAGTATGAGACAATAGCCTCGGTTGATGACCAAAATATGTGTACACAAAACCCAACCCTGACACAGTGGCGTAGTGAGGAGGGAGAAAGGGCGTAGGGAGAAAGGGCGTAGGGAGAAAGGGGGCATCATTACTCTGGCGCTACTCACATAGGGGCGCCAAGTGATATATTTTACGTATGATATTATATGGTTTTCGAATGGTGGGGGGGTGGGGGGCGCTAAAAAGGTTAAGCTCGCTGCGCCACTGCCCCGACCACCTCTATTATTGAACTAGCTGTTGTTGTGTATTGGTTTGTGAGTTGTGCAGCAGATTATCTGCTGTCAGAATATCGTATGTGTGGGTGTGAGAGCTGTGTTGGGTCAGTTAGCGTGTTTTTGAATGGCATGAAATATAATAATGGATACCAGGACACACCAAAATAAATGGAAATGAGATTGCTGACCAATTGGCAAAATCTGGCAGCAAAGAAATGCAAGTAGATGGCTCTCTAAATGCAGAAGAAATGAAAAGCTGTATAAATGAAAAAATCCAACAAAAATGGATGAATACCCACCCAGAACATGACAAAAACGACCCCTATTATAAACTTCCCAGACAAGCTCAAAATATTATCTTCAGATTCAGAACTGGGCACAACAGACTAAGACAACACATGTTCCGAAGGGTAGGCATTGGAAACAGTGAGGACTGCCCATGTGGGATGTCTCCAGAGAATGCAGAACATGTTCTTCAATCCTGCCCTTTACATGACACAGCTCACAACAGGTTCTGGCCACAGATGTCCCCCTTCAATCAAAAACTTTATGGGAGCGAGACGGACCTGGATGCCACCGTGCAGTTCATCATAGCTATAGGCTGGTCGTTTGAAATCCTCCATGAACATATAATCGAGAACAAAGAAGAATAAGAATGGCATGGCGTGGGTTTGATCGTGAAAAGGGTGGAAGATCAAAGTCGTGAATGGAGAGTGACCGGAGTGACCAGTATGACCAGTGGAGCATGGCTGTATTTGGTTGAAGAGATCAGGGGTTTAGAGGGAAGGTGGTTGTAGGTGTATGTGGAGAAGGGGAGTTAAGCGGACAGTAAAGAGCTCATTTTATGGGACAGGTGCGAGTTGACGAATGTAACAGTAGGGCCGGTGGTGACTACACTATTTGTCTGGACTTATTGTTATTTTGTCATCATTCTTTTCTTTAGCTATCGATTCTGCCGGAAGAGTTTCACCAGATTTACGGAATATTTCTTTCACTTGATTGAAAATTTCTTCTTTGTCCTGACCATCTTTTTATCACCATTAAAGAAAACCCGAATGTAAGGCGATGGCGTCATATTTTTAAACAAATACATACTTATTTACATTTGCGTTCTTGTACTGCATTTTAGCAAAATGCCAAACACAAATTTTTCTGCACCTGCACTGGGTGGATGTTCCTGATTAAAAGCAACCATTATAACGTTATCTTTCAGCAACAGCTTTCCAATTTCTAAATTATTTAAAGTTCTCCTTATAGGATGGAGCTGCACCTTTCATAACAGGCATTCTGTTTAGCCTGACTTCAATGTTTTAATGAGTGAGCTCACTATACTAGGTTGAAAGCCTGACTAAATCACTTAGAAGGGCGACTCCACTCTGAATGAAGTTAATGTCTCATTTCGACGACTTCGTTAGGATTTCGCTCTAACGTCCTCGCAAGCGGATGTTAGGCGAAGTGAGGAGAGAGACTATCTATTAGAAATGCAGAGACTACAGATTGAGATAAGAAAAATTGAATTGGGTCAAGCCGGCAACGTTAATCCAACGCCCCCCCCCCCGTGGTACAGAAAAATATACGTGTGTTCGATGAGGCCAAGGACAACATAGATGCCTACATAAAACGATTTGAAGATTTCTATAGGTCACAGAGAATCCCGGAAAAAGAATGATGACAAAATAACAATAAAGTCCAGACAAAGAGTATAGTCACCAGCGGCCCAAAATTTTACACTCGTCAACTCGCACCTGTTCCATCCGATGAACTCTTTACTGTCCGCTTAACTCCCCTTCTCCACGGTTCCCTTCAAGGCTACAACCACCTTCTCTCCTAACCCCTGATCTCTTCAACCAAATACAGCCATGCTCCACTTGTCATACTGGTCACTCCGGTCACTCTCCATTCACGACTTTGATCCTCCACCCTTTTCACGATCAAACCCACGCCATGCCATTCAAAACACGCTAACTGACCCAACACAGCTCTCACACCCACATACAATTTTCTGGCAGCAGATATTATGCTGCTCAACTCACAAACTAGTACACAACACTATAATCTCATTGGTTACCAAAATCTGAGTGCAATATATAAACAGATTTGGTATCGATGGCCAATTGGTGTAGATACTTGACAGTCAACCTGAGAGTCCTGGGTTCGATCCTCGGTGAGAACATGGAAATTTTCACAGGTGAAATTGGTTTCAAAGTCGTCCCACAAGGCGGCTGGGCGTTGTGCTAACCACACATTCCCTTTTATATGCCGAGGTTACAGAAATAGGTGAATTCTACATTTTATTTGCTTTTCAAGGCAAAGTGAACTTTACTTTAATATTACCATATGTAAATTCGAGATGTAAAGGGGTACGAGTGAATTTATAAAAAAAAAAAAAAAATTTTTCCTAAAAGTAGATTTAATAATCACTGACCTTTTATTTAATGGGCGACCACAGTAAAAAGACTGGCCAATAATATGTGTAAAGTTGCATACACAAGGTCTTCCCACAATGTTGGGCAAACTCCAACACAAAGTTACCTAAAAGAATAGCAAGACATGTGTATTAGTTCAGTACCTGTATAAAGCAACTAGTAGAAGTAAAGTTCCCTTTGCCTTGACGGGCAAATAAAATGTAGAATGCACCTATTTCTGTAACCTCGGCATATAAAAGGGTTTTGTTTTAAGCACAACGCACAACTCAACTTTAAGTCGGGTACCCATTTTTAAAGCTGGTTGGGCTTGAGGATCGAACCCAGGACTCTCCGTACGACAGTCGAGTATCTAGACCACTCGGCCATCGGCAAAAAATCAGTATCAATAAAATGGCTAGTGTCTTATTTATAGTCACTCCGTGTCACCCTGTGCCACTATGAATCACTCTGTATCACTATGTATCACCCCAACTTTCACCGCTTCATTCTTCTTCTTCCTTTGGCTCTACAGCCCATTTAGGGTCCTGACCTGCCATACTACTCTTCTCTACTTTTCCCGATCCATGGAATTCTTCCTCCACTCTCTCACTCCTATGACTTTAAGGTCTTTCTCAATTTCCTCTAACCACCTGCTTCTTGGTCTGCCTTTAGGGCCTTTTCTCATTGGGTGTTGCCTCATATATTGCTTTTTTTTGGACCTCTGTTGTTTTCCACTCACCGCTTCATTATTTTTTTATTAATCGTATCATTACATGGAGATTGAGCCTTCGCCACCACCCCACCCCCACGGTATTACTGGGGTGGGGCAGGGTTATGAGTACCAGAGCATAGTACCTTAAGTGTCACACTGGAACATTCACAATACATTTAAATGTGTGGTCGCCTTGTACACGGAGTTTTATCAGTCCAATGAGTACCAAGCAGGACGCATGGTTATTATTAGTACTAAACATTTTCCGATTGTTTATGTCAGTTCAAATAACCCAAGAGATTTTGATATTTTAATAACTCATTACTAATATATATATATATATAGATAACGTGTATATTGTATCCATGTATATCAAATTCACCACCCCATCTCGCACAACAATTAAACTCTGTTTGCTCACCTCTTCTGTATTATTGTATAGAAACTTGGCCTGGACAAATCTGGAAGCGGAGAGGTGGGCTTGGTGGATGACGACCCGGATGTACTCACGGGGGTAGGCCACTGCCACCTTGATCTGTTGGGGGGTTGAGAATGTGTGGGTGGGGGGAGGGGGGAGTATCAACTTTTACAATAAATAAATAAACAAACACCAGCAGCTATTCAATGTTAACACATTATTCATATGGGTCATTGGCCTGTCATTGGCCTGTCATTGGCCTGTCATTGGCCTGTCATTGGCCTGTCATTGGCCTCTCATTGGCCTGTCATTGACCTGTCATTGGCCTGTCATTGACCTGTCATTGGCCTGTCATTGGCCTGTCATTGGCCTGTCATTGACCAGTCATTGGCCTATCATTGGCCTGTCATTGACCTGTCATCGGCCTGTCATTGACCAGTCATTGGCCTGTCATTGACCTGTCATTGACCAGTCATCGGCCTGTCATTGGCCTGTCGTTGGCCTGTCGTTGACCAGTCATTGGCCTGTCATTGGCCTGTCATCAGCCTGCCATTGACCTGTCATTGGCCTGTCATTGACCTGTCATTGACCTGTCATTGACCTATCATTGGCCTGTCATTGACCTGTCATCAGCCTGTCGTTGGCCTGTCATTGACCTGTCATTGACCTGTCATTGACCTATCATTGACCTGTCATTGGCCTGTCATTGGCCCGTCGTTGGCCTGTCGTTGACCAGTCATTGGCCTGTCATTGACCTGTCATCAGCTTGCCATTGACCTGTCATTGGCCAGTCATCGGCCTGTCATTGGCCTGTCGTTGGCCTGTCATTGACCAGGCATTGGCCTGTCATTGACCTGTTATCAGCCTGTCATTGGCCTGTCGTTGGCCTGTCATTGACCTGTCATTGACCTATCATTGACCTATCATTGGCCTGTCATTGACCTGTCATCGGCCTGTCGTTGGCCTGTCGTTGGCCTGTCATTGGCCTGTCATTGTATTCCTGATATCAATTGAAGACGACCATTCTACATGTGTTCGCTATACGTGCTCAGTCTACACTGTTTATAGATGATGATTAGATCCTCGACGATTCCAATTAAATCATGTGACCAGAACTAACTATCCTGTACTAATACTTCAACAAAATTTAGACCATTATATATGAATGGCCATACATATATTATTGAACTAATGACGTAGTTTAAACGTATGGTGTGGCCACGTTTATTTACGTGTATACGCTTTTATCTAGTTTGCGTTATCAGGATGTTCTAAGCCGTGTTTCGGTAGATACGTTTCCAGTTGTTCCACACTTTAAAGAAGCCAAATCAATGTGAAATATTAAACAATTGTGTACTCTGGATGATAATACAATTTTTTTTAAGTCAAAGAATTAAAAATCTTATAAAGTCGGTAGCTGATTACTTATTTGGCAATGTTTATGTAAATTGGGGTTAAAAGGAGGAGGGGGGCAGTTCAAATTGTTTTATTTTCGGGCCTCGTGCCTTTTTTTATCATTATAATTTCGATAAATTTGTATATTATTTAAGGATTTTTTTAATATATTTTTTGCAATTAAACACAAAAATCTTTATTTATTTATTCTTTTAAAAATATTTCTTCTTGTATAAGCTGTTTTTTTTTGTTTGTTTTTGTTTTGTTACAACAGCATATTGGTTATTTAGTCCCTCCCAACCTCCAACCCCCACCTTCATTTATAGCTTTTGTATCAAAGTAACTTTATGATCATAATATATACAAGACAAGATGTCACCTACAGTGTCCATTAAAGTGTTGAGGGAGGGAGGGGGGGGGGTCAGTGTGTGTACGTGTTTTCAATGCGCTGACTGAGGGGGGGGCGAGGGGTGTGACTCATTTCATCATCATACAGTTAGTTTTACAAGGGGGAGGGGGTGGGTGGGTGGTGTTTGTTGAAATATTGAGGTGAAAGTAATGACAGTTATGGTACTAGACGACAGTATAAAATTACTGACAAACAAATAACAACAAGCTCAGCAGTTTTTTTTTTATTCAGTGATTTATACCTGTGTGCATTTTTCGAAATCATTGCTGGACTTTCTTAACAAAAAAAAAGTTCCCTTAAGCCCCAAAGGGCTCATCGGGGAAGATAAAGTGTAGAATTCATCTGTTTCTATAACCTCGGCATATAAAGGGATTGTGTGGTTAGCACAACGCCCAGCCGCCTTTACTTCACCAACTTAAAGTCAGGTACCTATTTCAAGTTGGGTGGACTTTAGGACTATCACCAGGATTTGAAAAAAAGTCCAAGGTTCTCACTGACATTCAAACCCGGGACCCTTCGGTCGACAGTCGAGCGCTCTACATTGCACGACCACCCTTTCTTACGAGTTGAACTAAATTTGAAATATATATATAAAAAAAGTTCTCTTAGCCCAAACGGGCATCGGTGCAGATGAATTGAGGACAATAGTGGTAGAAGTTGACTCTGACGTAAACTTCTTCTTAAGTAAAGTTTTCCTAAGCCCCACAAGGTTCACCGGGTCAGATGTAGTGTAGAATCCATCTGTTTCTATAACCTCGGCATATGAAGGTATTGTGTGGTTAGCACAACGCCCAGCCGCCTTTACTTTCCCAACTTAAATTCAGGTACCCATTTAAAGCTGGGTGGACTTGTGCGACGACTTTGAAACACATTTCACCTGGAAAAATTCCCATTGTTCTCAAACGAGGACTCTCCGGTTGACTGTCGAGTATCTACACCACTCGGCCATCCGTCCCACAAATTTCAAATATAGCAGAACTGAAATACAGGTTATACATCCGTACCTCCAAAACCAATTTAAGTCCAGTCATAAAAATCTTTAGAAGACTCCAAAACATTTTCTAGTAAAGAACCGAATTTCTTCCTCCATAAATAATTTAAAATTCATTTTTCTGTTTCTGGGTAGCGAAAATCCAAAATAATCAAATTATTCTACAGTAAATAATTGTAATATTTCAGGCAAAATGTGGAGTAATTGTATGGCTTATACAGCATTTTGTTTCATTGTTAAAAAAAAAAAACCAAATAGCTAAAAAATCACACAGCAAAAAAATAGCACAACAAACAAACAAAAATGCTGGCAAAAATCACACCGCATATTTTCAATACAAGACGAAATCATGAAGATGTTGTAAAACAGACCCGAGACGAATTTCGCTTTAAAATGTTGGTAAATGTTTTAAATGTTTAAAATTTTATACTTTTTGAAATGGAAGTTGGACTTTGCAGTCCCGGGTAGCTGCTAGTCATAGAGTTATGTTATCTTAGATCAGTTTATCTTAATTCACGAGCACTAGGAACTTTATCTCCAATTATTAAAAAAAAATGCCAATATTTTAGTTATGTCATCTTAGATCGAGTTATCTCCAATCAAGTGTACAATAAATCATTCTTTCTAAAATTAAATTGTCAATATCTGAGTTATGTCATCTTAGATCGAGTTATCTCCATTCAAGTGCACAATAAAACATTCTTTCTAAAATTAAATTGTCAATATATGAGTTATGTCATCTTAGATCGAGTTATCTCCATTCAAGTGCACAATAAAACATTATTTCTAAAATTAAATTGTCAATATCTGAGTTATGTCATCTTCAATCAACTTATATCTCCATTCAAGTGCACAATAAAACATTCTTTCTAAAATTAAATTGTCAATATATGAGTTATGTTATCTTAGATCGAGTTATCTCCATTCAAGTGCACTATGCACATTATTTCTAAAATATTATTGTCAATATATGAGTTATGTCATCTTAGATCGAGTTATTTCCATTCAAGTGCACAATAAAACATTATTTCTAGAATGAAATTGTCAATATATGAGTTATGTCATCTTAGATCGAGTTATCTCCATTCAAGTGCACAATAAAACATTCTTTCTAAAATTAAATTGTCAATATATGAGTTATGTCATCTTAGATCGAGTTATCTCCATTCAAGTGCACAATAAAACATTATTTCTAAAATTAAATTGTCAATATCTGAGTTATGTCATCTTCAATCAACTTATATCTCCATTCAAGTGCACAATAAAACATTCTTTCTAAAATTAAATTGTCAATATATGAGTTATGTTATCTTAGATCGAGTTATCTCCATTCAAGTGCACTATGCACATTATTTCTAAAATATTATTGTCAATATATGAGTTATGTCATCTTAGATCGAGTTATTTCCATTCAAGTGCACAATAAAACATTATTTCTAGAATGAAATTGTCAATATATGAGTTATGTCATCTTAGATCGAGTTATCTCCATTCAAGTGCACAATAAAACATTCTTTCTAAAATGAAATTGTCAATATCTGAGTTATGTCATCTTCAATCAACTTATATCTCCATTCAAGTGCACTATGCACATTATTTCTAAAATGAAATTGTCAATATTTGAAAAAAAAATTATTTCTTACCTGGGTCATTCCTGGCCAAAGACACCAAGCAGTTATCAGATAACTTCCGTTATTGAAATCTGTCACGTGACCTGCTGACCTGTACTGTTTGGCTCCACAGTCTACTAACCAAACCCTGACCTCGTCACCACCCACAGCCCTGGGCTGACCATACCCGTTGACCAGATCAACTCGTCCAGTAACGGTATCCCCGACTAGGCATCGGATCGTGTCATTGTCCACACCAAACATGGTGACCTTTGACAGTTTCACGTCTGGTAACTGTTTCATGTCTTCCAGCGGAGGATAACTCAGGTAGTCTTTCTCAAACTCGTAGATGTACTGCCCATTGGTCAACAGTGGATTGACTGGGAACGATGGAGCCCGAATCACCTCTAGCCACATGCTCTCATCGTCGTAATAACATAATGACTCATTGTGACTCAAGTCATGACACGTATTGTCGCACGACTCCAGAGTCTTGGCGCGGAATGACTCCACAACGTCTTCAAGGGTGACTTTCTGCCATTGGGAAGTTTCGACGACTGAATGGCTCTGTATACGCTCCAAATTTGCATATTCCGTTTCGTTTCTTTCTGTTGAAATGACATTCAGCCGACTTGAACAGGTGGAGATAAATGTACGCCATGAATTTGTTAGGGCTCTGGGATCGGAGATCACTGTGATTAAAACCCCGACGCTGGCAAAAAGAAGAAAGCTTTCAATCTGTTTACATTGTTTATCTCTATGTCAGTCTGTTTGTCTGTCTATATCTGGTGAATTATCTGAACAATTTAAAATGAACATTATTATTTTTATTTTGTTTTTTAAACTTGGTAACTTTCAAAAAAGAATTTATGTTTGTAAAAATTACAAAGAAGTTCAACTTATTTCATATAAATTAGAACAATTTTGATTGATTGAGAGAGGGAAAGATAACAAATAGACATGGAGTAAGCCAAGAGAGAGATAAACATGGAGATATAAACAGAGTGGGAGAGGGATGAAGAGGGGGAGTAGGGTGGAGAGAGAGAGGTTGGGTTGAGGAGGGAGAGTAGGGTGGAGAGGGGGGTGGCAGATAGAAGCAGACAAAGTAAAGGATACAAAAGTTTGAGTATACATTCACTACATCATTAAACACTCCGATCACATTAGGATATTAGGTCAACATTATGACTGTATTAAATTCACAAAGTTATTATAATAATTAATCAAAGATAACTCGACAAAAAAATAAAAAATAAACTATTTAAACAAACCGTACTAATTATTTTGGACAAGGTAAATTACGATCGAACCGACACAACACAGAAAGAAGAGAACCTTCTTCATGATTGATGTCTCCAACTGGTCAATACCACGGTAAACAATGAAGTGACAGATACAACACGAGGTACAAAACGGATGAGCCCCTGGTGATCGATCCACCCTCCCCTCCCTCTCCTGGTCATCTATCCACCTTCCCATTCCCTCTCCTGATTTATAAAACGCCATGATATAATAAATCCAGAAATTCACAAAGCTCGCGCTGAATAAATTTAGTTCGCTCTCCCCCGAAAAGAAAAAAAAAAAGAAACTGTCACTAAAAGATAACCGTTTATAAATGGGCAAATCTTAGTTTTGAATAGTTTGATAACATGTGGTAAAATAATAGCACATCAAATACACATGGGTACAGGTCAGGGTAATATAGCTATGAGGTTGGCTGGATGTCACGACGCATTGATTAACTGTCGTGAGGCAGGTGAGGTTTACATTTTTATTCAACACTTTCAACTTTGTTTGTCATGAGTTCAACAAAATAAAAAGTAAAGGAAAAATATTGATTTACCCCGTCAATAACGATAGGGGGGAGGGGGAAGGGGGTGTCGAAACATGATATGAAAGTGCCCTTTGGTCGATGACAAGGGTGGGCAGAATTTTGTGATCCGCGGGCAAAAAGGGTTCTTCAATTCGGAAGATGAATGGAGTGTTTATATGAAATAATATGTTGTGGGACGGTCGGCAGAGTGGTGTAGTTGCTCAACCTGGCGAATACTTGAGAGTCCTGTGTTCGATCGTCGGGGAGAATTTTTCCAGATCTCGGAGCGGTGAATTTTTTTTATCTTAAGTCCCACAAGTTCACCAGGCTTTAACTGGGTACCTGACTTATATGGCGGGGGGGGGGGGCGGACAAATGGCTGGGCGTTGTGCTAACCACACAACCCCTTCATATGCCGAGGTTATAGAAACAGATGAATTCTACACTTCATCTGGCCCCGATGGCCCACCAGGGTTAAGGGAACTTTACTACTCCACGCAGGTGATGTTGGGCCAAATCAGAGAGAGAGAGAGAGAGACAGAGAGAGAGAGAGAGACAGACAGACAGACAGTCAGACAAAAAGGTCATAAAATAAGATACTTCTCAAGACTATTTATCAAATACGAAAAAAACTCGTCTAAAGATAAATGAAGTAATAATATAATTCTGGAGGGGGGGGGGGGGAGGCAGGGGGCCGGGCCCTCCACTGCGTTTTGTCTGGCCCCCCCGCTGCTTATTTGCTCTACTTAGTAAAATGTATTACCTGTCCTTCCCCCCCCCCCTCCGCTATTCCCTGGCCACTGCTGTAGAATGCCTGGCCCCCTCCTGTAGAATGCCTGGCCCCTGCTGTAGAATTTTCACGCTACGGGGCTATGATCTCAAAACCTTTAGCTGATACAATGTGCGATTTAAAAAGAGTAAACAAATCGTAAGGAAATAAATTTATATATATATATATATTATGAGGTCACTTGATTCGTCCAGTTAGGGACTAGGCCTAGCACTTCAGTGCCGTTTATACTTGTTTACTTGTTTTATCAATAACATATCTGTCCTACCATGATCATTAGACCGTGTCGTACTTTTGTGAAATTTTAATACAGCGAAAGGAGTTCAACTTCTAGTCTTACTGGGTCGCAAAAAGTTTGAGTGTCATTTAGCACACTTCTTTTGGAAAAGTTTGATCGGAAAGTGTGCGTTAATTCATCTTTTTGAAAATGTCTCCCACCGAATGGACAAAATGGACAAAATGTCGATCGTATTTTACCGTGTGTTTTATTGGTTTATTCACTTTTATTTTGCTCTACAATGGGTAAGTTGGGAATTAATTTATAATACTACGTCATTACAGAGTCAAAACCAGCCCCGTAGCGTGAAAATTCTACAGCAGGGGCCAGGCTTTCTACAGCAGGGGCCAGGCAATAGCAGGGGGGGGGGCAGGTAATACATTTTACTAAAAAGAGCAAATCTATAACAATCTATAACAATCTATAACAATCTATAACAATCTATAACAATCTATAACATTCTATAACATTCTATAACAATCTATAACAATCTATAACAATCTATAACATTCTATAACAATCTATAACAATCTATAACAATCAATAACATTCTATAACATTCTAAAACAATCTATAACAATCTATAACAATCTAGAACAATCAATAACAATCTATAACAATCTATAACAATCATACTGAATAAAAGAATATGTAAATATCATTTAAACAAAATCGGAAATAAAATTATTTCTACAATTAACAAACATAACAGCTGAAATTCGTCGTCACTTCTTTTCCGTTTCGTGAATGCGGATATTTTTTTAGGGTATATACAGTGTACTCTAATGAACAGAAACAAGCTAGTTCGACCCCCCCCCCCTTCCCACCCCACTCTCCGACCGTAATGGACAAACCAGGTAGAAATTATTTTTAGCCGTAAGCGGACGTAAGTGATAAAAGGATTTTGTTAGACTCCCAAGCATTCAGATCAACATTATTCATGTGTTGATATATATATATATATATATATATATATATATATATATATATATATAGAGAGAGAGAGAGAGAGAGAGAGAGATGGATAG
Organism: Bulinus truncatus; assembly: GCA_021962125.1. Lineage (NCBI taxonomy): Eukaryota > Metazoa > Mollusca > Gastropoda > Planorbidae > Bulinus > Bulinus truncatus. The sequence continues at coordinate 1,461,814 of JAGDYQ010000060.1, forward strand.
ATGGATAGATATATGGATAGATGGGTAGATGGATAGATAGATAGATAGATAGATAGATAGATAGATAGATAGATAGATAGATAGATAGATAGATAGATAGATAGATAGATAGATAGATAGATAGATAGATAGATAGATAGATAGATAGATAGATAGATAGATAGATAGATAGATAGTGGAGTCAAAGAGAGGGATAACATCCATAATGTTTAAAATTAAACCCTAAACTATTCGAGCGGTCATTTTAAACGTCATTTTAATCGGAAAAAGAGTTTTCAGCTGCTGCATTAGATTAGTTTATGCATCAATACACTATTAATACTCGGTAATTTATTTTTTCATTTCACGATGTTCTTTACTTTAAGTCTTTTTTACTTTTATTGCGTTTTTTCTTTCCAATATTGTCTACATTCCAATGTTAAACGGATTTTTATTTTCTAAATTTGTAAAAAAATACATTGCAGAATGCTTTATAGCATTGACGATGATTCTTGTAACTTGTGTAAATCGCTGTTTCAAGGGGATCTAATCAAGGGTTCTTCAGGTCAAAGTCGCGCTCTCTTCACCGAAAGTGAACATCCGCCCCACCCCCAAATATCGCGTATTATAATAAAAGACTGCCAACTAAGAGATTATTATTCTCACTGTTTGATATGTGAATTTCATTATATTAGCTTTTAAAAGAAACACTAACCCGCGACATATTCAGGGAATAGAGCAACTTTTCCCAGACTTTTTCAGATAAGTACAAAGCTGGGAAAAGCGTAGCATAACACGAATTCTATTATTCAACGCTAGTATCAAATAAATATTATGGCATGATATTTTATGAACTCTCTATCCTGGTCTGAGAGACACACCATGATCTACAGGGAATGGATCATTTGGGGTTCTCTAGTCAGGAATAAAAAAAAAACTCTTTCTTGCGAGGGTGGTGGTACTGTGGACAATGAGGACTATCCGAGATCGCAGTATTCACAGCTGGCGGTGGTGACGGATGTGGTCGGCACACAACACCCTTCCACTCCGTCCCACTCAAGCACACCTGCGCAGCCTGCCCATTCGGGCTGAGGATACAGGCACACTACACCTTCCCCTCTGTTCGAGTGGCAGGGAAAACCCCTTGCCTTGCCATTCTGGCCGATCAGCAGTACACACACCATGCTGGTCTGGCCAGTTTGGGCAAGGAATAAAACCCACCTTTCTGCCATCCTGGCAGATAATAGCGGGCACACTCACACCGCCGCTCTGTAGGGATGGCAGACATACATCAGCGCCGCCAACAATGCTGGTGTGGTAGGCACACTACACCCTACCATGCTGGCAATGGCGGCGTTAAAAAAAATAGCATGATAAGTATGCGTGGTCCATATGTAAAACAGGATTTGATTTCCCACACCTTCCCTAAACTCTCACTTGATATCGATCGATTACCTTCGATACTCGCGTAAATGTATGCCTTAAATTTCACTAAAAAAAAAACAGGGTCGACTTATCCTCGGGCCACAGAATATTCCACATAATTTGGGTAACGACATTGTACACTCAACACCGCAAGGACAACGCAGGCAATGGCGGAAACCGGAAACATAGACTCAATATTTATTCGGCGCAGCGTTTTGCTGCTCTTTATTAAATTTGCAGTGAATTGTTTTTGTACCGACAGCATAAGTGACTTTCTCATAGCATCTAGACTTCTAATCTAAATGAGGCGAAGTGGCTGGATAGTTACGTTGGTAAAGTGCTTGCAATGCGATCTTGAGGGTTGGAATTCGAACACTCCGTACTTATCGGTTGATGCCTAGTGCATGATGATAACGCGCGTTAACAACAGAAAATTTAAATGAAATTACGGGGAAAGTCCAGATGTATAATTATAAAATAGAATATTTTAGTTGTCAAGTTTTACCCTCGACATATTCGTGGGTCATAACAAATTTTGTAATTTATGGTTAAAAAATATTCTCGACTTAACTACGAGATCGACTTATACGCCAGTATCTACGATATTTTAATGTTCGAATTGATAATTGATATCTAAAGCCCCCCCAAAAAAAGAGAAAGTGAAGTTTGGGCCTTCTTTCGGCATGAAGCCCTAGAGCCGCGCAGGCCTAATTGCACAACCAATATACACAGGCCCAGGCATTAATGTTTTTCTTTTTTTTTTTTATTTCTGTTCTTTCAATTTTTTTTTAGGATCTGGAATGGACTTGGTTGGACCAATTTCTATATATATATCATCAACAGCTCATTAGTAAATAAAGTGTTAAAGCAGGATAGATTAACACTCTCTGTACTGGATCATTCACTTGACAGCAATGGTACTTACTGGAAGAAAGTTACGCTGAGTCAGATAGTGGATACTTTCTATACCAAAACAAGGGAGACGTGTGAAAACAGCTGTGTTGGTGTCAATGACTCCACCTGTTCCAGTTTAACCTCTCAGGGCTGGAATAATGTCCTTCTAAATGGGTCATTTGCGTTGAAACCTTTGTTATCAAAGGGACAGTACATCTACAAGTTTGAGAAAGAATACCTGAGTTATCCTCCGCTGGAAGACATGAAACAGTTGCCTGACGTCAAACTGTCCAAGGTCACCATGTTTGGTGTGGACAACGACACGGTCCGATGCCTAGTCGGGGATACCGTTACTGGACGAGTTGACCTGGTCAATGGGTATGGTCAGCCCGGAACTGTCGGTGGTGACGAGGTCAGGGTTTGGCTAACCAAACTGTGGAACCAAACATTATCGGTCATCAGGTCACGTGACAGATCTGAACAATGGAAGTTATCTGATAACTGCTTGGTGTCTTTGGCCAGGAACGACCCAGGTAATGCATGAATTTTTTTTTAAATATAGACATTTCATTTTCATTTTAGAAATAATGTTTTATTATTCACGTGAATGGAGATAAGTTAATCTAAAAATGACTTAACTCCTATTGGTGAGTGATTAAAACTTTGAATCACATGCATTAATGTTTTTCCCCGGTAATTTTATTTTCAAACAATGTTTCACTCGACAGGTCAATGTGGCAGTGGCGTATCCACGCGAGTACCTGAGGTCAGTTATTGACCAGTCCCATCAGTCTGTGTCCAGGTTCGTCTTTGGAAAGTTCGCCCACAACAACACGGAAGAAGTAAATTTGTTTTTTAACGGGTTTAAAGCTTTTTTTAAAAATCAGCTTTATTTCACTTCACGTCGTTGACGTTTTACTCGCTGACGCCACACTGCTGATGGTGCTGTTGATGATGCCACCCATGGTGCTGTTGATGATGCCACCAATGGTGCTATTGATGATGCTACCAATAGTGCTGTTGATGATGCTACTAATGGTGCTGTTGATGGTGCTACCAGTGGTGCTGTTTATGACACCACCAATGGTGCTTTTGATGACGTTACCAACGGTGCTGTTGATGATGCTACTTAATGGTACTGTAGATGGTGCTACCAATGGTGCTGTTGATGATGCTACTTAATGTAGCCATTGATCGTGCACTGCTTTTATCTTTGATTCATCTTAAGAACGACGCAAAGTACGCTCATAACACACATTATATAATGTACACTAGTAGATGTTCCATCTGACTTTCAGTCAATGTTAAACTATTTTATTTTGGTTTCGGATGAAGAAAGGGGGTGGGGAGAGGAATTTTCATTCATCGCTTACTAAACGTAAACAAAAATTTTGAACCCCGGGTGTTCCAAGATATAGATCTGTCGACCCTGACATTGTTAAACACCTGGTTAAACACCTGGTTAAACTCCTGGTTTTGCTTAAAAAATATATATGACCAAAAAAAAAATTGTAAACACTTTATTTGTTTCACCAGGCAACTGTATGCTGGAGCACACCGAACGTTGTCGGACGATCATGCATTTGTAACATGACCTACTTTGTCGGCCAGTCGTTTTACTGTGGACGACCGTTGAATAAAAAGTCAGTCGGTATTTGAAGAAAAAAAAAAGAACCATTCACCATTATGCATGTACAGTCGATTCCGCTTAATTGGGACACATCGGGACCGAGGCTTTTTTGTCCCGATTAAGCGGCTGTCCCAATTAAACATACACATTGTACTATTGGCTTCTTGGTTTGGTTTCTTTGAGATTTGTCCCAAATAAGCGGCTGTCCCAATTAAGCTGTGTCCCAATTAAACATATACATTAACTATTGGCTTCTTGGTTTGGTTTCTTTGAGATTTGTCCCAAATAAGCGGCTGTCCCAATTAAGCGGTGTCCCAATTAAGCGGAATCCACTGTATATTGTTTATGATTCGTAAACGGTAGCTATCCATAAACGGTGTGTCGACTAGGATAAACATATTCATTATTATTTAAGAATACAAAGTATAATACATGAAATATTTTACAAAATTATTCGAATCTTCTAAATTCAGCCTAAGCTGCTACCACTGGGTGGCTACGTCCGCTGGTCCGATGATACAGCCTGCCAAAGTGACATCAGCGGAGAGAGAGCTCATCAGGACTATTCCAACTTAGTGAGTATTCAGGTAGATAGAATAGTCAATACTGGATTAACCAATAAGCAAAGTAAGCACGCGCTTAGAGAGCATCAATGGAAGACTGGGCAAGACAGACAAAAAATTATACTTAATTTTTTTTACTCATTTACATTAATGTTGATTTCAAAATACTAGTAAATTGAGCAATGATTGTGCTCACAGAATCGTATGACTATGTACAAATGACGTGTGCCAGCAGATGAAATAAAAATAAAATACAAACTCTCCAAGTTAGATTTTTGTGGAGAAGAATCGACAAATTACGATACCGCCATGTAAAATTATTACCATTTTTATCTTCATAAGCGTCATACACTTAGTATGTTAAAAAGGAGAAAACAAGATGACGTACAGAGAAATAAACAATTAAAACCAACTTGGTTCGTTTCATATTTGGGGGAGGGTGGGGCAAGAAAATTAGTTGGTTGTGATGGCATCAAGAATAATGTTAAATGCTCTCACAGTTCAAATCAAGAACAGCGACCATTTTGATTGTTTATCGTTTATATTTATTAAATGCTCTCACAGTTCAAATCACCGAGCACACAGGCGTAGGTTTAATAATGAGCATTTAATAAATATAAACGATAAACAATCAAAATGGCCACTGTTCTTCTTGCCCGCTCCATTCTCTCTCTCTCTCTCTCTCTCTCTCTCTCTCTCCATCTGCTGCTGTTACGTCATACCGTCACCGCTTTCAATTACAATTCATCCGGTGCGCTGGTATAGGGAATTCCCGAATCATCGCAATAATCTGGCAATAAGTATACTTAATATCTGAACAATTACCATATCTTAGTTTAAAGGTGGTAGAACATTTTAGGCCATTAATTCAACGCTCATTTGTGGGGTACCACCAGGCCACGCCCAGGAAGGGGGAAAATATTGCTCTACTGTCAATCAAATATTTTTTCTAATATGTATAAAGAGATCAACAGAATTATTAAAATCACAACGTACAATAAAAGTGAAAACGGGAGGGGAGTAAAGTGATGATTTGTAGTGTCACCATCACTGGGAGTGCACCGAGGGAGACTGGACTCACTAGGATTTCAACCCAGGCCTACAACGTGCCGTTTAGGCTAACAATCAAAGCGATTCCGAGTCACACTCAGAAATGAATAATGACTTTTTAAAAAAAAATTACTTTTAACTATCTCTCAAGATAAATTTAATAAATAGTTTTCGATCAATTTATTAACATTGTTCGTTTTTTTTTTATTATTATTTTTTTTTATAATTTCAGCCAAATTGTAAACAATACGATTACTCATTCTATACGTTTAGTTGTAGATACTAAAAGTATGTAATTATTCATGGTTCAGTTCATTTAGAAGTAGATATGAAACGAAAATGATGTGTATTATTTCTAGTTAGAAAAATTTTAAAAAGTACATTTTAAATAATGTGTTAAAAGTTAAGCCCAAGGTTATAACCATTATACTGTATTATTTAAATTCTTTAATTATGAATTACTTCTATAAGTAACCTTGCTTAATGATTACCACCATTAACATAATGGACCTTAAATGTGAATATCTCACTTGAAAGTATCTTTGCAGATTGAAGTTACGTTAATGTATGCATGTAGGTTTTATTACCATTCCTCTACACGGCATCCCATTATAGCACAAATAGAATATAACATTTACATTGACAATTTAGATGTTAGTAAATAGCACATGCAAAATTTACAACAAAAGATACTTCATTGCATTAAAACGTCTTTGATAGGTAAACTTCCTGACCTGAAGTCTTGCTCACGAACCAGTCTCAATGTTACCTGGGATCTGGCCTCAAACCCTAAAGGATTCTGGGGGCCGAATCTTCAGTGGACATCACTGAAATGTCAAAGATCTGTGTTATCACGTCAGTGGGCCCAGAAATGTCTGAAAGATTCACAAGTCTGGTTTTTCGGTGACTCCAACTCTGCCCGGATGTTTGATTCATTAAGTTCCACTACTAATTGTGGTGGACTGACCAACGGGCTGTGGCCTCCGTCCGGCACTTGCTCCAACAAAGGAAACAACATATCTATAACGTTTATGCCTCACGAGTTGCCCTTATATCAACATCAACACTGGACGCCGAGGTTCAGATACAAAAGTATCCCTGAGTACATAGCATCCACTCCGTCTGTGGGCAAGTACATCTTCATCGTTCACTACTACCTTCACTTGATGCCCTCACACCTCAGCGTGGCTCACTCCAGATTGCTGTCACTGAGCAAGGCGATCAGGGAACTCGTGGACAGGAACCCGAATGTACTGGTAGCTATCAGGGGTTCTCACGTTGCGTCTTTCGACTGGGCCGCCAACCACGCCATCGGTGGGGACAATTTGGGTAAGTTCCACGACCTGAGGGACAAAGTACTTTACCTGGACGGTTGGGGAATGACGGTCGCCCTGGAGAACTCAGAGTTTCACCCGACGAACAGAGTGCCCGAGGAAATGGTCAGGACATTGTTGGCATTCAGGTGTGATGAAACCGGATATGTAAGGAGATTATAAAATGTTTTTATAAATTATTATTATGAAATAGATGGAGCCATTCAACCAACTACATGTAAAACTGTTAAAAGTGTTCTCGGGTGCAAAATGTCTAGGAACCCCTGAATGAGATAAACACCACCGGAAGATCCACCTCCTACCCATTTGTCAACGGTGGGGACAGAAGGGAACTCACTCGCTTGATTTGCAGAGTTATTCCAAGGGAAGGGATTTTAGCTGTGTCAAAGATGAATATTGAAGATAGCTACAAAGTCTTTCACTAAACTAGATTTGAATTAGTTAAATACAAAAGTAATAAAGAGAGATTCTTATTTCATTCTAATATCATGTTTTTAGTACGTTATTTATAGCTATATGTGCAGTGGCGTCACTATGGTTGGTGTCACACGGTGCGGAAAATGTATGGTGTCACCCCCCTCCCCCCTGAAGACTTCCAACATGAGCTATGGTACATATTTCGAATTTTCCTGCACTAGACCTTAGAGAACTTACTTTAAGATACTTTAGTGGTAAAAAGATAGTACTACTGACTATATTACTTTCATTAAAATGAGTTTGTAAACTGCGTCTCCAATTTCATGAAACCACGTGACTACATATGTCATTTTTTTAAAGAACGTTTGCAAAAAAACTCGGTGCAGCTTTGAATTGTATTTATTTACCTAAGCTCTGCATGGTAGCACCCTAGGCTACTGCTGCGCATGGCGGCACCCTAGGCTACTGCTCCACATGTCGGCACCATAGGCTACTGCTCCGCATGGCGGCACCCTAGGCTACTGCTCCGCATAGCGGCACCCTAAGCTACTGCTCCGCATGGCGGCACCCTAGGCTACTGCTCTGCATGGTGGCACCTTGTGCTATTGCTCTGTATGGCGGCACCCTGTGCTACTGCTCTGTATGGCGGCACCCTGTGCTACTGCTCTGCATGGTGGCACCCTAGGCTACTACTCATTTTAATTTTAACTATGATCAGTTATAAAACCGACTATACCAAATTTTTTTTTTCTGATATGGAATTTAGATTTATTCATTTTGGTGCCACCCCTAAATTGGTGTCACCCGGTGTGATCAGCGTTCCCCCCCCCCCTCACCCCATAGTGACGCATAGTTACGTGGTTTGGGACTGTGACCCACCAGGGGACGTAGTAATCAATATTTATACGCGATAAAATGAATGATTATAGTTAGTTTTAACACTAATGAAAAGAAATACAGCGTGAATAAAGTATTAGAAAAAAAAATGGATAATTGTATTAGTTTATGTGAGACAGGTAATTATTGAGTTTAGATAATTTGATTTTTTTTTTAAATGGCTATACATCTGAAAAAAACGTTTCGCATCTTCTGTAAACAGACATATATTATGTGAGACGTGGAGAGACATGCATTTCACAGTTGGTGCGTTTCGCCATTTTATTCTCACAATGAAGCCCACTATCTGTAACAAGCCTTAGACCTACAGTACATAAACACGCCCTGTTCATGCTACATAGAAGTAGCAAAAAGTAACATTAATTCCAGGCTGCATCGGTTTCTTTTACATCACGTTATCCACTGGTCACCAATACTGGACTATAAGATGATAAAAATCGCCAGATAAATATTTTTAGAATTTATGATTTCATTAAAGATAAATCACTTCTTTTTCATTATGTTTTTTTTTTACTTTTTTTTTTTTAAATTTTGGATTAATTTTTGGTTTAATAACAATCAATACTAAGATTTGGAACAGAAATTAAAAAATACAACAATCAACAAATTAAAATAAATACTTATCTTTTCAATTTGAACAGAGTGACGTTTATTATGTCAAATTGACCTTATCAGTGGGGAGGTAATTCTTCGCCTCCCCCCCCCCCCCAAACCGTCTTCAACTTATCTCCCTTTGTCCTTTCTGTTGAAGCTGCGACCAGGCACGCAGAGAGAGGGGGGTTCATTGCCAGGGGACCCGCATCTGTAAAGGGGCCCGGCCGCCCGGACCATGTCAATTTTTTCACGACTCATTGTTTATTAAGGGGGCCCGCAATGATGTCCTGCCCTGGGGGCCCTTGTCGGCTCTCGGCGCCCCTGGCAGCGACCCATGGTGGAAAAAGACCAGGTAAAATTGACGCCACTGGAATTCCAATCCTGTCAGTAACCGAAAAAAAAAAAACAATCTACAACACTAACAAAAACTCAGATAACCCTAATAAATTTTTTATCATCAGACTTGGTCCACAGAACAGACTTCTCATGCCCTTGATTGTATACACATTATTAACGTAATAGACCCGCCATCGGCCCGCGGAATCCACGTGATTTTGCTGATTTTTAAAAAAAAAAAATAAAAGTCGATATATTCATGAATATTTAAACATATTTAGATTGATTGCAATTTTTAAAATGAATATTACTGAAATGAAATTATAAAAAAAAAAAGTAGTGCCTATTTCAGTTATATAAATGTAAATGTGCACATATTAGAGGAAAAAAATAGAAACGTGTGCATACTTGTCTTTATTAAATACTACACTGTGCACTAGACTGCACTAGACTGTACACTAGACTGTACACTAGACTGTGCACTAGACTGTACACTAGACTGTGCACTAGGCTGTACACTAGACTGTACACTAGACTGTGCACTAGACTATACACTATACTGTGCACTAGACTATACACTAGACTGCATTAGACTGTATACTAGACTGTACACTAGACTGTGCACTAGACTGTACACTAGACTGCACTAGACTGTACACTAGACTGTACACTAGACTGTACACTAGACTGTACACTAGACTGTACACTAGACTGTACACTAGACTGTACACTAGACTGTGCACTAGGCTGTACACTAGACTGTGCACTAGACTGTACACTAGACTGTGCACTAGACTGTACACTAGACTGTACACTAGACTCTGCACTAGGCTGTACACTAGACTGTGCACTAGGCTGTACACTGGACTGTGCACTAGGCTGTACACTAGACTGTGCACTAGGCTGTACACTGGACTGTGCACTAGGCTGTACACTAGACTGTGCACTAGACTGTACACTAGACTGTGCACTAGGCTGTACACTAGACTGTGCACTAGACTGTACACTAGACTGTGCACTAGACTAAGAACATGGCACTTAATAAAGAACAAAAAAAAATATAATTCTTGTATTACATATTTGATAAAAGCTAATAATAATTTTTTTTTGTTAAATTAAAGAAATATTCTTTCATAACTAAGCAACAAATATTGTGTAAATTGTTTATCTATTATTCCCGGCTATTTTTATTTTTTGTTTACAGGGAGAGAAATAAGACCAGATGTTATGTAAATTGTTTATTATAAGATAATCGATGGAGCGGAATTTCCCGTTTTGTAAAAGTTGCACCATATGACATTGATATAGTTAACGCGTTGTTATAGATTTAAAAAAAAATCCAAATTATGTAGAATGTACAGAATGTTGAGGAACTATTTTATTTTTATTACCTTGATCATGTACAACATCAGTGACTTACACTGCACCAAAAAACACATCGCCTTATTTTTGTACACGCTGGCATTTGGCATTGTTTATGTTCTCTACAACTGGTCAGTGCAATTTGTAATTGTAACGAGTTGAAGTTTATGAAATGAAGCTCTAATATTGTAATATGAAGTAAAATGTGCCAGGGGTGGGCAAACTACGGCCCGCGGGCCGCATGCGGCCCGTTTGAGTATATTGTGCGGCCCGTATGCATGTATATGTTCGTATTTTAAAATGTAATGTGCATGTGTAATAAAGCGTGAATATGAAATAAAATGACAAATGAAAGGTTATTATCTTTAATTCATATTTTCATACGTTCTGAATTGTAATTGAAGTAGACAAAATATATATAACAATCAGGTTTTTAATGTGGCCCTGCGTAGAAAAAGTTTGCCCACCCCTGGTGTTTGCTATGGTTAGGGGGTGAAATGTACTTAGCCGAAATCTGTTTTTATTTCTGTCTTCAACGATACATTAAGTGAGCTTGACAGTTGTAAAATAGAATAAAAGTTTCAAGCACATGCTCACAGTATTCCGAGTGCTATCGTCTCCCTCCGAGTTCATTAGTTTCTGGGTGCTTTAGATTCTGAGTGCTGTAGTTTCCAGGTGCTATAGTCTTCGAGTGCTCTAGTCTCCGAGGGTTTTCGTTTCTTGTACCTGGGTGCTGTTTCCAGGTGCTTTAGTCTCTGAGTGCTTTAATTTCCGGGTGCTTTAGTTTCAGAGTGCATTCGATTCTGGGAGGCATTTAGTTTCCTGGTGCATCATATGAGGGCTCCGAACTCATGTCACATACCTATGACGGACTTCCTCATGCTGCCGTGGGGCAGCATGGGGAGGCAGTTTGAAAACTGACCACTTCGTCGGGCGCTGAGAACCTTAACTACGCCCCTGCCAGCCTCTCAATTATCTTTCTTCTCCGCAACGCCTCCATGAAACCATCGAAGACTCGGCTCTTGTGGGGGTGTAAACAAATAGACCACTGCACCGCAGCCCCTATAGCTGGTAACAGATGCACAATCAACCAATAACTTTCTCTCCTCTGCTGTGAAATCATGTATTCTCCAAGACTTATCTTGTTAAGAGACATTCATTCCCATGCCAACAAATTCTCATTGAATAAGCTTTAAGAGCTCGTCCATTGGAACAAATGCTCAATTTTCTCATACAAAAAAAAAACAACCAATTTTTAAGATACTAACATACAAGTAGATATATTTGCATATAAAGATATAAATACAAATTTTACAAATTTTACAATCTATAAAAATAGTAGAGGTGTAGGTTCTGCGTTAAATCGAAAGTAAAGAAAGAATACAACAGTATTCCAGTTTAAAATCTTCAAACGTAAACAGCAGTAATAAAAATCATGAAAAAATCGGATCTGTCCGAAACCAAATATAACCTAGCCTAAGGGAATATAACTCTATGCAAAGGTTTTGCAGGTACAGCTAGTATATATATATATATATATATATATATATATATATATATATATATATTAGGGTGGCCCAAAATAACTTTTTGTTTAATTTTTTTGGAGCATTTTGTTTTTTGTGTTCCCTTTTACTTCAAAACAGCAAAGAAAAAATTTCATTAATATATGACATTATTTAGTACTACCTCATCGACACTGAAATTTTAAGTCATTTTGAATGTGAGTATGTATATAAAAAGCACACAGAACATGCTAGAAGGTTCTGGAAAGTTTAAGAAAAAAATCTATACAATTCTAGAAGGTTCTGGAAGGTACTATGAAATCCATAGAAGGTTCTAAAAAACGTGGAAAACTTGAGAAGGTCCGGGAAATTCTAGAAAACTCTAGAAGTTTTGATTTTCATACAAATAGCCAGCTTCACCAGTGCATTTCAATTTAGTTATAAAAATCAATTGTTATAAAATCAAATGTTGCGGCTTTATAAATATCATTGATTTAGTTATGACTACTAGGTCGAAAAGTTATGTTCATTTAACTGTCATAGAAGTTGACACAACTCCTGTTTATTGAGCTAGGTACTTCCCCTAATTGAGCATACTGGCCAATGGTAGGTTTACAAACACAGTCGTCTGGCAATCAGTTGGTACTATTTTTTCATGAACTATTTGTTTGCTTGCACACTGTCCAGTTGACATACCAATGTTTATTGAGCTAGGTACTTCCCCTAATTTAGTCTTCTTGCCAATGGTATGTTTACAAACACAGCCGACTGGTTGACATTCGGTAGAATTTTTTCATGAGTACATACTAATGTCCATTGAGCTAGGTACTTCCCCTAATTGAGCCTACTGACCAATGGTATGTTAAAAAACACAGCCGTCTTCAATAAGACATTTGGGGGTAGTACAACTGGACCGGATGTACTGCTATTCAAGCGCTTTAAGAAGTTTTGGCCAAAAATAAGACAGGCAGTTTTTAGTATATGCCACGATGTTCGACGTGAGCAAAATCTCAAGCCATTAAAAGAAGAAGTCATCACATTTGGTTCACATATCATCGAAATGAAAGACAACTCAAGATATTTGCCACGTGAAGATTACAAAGAACTTCTGACTGAATCTTACCTTCCTGGAAGAAAGAAGAAAGGTGCATCCGTAGCACAAATGATCCTTAAGCACTTCATATTGTGACATTAAAGGATTTTGTGACCTCGTCATCGCTGCTCTTCTTTAATACTCTTCTGCTTTTCACAAATTTTCTCATGACTGATGCTTCCACCTGGCAACAAACTCCATCCTTTCAGAAGACAACAGCAGTGGTCTCTTCCTTGAAAGTTGTCAATGACTATGCCGAGCGGAGAATAGCACTGGCGTCATCATTCAACTCATCTCTCACCAAATCAGAGAAAAGCAGTACTTGCTCGGAATTGTTGAAATTATCGCAAAGAGTTTCCAGATGCAAAAAAATCAACTGTGCTGAAGTGATCGCAACTTGAAGACCTTCAGGACTCAGAAAACACAGACTAAAAAATCTTGTAAAGTGTTTTTTTTTTAATAGCGTACTTAGAACTACTCTGCAATACAGTAAGGTTAATGTGTCATGTAACTAGTATTATTGTACTGTTTAATTCCTATTGTGTAATATAATTGTCGTTTGTATCTAAAAAAAACAGCATTTTAAACCTTGGAAAATGTTCATTTAATGCAACTGCCGAATACCATAAAACACGAGATAACAAGTGCACTGAGGCAGTATTAATAGGAGGCCAAATGGTGTGAAATTTGGTATATACATGTTTTAAATCACAGGGAACCAGAAAAGTAAAATGCTCATGATAAAAAATCAACTTTATTTTTTTTCAATTATAAAGTGAGCCACCCTTATAATATATATATATATATATATATATATATATATATATATATATATTGTTTATTTTAGGAGTTGGGATCAGATAACTCAGGCGCTCTTGACTGTGGATGACGACAGCACCACCACAGTGAGTACCCAGCTACATCGAACTTACTTCACACCTAGCTTTGCACGTCCCTTCACACCCACCCTGGCACCTTCACTGCACCTAAACTCAAACACACGTTTCAAAGACGATCCAGACGATTGGCTGAAAGTTACCCTGAGCGAGGTCGTGAGTACCTTCTCAAACAGATCCATGACGTCATGCAATAACACCTGCGTCCATGCGTCTACCTGTTACAACCTTACACTAGAAGGCTGGTACAGTGTTCTTGATGCGGGGCCATTTATGCTGAATCCTTTGTTATCAAAGGGACAGTACATCTACGAGTTTGAGAAAGACTACCTGAGTTATCCCCCACTGGAAGACATGAAACAGTTACCGGACGTCAAACTGTCCAAGGTAACTATGTTTGGTGTAGACAACGACACGGTCCGATGCCAGGTCGGGGATACCGTTACTGGACGAGCGGATCTGTTCGATGGGTATGGTCAGCCCAGAACTGTCGGTGGCGACGAGGTCAGGGTTTGGTTAGTGGAAAGTGGAACCAAACAGTACCGATCATCAGGTCACGTGACAGATTTCAATAACGGAAGTTATCTGATAACTGCTTGGTGTCTTTGGCCAGGAATGACCCAGGTAAGAAATAATTTTTTTTTTCAAATATTGACAATTTAATTTTAGAAATAATGTGCATAGTGCACTTGAATAGAGATATAAGTTGATTGAAGATGACATAAGTTGGTGAGTGATTCAAAATTTAAATCACATTTATTCATTTTTTTCATTAGTTTAATTTCTGAACACTTTCACTTGACAGGTCAATGTGGCAGTGGCGTATCCACGTGAGTACCTGAGGTCAGTTATTGACCAGACCCATCTGTCTGTGTCCAGGTTCGTCTTTGGAAAGTTCTCCTACAACAGCATAGAAGAAGTTAAGCTAATCTTTTTTCTAATTCTACCTGTATTTTAAGTTGCACTATTGAGATGTAGGTAATATCTCGCTCCAGCTTTGTCCACTGAGGTTTTCGTTTTTTTTTAGTTTGGGGGCTCTAAGGAAAGTTACAGTTGGGGCCCCTAATTGGTGTATCACACGACTGTCACGTGCTCACCTGTCTTGGTGTTTCGGAAATAACACACCATCTTTGCACGTGACAATAAACTATAACTCCAACTCGATATATATAATACAAAAAGTCTTCAATCGCAAACTTGATTAAAGCATTATAACCACAGCTATTTCCTGTAGCATTAATTCACCTCTCCCTACGAGTGATGACCGACACTAACTGGTGGTCATCGACTTCTGGTATACATGTTCAGCTGTCCACTACATACGCACGTGCTCTTTGATCTCAATCTCTCCAGCAGTCAACCACTGATTCTCTCCCCTGACCATTCTTTCTATGACACTGCCGTGCGAGTACAACAATCCTACACACACACACACACACACGCACACACACCCACGCCCACACACGCACACACATACACACACAAAGAAACACACACACACACAAACACACACAAGCACAAACAAACACACACAAGCACACACCCGAGCTAATCTGTGACATCCGTATAAATGATATTAAGTTAAAAACATACAGTTGATATTTTCAATGATAATTGACTTTGTTTTTACGTCGCGCAGTGGCTCGGGATACGGCAGACGTACTCCGTATTTTTTTTTTCGGGGTACGTGATAGATGTGCGCATGTGCGGCAGACGGACTGCATTGTATTGCTAATTTTTGTTTTCGGGGCTAGTGTTAGGGTTAGGGTTAGGAATAGGGCTAGGAATAGGATTAGGGTTAGGGGGTTAGGATTAGGGTTAGGGATAGTGTTAGGGATAGGGTTAGAGCTAGGAGCAATATCTATAGCCGGACCCCGAAAAAAAAATAATTTGGAGTCCGGTTATCGCGCATGCGCACATCTACAGTCCGTCTAGAGCGCTAAAGCGCATGCGTCTGCCGTATCCGTAGCCACTGCGTTGTTTTTAATGGTATATCTGAAAGACTATTTTGTCAATTCACACCCAGTAAATGTGTTTACAGTATTTCGGTTTTTAACACACTGATGTACTATTTTTCGCGTTATTCTGTTTTGGTTTGTTTAAATTCAGGAAACTGTATGTTGGAGCACCCCAAACATTGTCGGACGGTCATGTATTTGTAACTTCACTGAGTTTGTCGGCCAATCTTTCTTCTGTGGAAGACCTTTGAATATAAAGTCAGTCGGTATATATAAACGAAAAATCGATGCTCTATAGATTATCGACGGATAGATTACGAGATCTTTTCAACGGTATAATAAATACATCGTTCTTAGCAATGAAAATCAAAGTTCAGTGTAGGTCACGAGACACTGTCCATTGCTGGTCGCTAGACACTGTCCAATGTAGGTCACTGGACCTGTCCAGTGTAGGTCGCTGGACGCTGTCCAGTGTATGTCGCCGGACACTGTCCAGTGTACGTCGCTGGAAACTGTCCACTGTAGGTCGCTGGACACTGTCCACTGTAGGTCGCTGGACACTGTTTATACAACATCTGACAATCTTTTCATTAAATGTGTTGTTATATTCATATTGTTAATTTTGTTAAATCATCCCTTGCTAATCTGTAGAGAGTCCAAGATAATTCAATTTATCGATAAAATAATATTCAAAATAAGTGGAGAAAAAATAAAAATCTGTGTTTAATTTAAAAGTGTTTTTTTAGCATTCTGCGAAACCGGTGTCAAGTTATTTGCACTTTTTGTTTTAAATGTACTAAATGAAAGGTTGAACTGTCACCACTGGGTGGCTACATCCGCCGGTCCAATGATTCAGCCTGCTTACGTCACACCCGCTGAGAGAGCGCTCATCTTGAACATATCTACACAGTAAGTGAGCCATGTTCCCTCTAATTTTTCCGAATGTTGTGTATGGTGGCTAATATTAGCTGCGCACTGACAGTATATAGGTCAGCTTAACGAACTACTCTGTTTGCTCTGCTGCAATATGTGTGCGCGAACAGTGTGCGCAAACTCACACACACACACGCACAGATTTGAAGGAACAAATGTACGTGGACATCTTACTCATGTGGACAATTTCAAAGAATGTTTGATAAGGCCTCCACACTTATGCACAAGCGGTTAAATGACCTTTGAGGGCCCCGGGGGGGGGGACAAGAATATATTCGGCCCTTTTAGAAAGTTAGGGAGAATAAAGCTAAGAGTGCAAATTTAAGGATTTGTGGAGCCCTATAATACTCAGGACCCACTGCAAGGGTCCGGGGGCAAGCCAACGGTCAAGCTACAACGTGATAAGAGAATAAAATATTTTGTTGTCATTGTTTTGTGTGTTTTCCCCACATGGTTCTAAGTTTCTGGTACAACGTTTACTGTTCATTTCAACGACATTCGGGAACTTGACCTTGATTTGATTAAATCTGGAAGTGTCTTGTTTGACATGTCTTGTGTGGCCTGTCTTAAAAACACGTCTTATGCGATACGTCTTTTGGGACAGGTCGGTCTTACACGTCTTGTGTGACATGTTTTGTGGTGAGACGCTTATTGCGTGACATGTCTCCCGTGACATGTCTGTGTAACACGTCTTGTGCAACGAGTCTGTGTGACGTGTCTTTAGGTTTTGAAGGCGGTGTATATCCGCGCAGAGCAGAGGCGGACCTAACAACAGGTAGTGCCCTATTCAACCCTTATAGCCGGGGACCTGATAAAAGATTTTAGTATAACTAGAATGGGGCGCCTTGGCCGTGAGGGTGGGGGGGGTGGGGGCGGGGGGGCATGAGGTCTCATAGACTGCATATCCATGAAAATAGATCTGGAGATTTCGAGAGTGTATTTTTACGTTTTCCAGTTTGTGTATTTATAGTCGTAAGTTTTGAAAACATCTTTTTTTTTCTTTCAGTGAAATTATGGACTACTCGATACCCAATTCGATACTTCTAGTTTCGTATGATAAAGGTGATTTAATTATTTCAGGATATCAATGTTCGGTATAGAGATAGACCCCGGGGGGGGGGGGGTTCTAATTATTTTGTAGAGTAAGAAATGGTATATGTGTAAATAGTACGGGGTTTGGGGGGGGGCCGATTGGCCAGTCAATTTTTTTTAGTTTTTCCCTCAATAGTCCATGGCAATATTTAATGTAAAACTTTCTAGATTTTTTTTTTGGTAAATTAAATAGTAGTCACACATTAAGTGAATTTATTCATACATTAGCCACACCCCTTAATACTTCGGCGACAGAAAATTTTAAATAATTTTACATAAGCACTGAAGTACCCCACCAATAAACGACAGCAGCATAGAGGTGTAGAGATGTGTAGAGACGTATAGAGATGTGTAGAGATGTATGTCTTACTTATATCAGCTACACATTCAGACACATACTCTGCTTCAAATAATTATATTTAGGCAAGATAAGAAAGTACCCTTAAGCCCCGAAGGGCTCATCGGGGCAGATGTATCAGTAACCTCGGCTTATGAAAGGATTGTGCGGTTAGCACAACGCCAAGCCGCCTTTACTCCCGGTAACTTAAAGTCAGGTACCCATTTAAAGCTGGGTGGACTTGGGGACTTCCACCAGGACCTGAAAAAGATCCAACGTTCTCACTGAGATTCGAACTCGGGAATCAAGCGCTCTACACCACTCGACCATCCGTCCCCTTAAGATAAGAAACGTATGTAGCAAAAGAACCGATATTTACTTAACGTAGGTTGTAAAGATATTTTGTATATAATAAAGGCATCTTAAACAATATTTAATACAGGTATCTGTCTAATGTATGCTAATTTTAAACATGCGTCATGTGTAAATTATATAGGCTTATTGAAAAAAAAATATGTGAAGACTTTCGCTTGAATATTAATAAAATATTAATTTAATTGCAAAGTAAATAATACATTGAATTAACAAAAAAAATTATATCATATTGATCAGGTGCATCACGTGATCTCAAGCCTTGCTCACAAACAAGTTTGAATGTCACCTGGGACCTGACCTCCACACCTGACGGATTCTGGGGGCCCAATGTCACATGGGCTTCACTGAAATGCCACAGGCCTGAGTCGTCACCTCGGTGGGCCCAGAAATGTCTCAAGGATTCTCAAATCTGGGTGATTGGGGACTCCAACTCCGTCAGAATGTTTAACTACTTGACCGTTATAACTAACTGCACTGACCTGTCCGGCGAGATTTGGCCGATGGCCGGCATCTGCACCAACATACGGGGCAATATTTCTGTCACGTACATGCCCCACGAGTTGCCCTTTTATCAAGACACGCGCTGGACTCCAAGAAGAATAAAGACAAGTATCCCCGAGTACATAGCATCCACTCCGTCTGTAGGCAAGTACATCTTCATCGTTCATTACTACCTTCACTTGATGCCCTCACACCTCAGCGTGGCTCACTCCAGATTGCTGTCACTGAGCAAGGCGATCAGGGAACTCGTGGACAGGAACCCGGATGTACTTGTAGCTTTCAGGGGTCCTCACGTTGCGTCTTTCGACTGGGCCGCCAACCACGCCATCGGTGGGGACAGTTTGGCTAAGTTCTATGCTGTGATAATACAAGAGACGTTCCACGACCTGAGGGACAAAGTACTTTACCTGGACGGCTGGGGAATGACGGTTGCCCTGGAGAACTCAGAGTTTCACCCGACGAACAGAGTGCCCGAGGAAATGATCCGAACATTGTTGGCATTCAGGTGTGATGAAACCGGATATGTACCCAGAGACTAAATCGCAATGCACGACTTTTCTTTTTTATCATTATGTACCACTCGTGTAAATATAAATGCTGATAACTTTATTATTATATACCAAATGTATAATGGTAACGCGGATAACCAGGCCCAACCATGGAGGAGGAGGGGGAGAAGCTTGTACATTGAATTGGGGCCCGTAAAGCTCAAGGGAGGGGGGCCCATCAAACGAAACGTGTTGTATAATATTTTTTTTTCAATTATTATAACAACTAAGCTTTAATCCCACTATACATATCAATCAAGACGTAAACTTCAATTGTAAGAAGTAAATACATGAACCGTTGTTAAAGTTATTTGTTTTACAAGTGTCCTTCCCCCCTCCCCCCCCCTCCCGGTCTTAGTGGCGGGGTCTTAATCTCCTCTAGTCGGTTTTGTTGACAACGTTATGTATCGAGAGTATAACATTATAACGATTACTTCAAAATTTGTGTAAACTTCGTCGATAAAAAAACGCCAATAATAATCGACTATTTGTATCGATAACAACACAAGAATCGATTACTTACTTAAGTCAGTATAAATTAAATCTCAAATACACAGAATGCGTTTAGCTACAGATGTCATTTGTATTATTTAATGACATGACATGACAAAAAAAGCTGTCAGAATGTTAATTAATGACAGAGAATACTGCCAAATGTCAATTCAGTTAATAAATAACAAGTATGCAATTCAGTTTGTGAAATTTATTTAATTTTTTTATTTAAACACCCAAATTAATTCAATATAATATACTGCAGTGCGTTTTTTTAAAATTAGTTCATTATTTCTCTGAAGTCATTTCAAATAAGAGAAAATGTAATCTTCAAGTCAATACACTTAAACATTCATTTGCATAAAGGCAACCAAACGGGGCCTTTTTGGGTCTGGTCACAACGTCAGGCCCTGTTGTTTTAGTGGTGGAGGGGGCCCGAGCTCGGGGCCATGTTGTGAGGTATGTAGCCTGCCCTTGCTGCCCTAGGCTCCCCCCAAAAAAAATAACGATGGCATAGGGCCGAGGTTACAGAAACAGATGAACTCTACTACACTTCAACTGCCCCGACAGCCCTATAAGGCTAAGGGAACTTTACTTATTGGTGCACATGTATTATTTTAGGTATTTTTCTCGATGGTTAGATTGAAAATTTTACTAGAGTATAGAGATATGTTTTGTACAGTAATAATCAGAGTCTCTGTTTATCTCTATATCCTACTAATAGAAATTTATATTTCTTTCTTTGTTTTTCTTTCTTTGTTTTTCTTTCTTTGTAAATCAGTTCAGTGATTCCTAAACCCCCCACTCCCCATCCCCCCCCCCACACATTTATTTACATATATCCATCGTATTGTTCTTTTTGTGTTTTTCTCCCGAATTGCCCGCTAAGGACCTTTATGTCGGCAGTTACAGTCATAGTAAATTAAAGTTGCTCTTCAATTTGTCGTGGTAGAATCATCGCACACCAAGAGCTCTCAAACAACGCGAGTGCATAAGACACTCTATGAAAATGATCTACACGACAGTGGTAGCAAAATACAGCAATGCATGGACGAACTTTGGGCTCTACATTAGTCAAGAGCGGAACGCGCACAGGTGAGACATGCGTTTAGAAATGTCACAGTTATGACGGCTATCACCGGTCTTGACAAGATTTGCAGGAGAAGAAGGACCGACCTCAGCCGCGAGCACATGTTTGGGTGATCCACAAATTCATTTGCGATTTCCCCGAGAACTACTTGCTGATGCAGAAAGATGTTCCATGAGCTAGAGACAAACCACTGAGGGAAAGTCTACTGTATCTTTCCAATAAAACAATATGACATTGTTAGATTTAGAAATTTCAACTATCCGACCAATTGTTGCGTAATAACATGCCCGATACTGTCAGAGCCGTGTATGCCGTAGATGTAAACTCAATAATTACCTGTCTTACATAAACTAACAAAATAAACCCTTTTCTATTTATAATACTCTATTCAAGCTGTATTTCTTTTATTTCACGAGTGTTAAACCTAACTATAATCATTCATTTTATCGCGGATAAATACATGTATTGATTACTATATCCCCGGCTGGATAATAATCCCAAACTATAAAACCAGTCGTTTTAAGGGAATTAAGCAGGTTTTTTAAAACTTAAAGAAGTTAACACAAGTATAGCCCCTTATATGATGCGGGACGGGGGTTTGTCAGAGGGGATGGGGGTAGTAAGGGGAGGGAATCATGTCCAGGTTTCACATATAACAAGTGTGTTGATTGGCCAGATTGGTTGACTCTAATTTAGAAGTAATTGACAACATTACGTTCTATCCTATTATAATTCTACATTTCACATAATTTCGTTATACTACGTTAATTCAATCACATCATGAATCATAGAGCTGGTCGTTTAATGACGGTATTATATTTTAATAAATCTCTCCGTTTTCTTTTTTTATATTTGTCTAATCTTTGCGATTTGTAGGTCTGCTTCAATGGTTACCTGAGTTCAGATGTGGGGGGGGGCGGAGGAGTAAAGGTGACAGGGCTTTGTAAAAAAGTAAAGGGCCATCGGGGCAGATGAAGTGTAGAATTCATCTGTTTCTATATCCTCGGCATATGAAGGGATTGTGTGGTTAGCACAACGCCCAGCCGCCTTTACTTACCCAACTTAAAGTCAGGTACCCATTTAAAGCTGGGTGGTTTTGTGGGACGACTTTGAAACAAATTTCACCTGGAAAAATTCCCATGGTTCTCAACGAGTATCGCACCCAGGACTCTCAGGTTGATAGTCGAGTGTCTACACTACTCGGCCATCCGTCCCACTGACAGGGCTTTGTGCCAAACATATAATCCTTAGTAATATGCAGCGGCCACAGCGACAGTTAAACTTCATCTGCCCCCACAAGCCAAGTAACAGTTAAACTTCATCTGCCCCCAATAGCCCAAGTAACAGTTAAACTTCATCTGCCCCCAATAGCCCAAGTGACAGTTAAACTTCATCTGCCCCAATAGCCCAAGTAACAGTTAAACTTCATCTGCCCCCAATAGCCCAAGTGACAGTTAAACTTCATCTGCCCCCAATAGCCCAAGTGACAATTTAACTTCATCTGCCCTCAATAGCCCAAAGTGACAGTTAAACTTTATCTGCCCCTAATATCCCAAGTAACAGTTAAACATCACCTGCCCCCAATAGCCCAAGTGACAGTTAAACTCTGCACGTCATCTGCCCTAATAGCCCTCAATGGCTAAGAGAGCTTTGTTAACTTAACTTCACATTGTTGGCTGTGATGGCAAGTTGGCAGCTACATAGTCATATTTCTATATGTTATCAAATTATTTACTACCAGCTTTCCATTGATAAATATAAACGTGATTTTATGCTGGGCATGCGTGGTGTATTTTAGGGGTTTAAAACCTTGCGTCTTCTGTCTATTAGGTTCATATGAATTAAATGTCCTAGCGATATAGAGCACTGATTGGTCAATCTGAAGGTTTATTTGTTCAATCCCCACTGATAAATTAAAGATTTTTTTTTTCCAGGTCCATGTGAAAGTCCACCTGGCTTTAAATACTGCCACGGGGGGAGAGGCATTTTAAACACTTGTCAGTGGCCCCAAAGCTTATTTATTTACTTTTTTTTTTAATTTAATTTGTAAAAAAAAAAATAGATGAGATTGTCTCACCATTGTTATATTATTACTCTGAAAAAGCAGCTTGGCCATTTCTACATAATGTCTTCTATCTGAAAAGATTTTAATGTCATTTATTAAATTTAAATACAGTGGTTATATTTAAACATTTATTGTTGTTTTTTTTAAATTATTTCTTGCCACAAATTTCGCACAATGTTCTCTACCCAAACTGAGTACATTTCTGAAATTATTTTTTTTTTTTAATTGTTTTTCAACGAAAAATGTTGTTTAGTTTTTTTTCTTTAATATTTCTTTCCATCTAAAATTAAGTCATTGGTTTAAAAAAAAACTTTAGTAGATGGTGAGTTGAATCACTAGTGTTATGTATGGTAAAAATAAATGAAAGATTAAAAAATGAAGAAATATAAATAATCATAAGTAATTATTTGATATATTTAAAAAGTTGATTATTATGCTGGATTAGTGCTGAGAAAAAAATATTTATTCTTTAAAAAAAACATGTATTAAAAAAATCCATGCTCTTGAGTTAAAAAAAAGAATTAAAGCTCTATTAGATTAAATGAGCAATAAGGGTTGAAGTGTAGAATTTATGTTTCTGTAACTATGGCATATAAAGGGTCATATCAAGGAAATTGCGAAAATGTTCTGGTATGAAAATGTTCGAGGGACATGTGGCTGTTAAACACTGTATGGTGTAGACTCGATTGTCAACCTGATAATCCTGGGTTCAAACCAAAGAAATTTGTACAAGTCCTGGTGAAAGTTGGTTAAAGTCCCACAAGTCCACAAGGGAAGTTTTTTAAATTTCTTACTTATAATAATTCATCTACTTTAACATATACACTGTTTCCCCCAGATGTAAATATGGATACTGAATGCACTAAATGAGGAAGCTACAGATGTTCTTATAATGCAGCACTGTATTTTTTGTGATTGATTGAAACAGTGTCAGTCAAAGTGACAGAATGTCACTGAAAAAAGTAAACAGAGGACAATTTGTGCATTGGATCAATTTCAGAGCCCTGCAAGGCAGTGCAATTGACAAAGACTGCTGATGGTTGTACAGTGTATTTACTGCCATGTGTTTGCTTATGAAACCAGCTGATAAATGTCAGCTGTATTGAAGAACTGTACAAGTGGTATTGTTTTATACTTCATTTTGCAGACCATAGGTAAGAAGCAAAATTGTTGACTTGACAGCTTGTCAACCTCTGAATGATTACTGACATCTTGCAAGGGCAGGATTACAGCCAGTTAATTATATCATAAAAAGATAAAAATAGGAATACCGCCATAGAGCCACAGACTGAATGTTAATGCAAACAATAGTCATTGTGTTGGGAATTGCTATTTAGAAATGTGCGCAATCAATTATCATCTTACAATTTGTTGGAAATTGAAAAAGATTTTATATTGTATTGCTTTAGTTGATGCAAATGGATATTTGCTTAAAATGAATTAACATAATAAAAAAAAATATAATGGTGTTTTTATAGTTCCAAAGTTTACATAAAAACAAAAATGACAAAAAAATAAGTATAAAGATCTTTAATATTTATTTATACTTTATTCAATTCTGCATAAAAAAAAGATACAATCTCTTAACATTTTTTCAAGAAATAAATTTCTATTTTTTTCTAAATCATATTTCCTTACTTTTCCCCCTAATTAATTGTGTTCATATTTAATAAAAAAAACAACATATTGCCTATAATTGCTTGAACACACACATATTCTATTTAAAATTGGATGCTATATAATGTGATACTAATTTGTAAAACCATGGTTTGACAGAACATAAAGTGTCACCTATCAGCTGCTCCAGTTTCAGTCCAAGCTTTTCTTTACTCCCATGCTATTGGTTTTTGGCTTCAAAAACCTGTCAAGGAAAAAAGTTAGAGCAGTAAAATTAACATGATTGCAAGAGTTAGTAGTTTTAGCAGTGTTAGTGAATTAAAAAGAATGTGTAAAACTTAAATGGCTTACTTACCATGCTTAAATGGAATAAAAACAAAAATACTTCCCCTTCCTTACAATGGGGTAGCTAACGTTTCATAATTCAGTGTGTGGTCAGACCATTCATTTTTTTTTTTAATTTTCATTACTCTTCTGCTGATATGGTGGACATTGGCAAAAATAATTACACCAGTTGTTTTTTTTTCGCCTTCTTGTCAGCTTAAATCTTTAACAATAAATGGTTTCTGCAAAGGGTGCTGTCCCAGGTTCCAGTCTGAGCTTCTTTTCTTTTGCTATAACATCTATATTGCACTGACATGGAGCTGACTGGTGTTTAAAATCTGCCAAAAATGCAAAATATTTTTTTTGGTTAGCAGAATTTATATTGAAAAATAAAAGTATATACAACTAATTATTGAAAATAATTGTAAAAAGAAGGGTAGGGGGCTATTTACCTATTTCCCTTGCATTCAGAAATATGTGTCAATTGAATTATACATGGCCAGGGGGGAGCTAACATCTCACAACATGAGGGGACTGTCCTCAGACCATAATATGTGCTCATCTGGTAGAGAACAGGCTTAAAATTAACAGAAAGCTGGCTAACAGTTTCACTTAATAAATTAAATATATATATATATTTTTAATTTCAACTGAAAATACTTCACCGTAAAATATTTCTGTTAATGTACGATGGTCTTTGAATGCTCAGGTACTTGTTGATTGTTGTGGTCATTAGCATCATTGCTGGCATTGCTGGAGGGTTAAATATTCTACAGGCTGGCTCATATCCATTATGATATATTGGCTCTTTAAAGGGCTGCTCCAGTTTCAGTCCAAGCTTTTTTTACTCCCATTTAATAGTTTTTGGCTTGAAAAACCTGTCAAGGAAAAAAGTTTTTTACAGAGCTGTAAAACTTAACATGATTGCAAGGGTTAGTAGTTTTAGTAGTGAAAGTTAAATACTCAAACTAAATGGAGGAGGGAGGGGGAATAAATAAATTATTAAAAAAGAATGTGTAAAACTTAAATGGCTTACTTACCATGCTTAAATGGAATAAAAACAAAAATACTTCCCCTTCCTTACAATGGGGTAGCTAACGTTTCATTATTTAGTTTGTGGTCAGACCATTCATTTTTTTTTTTAATTTTCATTACTCTTCTGCTGATATGGTGGTCATTGTCAAAAATATTGACACCAGTTTTTTTGCCTTCTTGTCAGCTCAAATCTTGACAATAAATGGTTTCTGCAAAGGGTGCTGTCCCAGGTACCAGTCCGAGCTTTTTTTCTTTATCACATCTATATTGCACTGACATGGAGCTGACTGGTGTTTGAAATCTGCCAAAAATACAAAATATTATTATTGGTTAGCAGAATTCTTATTGAAAAATAAAAGTATATACAACGAATTATTGAAAATATTTATTTGAAATCTGCCAATGATGTAAAATATTTTTTGGTTGGCTGATTTTGTATTTAGCTTTGTAGCTAAATAAAAATTATAGTAACCTACTGAATTTTTATAATTGTTCCCATGATAATTTTATTCCTTACTTTGACTTTTATTTATTATTTTCTGAATAGCTTTAAATAAATTTACAGACAAATGGAGAGGTATTTTGACATTGTCAAAATGCATGCTTGGATGTAAAAATATAATAAGTGCACTATTTCTATTTTAAACTACTATTATGGCTTTAGCTTTTTTCCCCCTTAAAATACTTTAGTTTAGATTTACCACTGGAACATGATTTGATGATTGCCCTTTGATTTTAGAAGTTTTGTGCCCTTAATTTACAAAAGAAAGAATTTAGGATTTGGTGCTAAGAAACAATATTTAACATCTTTTAGTGAGTTTTACACTTGAGTCGGATTTTTTCCTTTTATAGTAAGCTCTAAATATTAGTTAGTTTAAAGTTTTCCAGTATCTTTCTTTGCCCAATGGTGAAAAATGCGGTGTCTCAGTGAATTCCCTGTTGGTGCATTATTCCAGATTTTGTTAAGGCACAGAATGGATAAATAATTTTTAAAATTAAAATAAAACTCATTTCTGCATGCAGTTTCGTTCAAATGTACAGAACTGTCATGAAACTATCTTATCTTAATTTACAGAAATGTCATGAATTAATATTTCAATATACAGGCCTACGTTTCATCTTTCAGTTTCATAAAAAAAAAAAATTCTCTCATGTGCACGCTTGCTCATAAACGCCCCTGCCTAGTAATTTCTTACGAAACATCAATAGTGTAGCCTAGTTTTTTTTTTTTTTATTAGATTGTAGATTTTATTTAAGTGTGAGAAATCAGTTGAATGGTTAAACATTATATAATAATTTATGTCAGGTTGAATATTTTTAATATAACACATTAGGCTACCTCAATCATTTTTTTCTGTGATTAAATTGTATTGATTCATTAAGTTTTTGTTGTTTTTTTATTTCCGTAATCGTTGTTGTCTGTGGGTTTATAGACTTGGCGTCGCCCATCACCTCTCCAATTCAGCGGCGAATATTTTAGGCGTTACCAAGCTATCCATTAAGCTTTAAGTTTTATTTGAATTCAAGTTTCGTCCCAGCCTCCTTAATTATGTGACTTGCACTGAATGAAATACATTCTGTTAAATTAGTTTGTAGGCCTATTCCTTTCAGTTGGATATCTCATTTTAATGTAGTTTTTATTTTCTCAAGAAAAAATCAGAGTAGGGGGCTGTCCATTATTTATGTCAACAAATTTTTGGCGATTTTTACCTCTCCCCCTCCCCCTTGTCAACAACTTAAACTTCCAGAGACCCCCCCCCCTATAAAATTACGTCAACATTTGATTACCCCCCCCCCCCAAAAAAAAAAGGTGGCTTCCAAAATGTTTATGTGGCAAAATTAGTAGGAATATAGTTAGTTTAATTACAATACTGAATGTTAGGCGAGTGTCTAACACATGACTACAAACGCTGCTTAATTTTCCTATTTATTAAGTAATTATATTAAATTAAAAATTAAGTAACATTGTTGACGTCAACTTTTCTTGACCCCCCCCCCCTTGTCAACAATTGTCAAAAATTTTCTGACCCCCCTCCCACCTATTTTGTTGACGTAATTAATGGACAGCCCCTTATAGGTCATGTGTTGAAATGTTTTATGATTCATACAAGTGCGTATTGGTGAGAACCAAAAGCTATTTCAGGTCATGATGTAATTTCCAGATATCCCGTGGTGCTTCCATAATCATTGCACTATTGGCTTTAGCGGGATGAAAGAATGGCACCATAAAACCAACCCATTAATTGTATATAGAATCCTAGAGATTGTATCTTCACAAACCCTTACACACAAGCACACACACTTTTAAACAGAAGACAAAGCATGGGTAATAACTATGCTTGTTCATTTCTCACCAACTAATTAAAAAATTGAATGACAAATATAACAGATTAAACACATATTTTGAAAAACTAGTAAACAAATAAACGTTTATCGACTTTTTTGAAAAAGAAAGAAAAATATAGATAGTAGATGCAAGCAGAGGCAATGGGCACATAAGTTTTTTTTTTTTTTGGAATGGAAGGGGGGCAGTTAATTAGAGGAAAGTGGTGAAATTCCAATGCACGTCTAATGAGGGAGGTTTGAGCCCCTCCGAAATCGGGGCCCGCAGATACATCCGCCTTTGTTTCTACCACTAAATAAAGTTCAATGCACTGCCCAGAGTCCATGCTATTGTAATAATACAATAATTTATCACAGGCCAGACAAGAGCCTAGATAAGCCCTGGTTTTTAAATGGTGTCTTGGCTCTACAGACACATTCTTTTTCGTTTATTTCTAACAATGATAGGGTAGCATATGCAAACACTCTTCAAATGAAACTTCCTATGTATTTGGGGACATCGAGCAGGGACTTTCCAGAGATGTTTTGGGGCCCTAGGCCAGTGGTCGGCAAACTTATCAGCCAAAGAGCCAAATATGAACATTACAAATTTAAAAAAAAGTTGGGAGCCAAATCTGCTTGTTTAACTTTTATTGCACTAATTTTTATTACACTAAATAAGTTGTACACTAAATAAAACTTAATGCCAGAGCCGCACTTAATTAGCCAAAGAGCCACATGCGGCTCCGTAGCCGCACTTTGCCGAACACTGCCCTAGGCCATCAAATGTAATAGAAATTAATTCTCGAAGTGGGTCCCGTAATCGCTGGGTGCCCTAGTAGGTCGGCTAATTCACTTTTCCAATTAGAAGGACTCAGTTAATAAAGAGGCCAAAGTACAGTACGTCTAACATGTAATAATAAACTAATTATAATTTATTCATAGGACCAGGTTTGTTTACTTCATTTTTTTTATTTAATCTGTTACAAGCCACAATATTCTGACGTCTATGTTCAACAAATAGTAACTTTAACACGATATAGAACAATAATATAATGCTAATACAATTATACCATCTGAATCTTTTCGTGAATTATCATTAATTGTTATCATTTGTATCCAGGGGGGGGGGTCATTGCCAGGGGGCCCAAATCTGTAAGGGGGCCCGGCCGCCCCGACATGTAATTTTTTCACGACTAATTGTTTATGAAGGGGCCCGCAATGATGTCCTGCCCTGGGGCCCTTGTTGGCTCTCGGCGCCTCTGTTTGTATCCATAGCTTTTAGTCAGTGTCGTACTTGTATTAGTTGCCCCCCGGGGCAAACTCTGAAAATACCAAGTAATTTTTTTCCTCGGGGCACTCAGTTCTCCATCTAACTACGCCACCCCTCGTAGTTATTAAGTCTCTACTAAATACAGTACCCGACATCACGACTTGTACAGACTAGTTCGACTGTACACATTTCTACTATCTACAGTACTCTACATCACGACTTGTACAAACTAGTTCACCAGTACACATTTCTATTATGTACAGTACCCGACATCACGACTTGTAGAGACTAGTTCACCTGTACACATTTCTACTATCTACGGTACCCAGGTCCGACATCACGACTTGTACAAACTAGTTCACAAGCACACATTTCAACTATCTACAGTACCCGACATCACGACTTGTAGAGACTAGTTCACCTGTACACATTTCTACTATCTACAGCACCCGACCTCACGACTGGTACAAACTAGTTCACCCGTACACATTTCTACTATGTACAGTACCCGACATCACGACTTGTACAAACTAGTTCACCAGTACACATTTCTACTATCTACAGTACCCGACATCACGACTTGTAGAGACTAGTTCACCTGTACACATTTCTACTATCTACAGTACCCAGGTCCGACATCACGACTTGTACAAACTAGTTCACCTGTATACATTTCTTTTATCTACCGTACCTGACATCACGACTTGAACAAACTAGTTCACCTGTACACATTTCCAGAAACACATCCACTCAACGAGTTCCAGATATCTTCCTGTCAACAATTAGCCACTTGATTTCTCTCCCCCTGACCGTTCATACTATGTTTGGTGTCAGGCATGCAGCCATACATCACACTCAAACATAAGGTCACAATTGCTCCTACAGTAAATTAAATCAGCGAAAAATGAATCGGGACAAAACGCGAACACGTTGACAAACGAAGACAATGAAAACAAACATATGACCCAATGTTGAACTGGATACATACGAATTTTTAAAAAAATATATATTGTCTAGGAAATAGACTTACCTGCTGTCAATGTTTCCGAGTTCTATGGATAAGTTGAGAACTTTGATTATATCTGTGACAGGTCAGCTACGTTATTTGGAGAAGTTGAAACATATATGTTTGCATCAGTGACAGAACTGCTGAGTATTGGGAGAAATTGAAACCTTCATGTTAGGATCAGTGACAGAACTGAGTATTGGGAGAAATTGAAACTGCTTATTGGAGAATGAGACATGTATGTTTGTATCTCAAATATACATTTGGAACTTTTTTAATATTTTACTCCCAACATTCATTTTTTGCTTATACACTCTAGCGATTATTTTTAAAATCCAAAACAAAATATAACAACAAATGAAATGTAACCTAAACAATCCAAGTAGAAATATCACAGCGAATAACTGAACCACACACTAAATCCACTAGTCACACTACAAGCTACACATGGTCAAAACAATATTTTGTGCAGACCGTGGACAGTGGTTTCACGAAGGCGATAAACATTTGGCGTAGAGGTTATAATCTCATGAGTTCATGGTCACTGTGTTGATATTGTTAATACAGATTTACTTCCAATGCAAGTTTGTCACTTCTACACTCTATGCTCAAAACAATATGTTTAAATATCCAAAGATATAATAAAAAAAAAGAAATATAACATTAACAATCCAAGAAGAAAAATCACAGGTTACAATAGACACAATCTCCACAAGTTACAATAGACACAACCTCCACGTAACAAGGCGGGAAGTTCACGTGTTACACAACACTCAATACGAGTGGTCAGCTGTGGTGTCTACTACTAATGTTGCCAAAAAGTCATTTGATGTCTTTGAGACATAAGCAAAAGTTTTAGTGGACTGTCGGGGTTTCGACTACTTAAAACATTTTAAATTGTGTAAATGCGAAGACTGGCGAATAGAATATGAAACGAGATGTACATAATTTGTTTATTACTCTGGAGTGTTGTCAGAAATTTGCTTATTGAATTTTGGCTTCTTTTGTGTATAGAATCTGGCAATACTGGCCCCTACATTGACTGGTCACACACTCTCCTCCCCTTACCCATCCTCGCCTTCATTCAACCGTGCTAACTCTAACACTATGTGATGTAAACAACTCTTGTAAAATTACGTCAAAGTATACTTTTATTTTGCATGTGTTCATACATCTTATAGTAGTTTAACGGTCTGGAATAAGTAGGTTGACGGTTGAACAAACACACGTTAACCTTAGTACATTGATGTTCAGACTTAACTGTTACAACTTTAACAAGTTGACTTTAGTACATTGATGTTCAGACTTAACTGTTACAACTTTAACAAGTTAACTTTAGTATATTGATGTTCAGACTTAACTGTTACAACTTGAACAAGTTAACTTTAGTACATTGATGTTCAGACTTAACTGTTACAACTTTACACCGAGGTCACAAACAAATCCAACAGTTGTATTCAGTCTTAACTGATCTAAAGCTGTTAAACTTCAGAAAAATAAAAGTAACTTTTAATTTGATCTAAATTGATAATGTACTAGTATCATACAACCTGAACAAAATGACATTATATATATATATACACTAATGTGAGGAAAACATTATAAACGGGGCGGGGGGATTAGTTCTAGTTATAGTTCACGTTCAGCTGACGCCTTTTGACCGCAAATTCTCAGCAAATGGTGCCAGAAAGGAATAAAAAATGCAATAGTTAAATTGTCTCCGTAATAAACGACCATGTAAAAAACTATTTACTTGTGTCTATGTTAAAATAACTATCTAATTGTTTATTTGTTAAATAACTATTTACTTGTGTATATGGTAAGTGAAATGAGTGTAGGACAAACCCCCCAGCAGAAAAAAACCCCACGGACTATAGCTTAGGGCCCCACTTTCTTCGGGCACCCCAAAAAATTGTCAGAGTGGGCGATTGTCATATATTCCTAAATATTTGGCATTGTCATATAATATCTGGACTTAAAAAGGGACCCATATCTCAAATAACTTGGGTCTTTATCAAATCATAATCCGGCCCATGGGGTATTTCTTAGTTTTTTTTTTTAGGTTCCTAGGCAATGGTACGTTTAAGGGCCCTAGGCATTTTAAGTTTGTAGATGTTGAAGTGAATGTAACCCGTCACTTGCTAATTTTGGACCACTCTGGATTCAATCATTCAATAAGTTTAGTTCGGGTTCCCTGAAAGTTGCTTAAAATGGCCTTCATTGTGGCCAGATTGAATGTTATCAAAGTAAGTCTGACAGAATGAAAATCATGCGCTCACTTCTTTTAGAACTTGTAAACATTTTGTGCACTTTAAAAAAAAAACTAACGGTAACACATATTCAACTTTAAACATCAGCCTAGTTAGATTATCCTTTAAGATCGTTAGTGATTACATGGGTTTAATTTCTGGATACAGTCTGCAGAACTCTTGTCACAAGTTGTCATCATTTAATAGTTGATGATCACTTTAAATAATGCCATTCACAGTGTTATATATCTCAGTACTGATTTGATTGAAATTTTTTATTTTTATATTTCTTTTTTATTTATTTTTTCATTTAAAAAAGCGACTTAAAATGTACATACATTAACTTCAGTATAATAGTTCTATGTACCGGTGTAACTAGAGATTGTCTACATCTTTAGGGTATCCGGGCGAAAAATACGTTACGAGGTCCTAGGAAAGGTTAAATGTTAGGGCCTTGGGCAAAACAACAACAAAGACTCATGCAAATCTTTGATCAACTAAACTGTTTAGTTAAATAAGTCATTGTATGTGATATAATAGTCCTAATATGGGGCGATAACAAATTTTATCGCAACACCTAAGTTCGTTAATTTGACCAACATGCTGAAAGTTTAGACAGCGCCACATCGATAAATAAACGAATTTCACTCGACAATTTGAAGTTAAGGTCCGTTCACTTACTACGTAGCTATTCCTACCTCCCACCCGGTCGCAATTTGTACACACATCCTTACCCCAAGGTATGCAGACAATGTGCCGAACTTGTAATATAAGATAAAGTGGATTTATGTAGGGCTGTTAGGCGATTACATTTTTTAACGCAAACACTTAAATGCATTCAGCTATACCCAAATGGTGTTATTTCTGAGTTGCGCGAAAAATCACGAAAACACTATAACGTGTTTGTTACGATCGCAGCTCCCCCCCCCACCCCATATCACAGCTACTCCCCATATTATGTTCCCCTCATCCCCACCCCCTCTATATCTTGGTCAGCGGAGCGCGATCAAAGCTACCCGGCGCTCGGGAGCTGGACGAAGATGCGACTTTGCACCTGTGGCCACTGACCACGATCACAGCCCTACCGGACTCAGAGAAAACCCCTGAGACAAGTTTCGATGTGTAAAACGCCCCTCCCCCAATTCCCTTCCCACAACATTCGGGGGGGGGGGGGAACCAGTAGATCGAGGCAGAAGTTTTCATTCTTAAATTTAGAGATTGAAATGGATGTAATTTTACTAAAAGTCCAGTCACGAGTAGCTTACATTAAGTTAAACTTCATTTATATTACACATCAACAAGGGATTGAGTCTATCTATACATATGCAAGTAACTGTATTCTGTATGGGATATCCAACCAGCCACATTTAAAGATTAAATTAAAAGCGTTAATAATAAGTGATCTAGTACTTTCTGGTTATTTTACTGTTTTATGAAAGTAAAGGCACATGTGAGATAGAAATGACGGACATTTTTTTTTCGGATGGGAAGTGAAGGGTAGGGTAAACAAGACTTACATGGGGGTGAAGAGTATCAAAATGTGACAGGGATGGAAGGGAGAGGGTTCGAAATACGTCGTTATATTTAGGAACCTACGTGAGAAAATCACGTTGCTTGGCATTGTTGTTGATAAAA
The DNA here is from genome assembly GCA_021962125.1 of Bulinus truncatus. Taxonomy (NCBI): domain Eukaryota; kingdom Metazoa; phylum Mollusca; class Gastropoda; family Planorbidae; genus Bulinus; species Bulinus truncatus. Next base: position 1,496,641 of record JAGDYQ010000060.1, read on the forward strand.
CAACTTGCCTCACTTGACGTGATTCATACATGACAATGAACGGTCTCAATAACTAATTCAATAGACTTGCGCCTATATGACAATGAACGGTCTCAATAGCTAATTCAATAGACTTATGCCTATATGATATTGCTTAATACATCTGTTACACTTAATTATAACTCTTTCATAAATCAAACTGACTTGTTTAACATTGCAGCAAACAAATGTACATGTATTACATTGTGTCAATTAAGGTTTCTGGACAAAATCCCCAGCGGACAAAACCCCCACGGACTAAACCCCCAGAAGAAAACCCCCCAGCGGGGGTTAATTACTCGATGTACCGATATGAAATATACGATGTACCGATATTAGAAATACACGATGTACCGATATTAGAAATACACGATGTACCGATATTAGGAATACACGATGTACCGATATTAGAAATACACGATGTACCGATATTAGAAATACACGATGTACCGATATTAGAAATACACGATGTACCGATATTAGAAATACACAATGCACTGATATTAACTACACAAAGTAGGCTACCATATTAAATACACAATATACTCCCACATACTCCCATTGACTCTCACATGCTCCTACATACTCCCAAAGACTCGCATAGCTCCAAAATACTCCCATAGACTCCCACAATTCCCACATATTTCCATAGACTCCCACATACTCCGATACACTCCCAAAACTCCCACATGCTCCCACACAAACTCTTACATGCTCCCAAAAACTCCCATATATTTTTAAAGATATTTACATTCAGCTATTAAATATTACATTTTATAATAAAAATGCGGGCCAAATAATAGATTTTATACTAAAAATATGACACTTTACCACGTGGCACTATTCAACGCAACACTATCCTTGGTGACACTATCCCACGTGACACAATCCCCGTTGACACAATATATATTTAATTCAGATTAATTACAGTGTTACTTATAGGATGGATAATTATGAAATTTGTACACATTTCTTATTCTTGTCTTGCACTGCGCTGCATTTTTTTTCGACCCCAGAGCACCGAGTGAGATCTCTGATGAGAACCACTAAAATTTCTCTTGTCATTGTCATTTCTCCCCTAGATTTCAGTGGTTAACGGTCATAGTGCAGAAGATAGAAAGTGTACTACATACTTCCGTTAAGCAATATTAATATACGAATTAGATGGTCATTCATGTCTAGTAACTTTTAATTCATGCTACACAGTACATGTATAAATTGGCCGCCATCTTTTGTTACAGACAGAGCAGGAGTGTTTTTTTTTATACATTATAATTTTATTTGTATCTTTACTATGGTCATGGGCGTATTCAAGGGGGGCAAGGGGGGCATTTGCCCCCCCTCCCTAAATTTTGGAAAAAAATCCTCCCCCCCCCCCAACATTTTGGAAAAATGTCATAAAGTTGTCACAATAAAACTGAACTTAATTTCCTGAAAGTTTATTACATTAAAGAACACGTACACATTATCAAACATAAAAAAGAATTATATCTGCAAGTATAACTGATTACATTGTTGTAATTTTTTAAATAATGGTTTCAGTGTCGAACAGTTATTATACTAATAAAATAGAGTATAAAAATAAATTACACTGATACAGAAATAATATTGTAATTTTAAACTATTTATTCTGGAACAAAAATTGTAAACGTCTTGGTATTTGTTCAAATCGATTGATAATATTTTTTTTAAATGTTGATACTCATCATTCAAAGACCAGATAAACGATCAGCACCAGTTGTTGAGCGTAACTTGGTTTTTACTGGTCTAAGAGTGCTAAATGATCTCTCGATTGTGCATGTTGTTACTGGAAGAGCCAGGGTGACGGATGGTCGTGTGGTAAAGCACCATAAAAAGGGCACCATAAAAACCGTCCCAATAGTGGTTTAAAGGATCTAAGAGATTTCATCTCATCCTTACAGGGACTTCACACACTGGAAGAGCCAATGCTGGCAAAAAAGCCATCTTAATCATGGGAAAAAAATTGGTTCATCTAAAACCTCACATAGAGTCATTGTTTCTGTTTTTTCCCCTTTACTACTTTTACATTTCCATATATCATACCAGGTTTCACTCTCTTCGATTGAACTGTCAAATACGTAATAATCAGCAATAGCCCTCGCTTGATCCTTAAAATCCGAGTTTCCAGTTTTGTCATCAAAAAGGGATTCAAAACTAAAAGAGAAAATGCTGGTTTATTTTCTTTTTAAAAACGAATTTTCAGCGATGATATAATAGAATGACGGTAGGGTATGAAAACAGTTATTCTAAAATTATCCTCAGGCAAATCAACTTTTGGATTTTCCCTGTTCATTTATCTTTCAGCTTGTCGTGGAGGTTGAATGTCGACACCTTTTGTAACTCTAAAAAATTTCTTAAACCTCTCATTGCAATTCTGTCGATCAACAGCCAATGTAGTCGACAATTCTTTAATGTATGTACTGCCAGTAAAACTAAATGCACTGACTGCAGTTTTTGGGTCACAGCTTCTAGCTTTGATGAATATTT